>JAQPPZ010016612.1:3640000-4240000 GCA_028583015.1 Wollemia nobilis
ATGAAATGTATCTACAATCGATGCATGCTTCTTTTTCATCTTATCCCAAGGGAATTTTGGCTAGAAGAAAGTTATTGTTATATTCAGTATTAGAAGGTTTGAGGATGAATCCCATTGGTGATATCTCTTTCTTAAGATTTTAAATTTTTACAAATAAATAAAAACATTTAGGTATATCATATCATCATAACTAGTCCAAAAGTATTCGTTTGTTCTCCCTTCTAAAGGATTGTAGTTCAAGTTCTCATTGATGACAACTTTTGATTTATCTTGTGTATTTCAAAGGAGATATTATATAAGGGAATCATGAATTTAAGGAAGGGTTGATCTAGTCTATATATATTCAGATCACATTACACATTTGAACATCTCTATATTGTATCAACCCTTTCTCAAATAATTGGTATACTATATTTTTTATATGACTAGATGGTGTCACTTCATATTGTCCATGACACCTATAGAAGACTCATATTTTCATTGTTTGAAGAAGGTTTGATATATTTTATGCACCTTTAGTAATACAATATAATGTAACTTATAATTTAGCCATTTTCATATTCATTATGGCTAGGGATTTTACTATCCTTAATGTCTAGTTTACTTGGTCTTTCATTCATATTATGATATTTTTTAGAATAGGTGATGTGAATTGTTGGCCAAGGATAACAACTTTTACTTAATCCTATGTGTTCTCTAGATATAATTATACAAACATATATAACATAAGCCTATGGAAATTCTCTATGTAATCCTATGGGTATTACTTATGTACTTTTATGAGTATTCTACATATAAGCCCATGGAATTTCTATAAATAAGACTACATGCAATAGTGATGCATTAAAAGAAGATGATTATTTTGTATGATTAGATGGTTCCTCTTTATATTTTATCTTATATAATATTAATCTATCAATTATTTGATGAAGGGTTGATCTAGTTGATGTGGCTATAGCAAGAGAAAATACTAAAATTCATGATTAAGATTGATATCTAATGTATTATCTCCTTGTACCCTTAAATTATAGATGGGTGCTTAAATATGTAACTCTTGATCCTTTGATCTTTAATACAAAATGTGTGCCCTAGATTTAAGTTAATCTTAGATGACTCAAAATTGCTTCTATGTCAACCTTGATAGTAGGCTAGTTTCTTATCTAAATTCTATTTTAAAAAATACTAAAGAGAGGAAATGGAAGTATTAAGAGAAATATAGGGTTGGAGATGATGATAATTATGGTTAAAGCTTAGATAATGGTACTATTTTCAGCTAAATGAACATCAACTATCTACTACTAGTAATACATAATAGATCATTTATTTAAATCTATGTAGAAAACATAATAAGATCAAATTTTATATAATTCAACATTCAACCAACTCTAATAGAAATAAGTCAAACAACTTCAAGCATAATAGATTTTACATCAACTATCAATTGAACTAATACAACCAACTTCAATCCTAACAAATCTTACTTCAAACTAAAGTATAACTAGCAATGTCAAAAGTACAAATATCTCTATAATCAATAATTATTCATGCTTCAACTGATGTAGGTAAAATAACCCCTAATTGCATTAGAATAACATGAAAAAAATGCTTATGATAGGCAAACACTAAATTATTTGACCCTTTAAAATGAGGAACCTTCCTCTATTTATATCTTTTGCTAAGCTAAAATGAATCTACCTACTATTTACAATAATGAGAAATTTTTTATGTATGCTCAAGGATGAGCTAGCATCACTCAACATGTTTTACATATTTAGAAAGTCTTTCATTAGGTGGTTATGATTTTTAGGATAATTATTTATGATTTTATGGAGTACCTATTGCTTTCATGCATTGATAATTGTCACATTAGCTTAATTGCTTTCGTATTATCATTTCAAGTATATTATTCTTAAAACAATGTTGATTTTCAAGCATACCAAAAAAATTTAATATTGACATCATCCTTATTTTCCAAGAAACCCCTATCCAAGATGATTCTTTCCCTTTGATTTGAGCTCCATACTACTTATTGTGCTCAAAGCAATCATACCAAATATTTTAGCTAATGCCATCATTGTGATTGTTAGGAAACTCTAGTCCAAGATGCTAATTTCCTTTATCTATATTTCCAGGCTACTTATCTTTCTTAATACAATCCTTTTTAGTAGGTAAAAACTTTTGTAAGCTTATGCTAACATCATCATAAAAAATTTTGCTTGCTTTCATTCGAGGATTTCACTTGTTGCTAGAGCAAACCTACCCCAACAATTACTCACCAAGAAAGATATTTTTGAAGCACTTTGTTGATGTAACTACAAAAAATCTCTCGCTTTCCACCTTCTAGGCTCTATATACTATCCTTCTTCAAAAGGATCTTGTCAAGCTAGATATTTTTGAGGTCCTTGATGACATCACTATAGAAAATTTTTGGCCACTAAGACTTAGCAATATTGGACTTGAAAAATATGAATCCACTGTAGACAAAAGCTTCTAGATTACTTGAATGACTAGCTTTTAAGCAATTTCAAGCTTGAATTACTTTCTTAGGATCTAGATAAAATATTTTGTAATAATGATGGTCTAGAAAAATAATGATGAGTCCAAAAAATCTCCTCAATATTGAAAAATAAAGAATAGAGATAAGTCTAACAATACATTTTTGGACTTGTAAATGTTGGAAAATAATTTGACTACATGATTGGTGCTTTTGGGGGAATTTTGGTCAAAAATTACAAACCTAGATGACCTTATTTTTTGGCTATAGATTCTTTCTTTGTCAAATATTGATCTCCTTATTTTGCAATAGGGTCTTCTCCTTCCTCCATGACAGATTAAAGATATTTAATTTATAGGCCCAAAATATATATGACTTTATCCATTTTTTGTTGTGTTGAGTCCTAGAATATTTTAGCCTTCTCATGAGTAGACATTAATTAAAAGGATTTCTTGTATGGAGGATTTTTGTATTTCTTCCTCAATTCTACAACTCTAATATGCAATGCATCCAACTCATTTAAAAAATAAAATACTTTATCTTCATCAAAGTTGTTTGGTCAATCCAAAAATTTAGTTGGATATTCAACTACCATATCAAAATGATTTTTAGCTCCTCCATAAAATAAGGGTTCCATATAGTCCCAAGATCGATGGGATTTCATTGTGAATGATTGCATTTATTTTTATTAATATGTTGTTCTCAACAATAATGAGTGAATTAGGAGCCTCATATCCTTGCTTATGTATTTGCATCCACTCAATAATATTTATAATCATATGATACATTATCACCCTATTGTTTACTGAAGAAACTTGCCAACTAGAGACTTTATTTAGTGAGTCCATGATAAAATGCACTTTTAGGCCATTTTTTTCAATATTATTGTCCATGGCATTGAAGTTAGTTTGCTCTTCTCAAATATTTTACAAATAATAACTAATAAATTATAAGGATAGAGACTAGGTCTGAATAAATTCAAAATTTTGATTGCAACATCTCTTATTAATTCTTATATAAGCATCTATGGAGATCCATGAGGCCTGCATTTAGATTTTGGCCATGACAAGCACTTGCTACAAGCCCTACACTATTTATCGAAGAGCTTTATTCTCAACATCCTTATCCTATAATTGCATTGATGATTGGGCCTTATTAAGATTTTTTTGTAACTATTGGACTTGCTTTCATAAAGCCTTTTGCTATGTATTTCCTACTAAAGGGCTTGTCCAACCACTCTACTATTTTATTTTCTTTCTAGTACTTAGTTATCATCTATACTCCATAATTATATAATACATCAATGAAAATGTGTTCCTTTTGAGCTTTCTATTCAATTGGAAATCAATCTATGTCTATAATGTTTGTTGTTATCTGATAGTTAGTTTCAATCAACTAAGATATCAATTTATAAATAGTAGGAGCCATCAATGTCAACATAATTTTTTTTATTTGGGTCTAGCATGCAAAGCACCCTTTTTGGAATGGTCTCTAGCTCTATACATTGTTTCCATTATTTATTTTTATCAAGCTAATATTACACACTAGCTTATGCCTATCGAAATTAGGTTTTGTTTATTGCTAAGAAGGAATGGTTTGGACTACTTCAGAAGATGGGAAAGGTGCAAGTATAATAGCTTGAGGTGTCTTTGGAGGTCAAGAAGTGGTATCTTCTTTGGGAGGTGATAGGGTATGCTTCTATTTTAGTTGATATGGATGATTATGAGGAGGTTAAAAAATATATTGAGGAGGGAAAGAAATTTAATGAGAAAAGTCATAAGGAGAAGAAAAGGGTAGAGATGACATACCTAGTCCTTGTGCTACTACTTCTAAATGCTTTTTAATGGATGGAGGTATCAACAAGATCTTTACTTTCTCTATTTTTGGACCTCATTACTCCAAAGGATACCCTAATCATTTTGTTTTTCACTTCCCTAAAACTATTTTTATGGGGCTTCAAGACTTTTAGGACTAATACTTTCATAGGGAAGGGTTGAACAGTATCAACACCTAGTTTAGCTTTAACCTTAGCAAGTGGTACCTAAGGAGGATTTAAGGGTTTAGCTTATGTGGAACCTACCACCACTAGTACATCCTATTTTTTTCTATTATTTTAATGCTTTTATATCATATTTTATGAAGTATTTCTTTAGCTACAGGTGATGATATGACTTACTAGAAGCTTGTGGAGTTAACACTAGAAATGAGCTCTAATAGTGCAAGAGATCTAGTTTATTCTTTCCAGGTATCCTTTAAAAACATATTGTCCATCAAAATCATTCCTTTGATTTTTTTTTTTGAGATCGTTATCAAAATCTTCCTTAAATTTTTGATCAATATGTATTCCAAACATGAGGCTTTATGTGTCTCTCTCACATAATTTTTTTTACCATTCTGGGATTTTATTTTTAGTCCATATTTTAGCCACTATTGCCCTTTTTTAATTTTATCTTGAGTACATGGATTGTGTTGTTATCAAATTCATTGGTTATTTTTCTTCTCATAAAACGTCCTCCATGGGGACATTCACCTTTGGTTTCTACATCTTCCATAACTTCCTCTTATTTTGTTGGATTTACATCATTTTCTACCTTCAACCTTGAAGTATACTAAAATGTAGGAGGTTTTTTTTTTTAATTTATCTAGGTATTGGCCATTTTTTGCACATAAGAGTAATTAATTTATATCTCAAAGGTAAGGTGTATATGGTACCTTTTTTCATCCTAGAACCTAATTGTGCATCCACATAATCCATTAGGTGGAAAATTTCTAGGCCAAATATCAAATTTGTGGTATAGTAGGGTAGCTAAATTGGATCTCTAGTGAATATATATACCCTTATCATAGTTCCTTCTAGTATGAAGTATCAATATTTGGTTTATGAATTATCTATCTATGATAAAGACTTTGCTTCTTTGGTTAGTTGGGGAATTTCTTCTTTTATACATGAAAGATCTATGATGAGGAAAAACTTGTTGAAATTTAAAAATTATTTATACATCAAAAGGTCTAGGGTCTATTCTATTACCAACTAAACCCTTCCATCATCAGCCCTCTCTGAAATTTTTAGTCTAGGGAAGATTTATTCTTTGTAAAATAAGAAAACGCAAGTCAACTAGGAGGGATATCAAAAAAATCCTACCTAATTGAACTCTATAAACTCCCTATAATTTTTAGAGATAGTGAATTAGGCTTAGTCAAAATAAATAGGATTCTAATGATTGGTAATGGCATATGCCATAGATATTTAAAAATCATGCATTATCTTGTATAATTCTAAGCCAAAAATAATAGCCAACATTGAGAAAATTTGATGGGTATATACTCAAAAATAAACAAAGAAAATTAGACATTCCAGAAGGATTTTTATAGGTTTAGCTAATTGTATATTTATCTAGGGTATTGTTCTATTAATATAATATCTTGCTTGGTCATCTCTGTCAAATAAATCAATCACACAAGGGGAATGGTCCCAACAAGATCTATCATAAAAAATTTAGGCCTGAGGGAGAAAGAACAATATTTCTTATAGATTTGAACTTTGCATGGTAGTATTTAGCTACTACTTGAACTAGCTCCAGGAAAGGATGCACTCCTAGACCTGAACTACCCCAAGAAGGAGCACCAAACACATGTAAACTATTTACCCTTTGAGAATCATGTGGTCTTCTACTTTATTAGGCCCCTTAGTTATTTTTCTATGGTCAATACTATATTAGAAAAATTTTCTAGGATGTTGATAATGCTCTTGGAATCCATGGATGCTATTATAATTTTTTTACGATAGAGGATGAGTGCAATTGCTCCTAGATTTTGGTCAAAAAAATACTAAGTAATTGAATGCTTTCATTGAGATATAAAGAGCTATAAAATATCTTCTATAATATTTCATCAATAATATATGCAATTATTACATTAATGTACACACGCTTGTGCATGCTTCCCACTACAATTAAAATACTTTTCCCAAATCACTGGTTCATGCAAACACCTCAATCCACTTTTTTCCTTATTATTGTTGTCATTTGAAAATAATAGCCTTTTGATAATTCATATTTTATTTAGTAATTATATTTTTATAAACTACTACTTATTTACACTATGGTATAAAAATTGGCATGCATTTTCATGCCAAATGTTTCAAAATTTCTCTACTTATACGAATTGACAATGTCTAGACTAGAGTAAACTAAATTTTCAATGCTTCCATTAATATGCTTTGTGGAATTCCTTATTTGTAATGTCTAGAAAATTTTAAATGTCTAAATCTAGCATGCTATAAGTTCCTCATATGGTGCTAATGAGTGCATTGAAATCACACAGTGAAAAATTTTTATGTACCTAAGGATAATAATGTAAGGGATATAATATAATATTGTATTGTGGCATGGTTCACACATAAAATCATAATAATGTATAGCATAGTGCCATATTATAATATTGTGCACTTTATAACTCATGGAAGATGAACCATAACATTCTCGTATGAAGAGAAATGTACACCCATTGCAGGATTATGCATAGCGGCTAATTACCATTAATTAATGAATATTTGGATTTTTGAAATTTGGAATTGGCTAATATTGAGGACCCTTGAATGGGACCCATTAGCCTAAAATGTTTGGTTGCAACTTTTTTTTTTGGGTTAATTCACCCCAATTTTATAATAATTTGATCATTTTAAGTTTAAATTGCCAACATTGCCCCTGATAATAGTTGACATTCTACATGTACTATTCTTGTGGATTTCAAAACATATTTACCCCATTTTTATAAATGCATTTTGAGGTCGACCCCTTATGCATAACCCTACCTCATTGTAAAGGAAGTAATATATGAAGTATTCTTTGTAGACGTCTTGGATCATGGAGTTGTAGATCTTATGGACTTGATTGCTTCTAATAAAGAGCATTGTATGCCCTACCTCAAGGGTGTATAAATCTCTATTTTATTGTGTGGATTGTTATTGTGGAATTCATTTGTGGATGCATGTTTAAAATTTTTACATATTGGTGAATGATTTATTGTTAATTAGAAGAGAGGTTCACAACAATTGGTACTAGAGCAATGCTTGTGGCAAAGTGGGGTTGTATTTCTAGATATAGGGCACACATTTTTATAAAAATGTCACATTTTGTAGGATTCATATCTTTTTTAGTTGTTAATGTTAGAAGGTTTTTGCACCATTATGTAGATCTCTTCAAGTACTATAAAAAAATCTTATTTGTTAAATTTTGATAAGTACTCAAAATTTATGGCTATTTGAAGTTGAGATATTTGTGTTGTTTTTTGGCTGCACAATTTTATTTTTTGCAAAAGAAAAAATCTTAAAGATTTTAGTAGTCATTTTCATAATCCTTTTGCACAAGCATGTAGGTTATTTTGAGTAGTAAAAATTTGACTTCTCACTTGTTAAATTTTGATAAGTATTGATGGAGTTGCAACCATTGAAAGTTCAACTTTTGATGTTGTTTTTGGATTGCATGGAAAATTCATACAAAAGAGAAAAAATCATATCTATCAATCCAGGTAAGCAAATTAGTTTTCATTTGTTTTGTTTGAAATAAAATCTATAGATTTTATTTTTTGTAGAAAGAAATAGATGAGATATTGAAAATTTTAAGTTGTGATAATCTCAAGTTATTTAAAACCCTAGCTACTTTGGAAAAAAAATTCAGGGAGTTGCCAAAATTTTCTTGAGAAGATGATATTGATGCTAGGGAATGGTAAAAATGTTTGGTTAAACATATCCAATGACTTATTAATATTTTCCAACCTCTTATAAAATATATTTAAAATAATGAATTGCTTCCTTGATAATAGGTTCTTCATCTAGAATTAAAATAATTTTTATTTGATAAAAGATCAATTACATTATGGTTGTAGCATGAAAATATTTGGTATTTATGAGCCGACCACTTCTCTCTTCGTTTTTTTCAAAAATGTGACTTAGCTTTTAATACATTAATTTAATAAGAAAGTAATTAAAAAATTTGCATGTAACTATCTTGGTCCATTTTATTCACCTCTATAGTATTTTATAAATTGTTGAATTTAGGTTTAATTTCTACTTTTGGTTTTAATATGTTATAAAATATTTATCATTCTAAATATTATTTTATTTATTCTTATATATTTAATATTTTTAACAAACCAAACACATCCAATGACATAATTAAAGAGGCTTAATTTATTTTTGGAATTAAAATTGGACCTTTTTCCACATATAGATTATGCCCTATAAATCTATAAAAAGAATATTTTAGGTTATACCTTTTTAAAAATGTAGATCTTATATATATAATTTTATTTTACTTTTAAATTGGGTTTTCTAAAAGCACAAAGCCGCTCGATTTTAAAATTATAATAATAGTAATTACATTAAATAGAAATAAAAATAAAATAATGGTATATCGTGAATGATGTGTTATAATATCCCATATAAAAAGTTCTAAAAAATAATTTTTAATATTAACAAATGGAACAAACACAAAAAGATGATTTTTTCAATAGTTTATTAGAAAAACTATATATATAAATATTTCAAAGAAAATTTCAACACAAATCTTGGGTTATGTAGATTTTAGAGGGAAAAAATAAATACTAGAAATTGTCTATGACATTGTCATAATGATTATGCACATTGACTACTCATTATCTTTAAATGTATTTTAATATTCTATCTTATAAAAATTTATGGATTTATATGAAAAATATTATTTTGTTAAAAATAAAATTATTATAACAATATACACTAAGAATGCTTCAATTGATATAAACTAGAATCACTGGCCCAAAATATTCTAAATGTGGAACTCATTAACATGCACTAAAATAAGGAAATAAGAAGTAAAAATGTTATTACACATCATGAACTTACAATTTAATCTTGTTTGTGTAACAAATGTAGCATAACTTATAATGAGGCCAATGCAATTTTTTATGCTACTGAGTGTCCTTCCACATGTTAGTCTTGCCTATCTATGTTCAATCTACTCTCATAAACTATAGAAATAAAACCTCTATTGTTATTAACGTGATGGGTTCATATCATGCATTCTAAAAAATTGTCATTAACAATTTGAAAACCAAAAAATTAAAATCCAATAAAATTAAATAAACGAATAAAAGTGATTTAATCAATTCAAACTATTCAAACACCTCTATTTTAAAGAGTTTGAATTAATTAATATATGAAAAATTGATATAATATTTAATAAAATGCTTTTCATATTTTGCTTTATTGGCCATGTTTTATATTTTTATCAATGTATATGAAGAAGCATAATGCAAGCATATTTTTCTATGGAAACATTTGAATTTATTAATTAAAAAATCCATGCATAATTCTACATATAAATTTAGAGAAAGTGACCACCACTATGGTATCAAATATATTAGATTACCATATATAAAAATTATCAATAAGAAAAATGATAAACCTAGTTTTAATGATTGCTTATAATAAAAGTAATAAATAAAAAATAAAGTGAAATGTAGTAAAGTGAAAGATTTATGGCTTTGCGATAATGATTCACCCTTAATATAGGGTTTACTACAAAGGGAATAATTGTTTTCTTTGTAGAATCTAGGGGTTGCAACGGGTATCACAATGATTCCTATTATGAATCTAGTGGTCGGGTGTTGTTGTGGGGCCAAATCTAGGGTTGCAATGATGATTAATCCTAAATAAAAGGTTTTCTATAGTGGGGTGGCTATTAAATATTGCAATCCATCATGAATCCTTGTATTCTACTACATCACATGACATCCAAATTTGTAGCTCTACTCAATGATAGACATCAAGGCTTTCAAATATTGATGGAATCAAGATTTTTGAAATTATATTTAAGTGGGAATGTTATGTAGGGTAGTGGAGATGGATTTCAGGGTTGCAATATTGGTGGCTAGGATAGTGGTAATGGTGAGAATATGGTGGGTGAATATTATATTAAGGCAACAAAAAAGGATGAGTCAAAATATGATCTTTTCAACCCTATGCAGATCACATGTTTTCTCCAAGTGGAGAGGTAGGTCCTCTGGTGGCTGTGGTTTCCCTACCAGGTGGTGCTATGAAAGGGATCCCTTTGAGGGATTCACTCCAAAAGCCTTTTAATCCTGATTTTGGTTCTTCATTCGTAGTGATAGTTTAATTTCATTTATATTTATATTTTTTGAATGTTATTTTTTATATTTCTCTTGTTGAAGACACACTCAATGTTCCTAAGGGACTAATTAAGCTCATGATGGAGGATGGGATATTCAATTTGGTGGGCAAATTTTTGGGTACATGACCAAATTTGATGATGTTAGGAGGTGGAATTTATCCAAATGGAGACATCAACATCACCTAATATCGTTGATTTTCCTAAATATTTTTTCAAGTTCAAGTTCAATTTGAAGAGGATTCTAGATAGGTCTTGTATGGAGGTCAATGGTTCTTGAAGAAGCGAGGCATATTCCTATGTTTGTGGAGCCTATATTTCTACCCTAATACATATAAAATCAATACAACCACTATTTAGATTAGACTCCCTAACTTACCCTTTTAGTATTGACACATTGATGTTTTGCATGGTATAGCCAAGACAGTGGGTGAACTAATTTCTATTGATTCTATAACTAGAGAAAAATAAAATTGATTTATGCAAGAATGTATATAAATGTGGATCTATAAGCTAATATTTCATCCTCTATTAATCTCACTTCAATATTAGGGTCCTAAATTCAGCCCAGTATGTATGAGTGAAGAACATGTACTTATACTAAGAGGGGGTGTGAACAGTATAAAATAAAACTCTTTGCTTTTCAATATATATGATAATATTAGCAATATCAAAGCAGTAAACATTACACAAAGCATCACACACATGAGAGACATGATTTAATTTGGTTCACCCAATGTGGGCTCTCCACGGAGAATCCTTCCCTATTACAATGTTTATGGACCTCTGTCCAAAAGAGACACCAATCCCCTAATCAAGTTCATGGATACCTATCCATAGGAGACCTCAATCCCATTTTCTCTAGTTAGTGATCTGCTAGAATACTACTTCCTCTATTGCATTGGCTTCTGGATCTATGTCCACTAAAGACCACTATTCTCACTCAAAATATATCTATCTTCACTACCCTAGATAATGGATCTCTATCCACTAGAGACTATTGTACTCTACACTGTCACCTCCAAAGCCTACTCAAAACTCTGTTTCAATCTCTATCTCGGATCTGTATTGAACAATGTCCTCTCCTCAACAAATATATCTCTACTCTGTCAACTGTGCTCAACAATTCTTCACCAAGAGTTGTTTGAAAACTATCCAACAAGTCTTCACCAAGAGTTGTTTCAAAACTATCCAACAAGTCTTCACCATGAATTGCCTCAAATATTATTGTAAGCTTCCACAAAATATTACACAATTTTATCCATAAGTTCCCTCTTGGAATTACCCAAATCTATCCACTAGCTTTCAAAAAATCTTGTTCAAATAAAATACAAACTTGCATACAAATCAACTCAATCTCTTTCAAAAAACCTCTTTTATCACACAAACAAATTTCACTCAAAATTTTGTTTAACTTACAGAAACATATAGAGAATGGTTAGAGACTCAATATGTTTCACACTCACAAAACACTCAATCACTTTAAAACTCTCCTTCAAATCAATTTATAATAAAGAACAATTTTTTTCATAGAACTTGAACTATCACTCCAATGCTTTCAATCAATAATGCTCATCAAATTCACTCAACCAATCACTCAATGAAACAAAGCTTGCTTACAAATCCTAAACAAGTGTTTCACAATGCTTCCAAAAAATTGACAATGAAACTCAAATCTTGACACAATATGATTCCAAATTCACATAACAATAATACTCATGTTCTTTCACAAACCCTATCTCAAGATAGTTCTCAACTTCACACAACAAATGATCTCATAAACATTTACCAATTATGCATATGAAAAGTCACTCAATATTTCCAACAATCCTTTTCACTCCAACTTGCATTCCACAACATTCAATAATATTTCACTCACAAGGATGATATGCCCATACCTTTTGTTTGATGGAGATTTAACCTCAAAAACCTGTCTCAATCACAATCAACCTCTTTGCCAATCTCATAGGTTAGATAAAAAAAAACTTTCTCAAAATATTCCCTCAAAATTATTTCACCATACAAAAGTATTAAATCTCAAGTACACCTTATAATATCCAAACTTCAAAAATAATTAGCAAATATTTAACCAACTCACTTCCACAATAATTTCCTTCATGCACCTTATTACACCTCTCAAAATAATTAACAAAATAAACATTTTTGCCAAAATACAAAACGTAATGTCCTTTGCATACCTTATTACTCCTACTAAATTTTAACCATAAAAATCAAAATAGAATATTTTAATTTTATAAAACTTATATCTCCCTCTCAACAAACTCTCAAACCTCCTTTGAAAATTCACACCAATCCTTAATGCAATTTTTGCACATAAGAATATTTTGAATAAATTAAATTATAAAGCGCATACGTTGTTTTAATGATGCCCAACAAAAAATGCTCTCAATGATATTTGAACACCCCACCTTGCCTTTCCAAACACCTTAGCACCAAGAACGTCCACAACTTGGGCTACGTGCCCTCATGAAAATAAAAGGCACACCTCATTGGTTTTAAAGCTTATCTCTTTCCCCTTAGTGCAAAACAAAACACTTTCCTTCAACACAAAATGATTGCATGAATTTAACCCATGATTTCTTGTACCACAAACACCTTAACGCAGCCCTCGACTGCCACCTGCACTACCAAGTGCTTCGAGATAATTTTGGCACTCCACTTTGATTTGTCCCTTCTTTCTACCCAATAAAATTTTAAACACATGAGAATATCTCTTCTTCCTTGGTGCACGAATCACTTAGACCTCTTGGGCATTAATCGCATGGATGATTTTTTAAAACAAAACTTTGCCCTTTTTATATTATTTGCAATGTGCTCAACACATTGGCAGATTTAGGAATTCGAAATAATTTTGAATTTGATATTTAATTTTTGGTGCCTTAATCTATAATTTAAATTTAAATAAATTAAATTATAATCTTCAAAATCTAACATTGGGTATTTTTGAGAACTTTTAATTTGATAACTCCTTGGCCTTCATTTTTATTCAACTTAACCTGTAACCCATAATATTATAATATTAAATATTATAATATTATTTTTGTCTTTCAAAATTGCTTTGCCCTCCTTAGGACTTCCTTTTAAACCTGCTTCTCCTTCTTTGTGTCTTCAATATTTTAGGCCATTTTAGGCATATAATATTAAAATAAATATTATATCCTATTCCTTTAAACCTCTTTCCTGCCTTGTGTAAAAACCACCTAATGACATTAATGACAATGAAATTTGGATATCAACATCTTGAAATAAATGACAACAAAACTTGCTCATATTTCCAACAATATCCCCCTTTATCATTGATGGTAACCCATTTTACTTTTACCATTTGCTTTACCTTTTTAGTTATACTCCCCCTGAGAAACTGCTCCCCCTAACTGAATGCTCTTCCCCTAACTCAAATATCTCCCCTTTGACATCAGTGGCAAAGGGCCACCTTTGGAACTTGGGACTAAGAATAAGACTCTTAGCTTAGCCCCTCCCCAACCTCTTCTCTTTGAGGTGGTTAATTTTAGGGTGGAAGTAGAACTATTCCTACTTTCCTCAAAGATACTCAAAAGTCTCTTTCGAAAGTGGCTTAGTGAAAATATCAGCAATCTTCTCTTTTGTAGTAACATATTACAATATGACTTGCTTATCTATCACCTGATCTCTTAGAAAGTGATATTTGATCAAAATATGATTTTCCCTGGAGTGCATCACCAGATTATTTGAGATATTTATAGTACGTGTATTATCACATAATATGGGAATAGGGTGATCATGATTTATCTTGAAGTCCTCTAAAGTTCACTTCATACATAATACCTATGGAAAACATGCAACTACTACAACATACTCTTCCTCTGTTGTAGATAAGGATATTGATACATATTTATTACTTAGCCAAGAGACTAAATAGTCACCAAAAAATAATGCTCCTCCACTTGTACTTTTCAGTCATCAATACTACTAGCCCAATCTACATTTGTATACTCTGTGAGAATGAAACTATTACTTTTGGGATACCATAGCCTAAAATCTATAGTCTCTTTTAGATACCTGAGAATACTCTTTATTTCTATTACATGTGTCTCCTTGGGTTTTTCTTGAAACCTTACCAATAATACCACTTTCTGCATGATATTTGGTCTTGTAGGAGTGACATACAATAAGCTACCAATCATATATTTGTATAGTTTTTTATTTGCCTAAGGAGATTCATCATACTTACTTAACTTGCATCTTGTAACCATGGAGGTACTCACTTGTCTGTAATATTCTAACTTGAATTTATTTAGCATCTCATTTATATACTTGGTTTGTGAAAGAAATACTCCTTTCTGATGCAGGAGCATCCAGTGACATCTGATGCAAAAGCATCCAGTGGAAGCAGAGCCATGTTGGAAAATTGGCTAAGGAAGGAAGATGTCACGATTTCACATGTCATGAAATCGTGACCAAAATAGGAGAGAGAAAGAGAAGGAGGAAAACTATCACGATATCATGACAGAAAAAGTGTCACGATATCGCGACACAAAGTGGGAGAGAAGCCAGCAGGGAAAAACTATCGTGATATCGTGACAGAAAAAGTGTCGCGATATCACGACACAAAGAGGAGAGAGAAGTAGTAGACGGAAGATGTCACGATATCATGACATGTCGTGTTATCGTGACCCATAGGTGAAAGAAGGAAGCAAGGAGGAAAGATGTCATGATTTCGTGACATGTCGTAGTTTCGTGACCCATAGAGGAGAGAGATGGCGCAGACGAGGAGATGTCGTGATTTCGTGACATGTCGCAGTTTCGTGACCAGAAGGCAAGTGAAGAAGCCAGCAAAGGAAGATGTCACGATTTCATGACATGTCACAGTTTTGCGACCCATAGAGGAGAGAGAAGGCACGGAAGAGAGGATGTCGTGATTTCACGACATGTCACAGTTTTGTGACCCGTAGAGGAGAGAGATGGCACAGACAAGGAGATGTGATTTCTCGACATGTCATAGTTTTGCGATCAAAAATAGGAGAGAGAAAGCAGATGAGAAGATGTCATGATTTCATGACAAGTCACATTTTCATGACCCGGAGAGGAGAGAGAAGGCACGAAAGAGAGGATGTCATGATTTTGTGACATGTCATAGTTTCGCGACCCGTAGAGGAGAGAGATGGCGTAGACGAGATGTCACGATTTCGTGACATGTAGTTTCACAACCGAAAATAGGAGAGAGAAAGCGAATGAGAAGATGTCACAATTTCGTGATAGGTCACATTTTCATGACCAAAGGACGAGAAAAGGTGCAAGGAGGAAAAATGTCATGATTTTGTGACATGTCGAGTTTTCACGACCCGAAGAAGAGAGAATGGTATGGAAAGGAAAGATGTCGCGATTTCATGACATGTCGCATTTTTGTGACCAGAAGGCAAGTGAAGAAGCCAGTGGAGGAAGATGTTGTGATTTTGTGACATGTCGCATTTTCACAACCAGAAGGCAAGTGAAGAAGCCAGTGAAGGAAGATGTCACGATTTCATGACATGTCACATTTTCACGACCAGAAGGCAAAGATGTCGTGACTTCGTGACATGTCGCATTTTCGTGACCAGGAGGCGAGAGAAGGAGCTAGAGGAGAAAGATGTCATGATTTCGTGACATGTCACATTTTCACGACCCGACGAAGCGAGAGGAAGCCGAGAGGAAAAGATGTCGTGATATCGCGACACATCATGATTTCATGACCCGAAGAGAAAGGAGAGAGCGAGGAAGCCAAAACATCATGATATCATGACATGTCATGATATCGTGATCGACAGAGAAAAGGATGAGGAAGAAGGAGAAGATGTCACGATTTCGTGACATGTTGCATTTTCGAGGGACCGTTACAGAATGAGGTCATTGAGTGACATGTGGCATCCAAGAGCAGTGAAAGCAGGTGAAGACCAAGAGTCATGCAAGAAGATGTTTCGAAAGCCAAAGCAATGAAGAGGCGTAGGAAAATGAAATGACAAATTGCAGAAAGGAATCGAAGGGCCACCGAATGGAAGACGAAGAGTCACGTGAAAGTTATAAAAGGGCAAGTCGAGGCATGCATAAGGGGTTGGAGAACGACAAGAGGCAGGGTTGCAGATGTGATAACCAGAGGGTCGTTCTAGCCCTGTTGTGTTGTTCTTCCTTCCATAAAAGCTTGAGTTCCTGGGTAGTTTGCACTAGGAACAAAGTAAGCTTGGATCCGTAGGCGTGTAGCAGATTCGCCAAATGTGAGGTAGTTGCACCAAGGTCCGTGGAGTGAGAAAGCTATGAAATCGAAGAGCTGCAGATTGAAGGCCGAGAGCCATTGCGTGACTGCCAGATTGAAATCTGTGCAGATTGAGAGGGATGGAGAGCTGGAGATTGCATAGAGAATAGAAAACTAAGCCTGCGGGCTGTTTATGTAATTTTACTTGAAATTGTTGAATGAAAATTATGATTTGTTAGATGTAATTTCTGGCCCCCCATCAAGTGGTATCGAGCCATGCAGGAAGACGTTTCGAAAGCCAGAGCAACGAAGAGGTGCAGGAAAATGAAATGATAGATTGTGGAAAGGAATCAAAGGGCCACCAAATGGAAGACGAAGAGTCATGCGAAAGTTATAAAAGGGCAAGCCGAGGCATGCACAAGGAGTTAGAGAACGACGAGAGGCAAGGTTGTAGATGCAATAACCAGAGGGCTGTTCTGGCCCTACTGCATTGTTCTTCCTTCTAAAAAAGCTTGAGTTCCTGGGTAGTGTAGACAGATTCGTCGAACGTGAGGCAGTTTGCACCAGGAACAGAGTAAGCTTGGATCCATAGGCATGTAGCAGATTCATCGAACGTGAGGCAGTTGCACCAGGGTCCATGGAGTGAGAAAGCTATGAAAGTCGAAGAGCTGTAGATTGAAGGCCGAGAGCCATTGCGTGACTACCAGATTGAAATCTATGTAGATTGAGAGGGATGGAGAGCTGGAGATTGCATAGAGAATAGAAAACTGAGCCTGTAGGTTTTTTATGTAATTTTACTTGAAATTGTTGAATGAAAATTGTGATTTGTTAGTTGTAATTTCTGGCCCCCCATCAAGTGGTCTCAGAGCTATCATTGAATGGCCTACTCCAAGAAGCACTTTTGAAGTGAGATCATTTCATGGTCTAGCCAGTTTTTATAGGAAATTCATCAAAAAATTTCAGTAGTATTTGTGCACCCCTTACGAAAACAATGAGAGGGGATAGGAAAGACTTTAAGTGGACCCTAGGAGCAGACAAGAGCTTTGATATGTTGAAGAAGAAGGTCACTGAGCAACCTATTTTAGCACTTCCAGATTTTAACAAGGTATTTCAGGTGGACTGTGATGCCAGTGGCAGTGCCATAGGAGCTGTGCTGAGTCAAGAAGGCAAGCCTGTTGCTTACTTCAGTGAGAAACTCAATGAGGCCAGGAAGAAGTATTCAGTGTATGACCAAGAATTCTATGCTATAGTTTAGGCCCTAAAGAAGTGGAGACATTATTTTCTGCCAAAAGAGTTTGTGTTATATACTGATCATCAGGCCTTACAATATATAAATAGCCAGGGAAAACTGAACCAGAGGCACTTGAAGTGGGTTGAGTTTCTGCAGAGTTATTCCTTTGTGTTGAAGCACAGGAGTGGAAAGTCCAACAGAGTTGCAGATGCCTTGAGTAGAAGGCAGAGTTTGCTGACAGAAATGAAGGTGGAAGTGTTGGGATTTGATGAATTGAAGGGTTTGTACCCTGAAGATCCCGATTTTGCAGAAGCTTGGAAGGCTTGCTTGGCACCAGTTACCTTGGACAGAACCAAGTGGTTGGATTTTCTGATCCAAGATGGAATGTTGTTCAGAGGAAACCAATTATGCATTCCAAGAAGTTCCATGAGGGAAAACCTAGTCAAAGAAAAACATAGTGGAGGATTGGCTGGGCACTTTGGTCGAGATAAGACCATTGCCCTTGTGAGCGAGAATTATTATTGGCCATGAAGCGTAGCAAGATGTGCAAAAATTTATGCAGAGCTGTAGAGTCTCTCAGATGGCGAAAGGTGTGAGACAGAACACCGGATTATATCAGCCGTTACCTGTACCAGAGAAACCATGGGAAGATGTCAGCATGGATTTCATTCTTGGTCTACCAAGGACATAGAGGGGAAATGATTCCATATTTGTGGTAGTTGACAGGTTTTCAAAGATGGCACATTTTATCCCTTGTCAGAAAACTAATGATGCAGTTCATATTGCAGGTTTGTTTTTCAAAGAGGTGGTACGACTGCATGGTCTACCGAAGAGTATCATTTCTGACAGAGATACCAAGTTTGTTGGGTATTTCTAGAGAACCCTGTGGAAGAAACTAAAGACAAATTTGAAATTCAGTTCAGCATACCACCCACAGACAGATGGGCAAACAGAGGTGGTAAACAGAAGTTTGGGTAACCTATTGAGGTGCTTGATAGGAGATAAGCCCAAAGGATGGGATCTAATTTTGCCGCAGGCGGAGTTTGCATATAACAATTATGTCAACAGGAGTACCAACAAATCTCCATTTTAGATAATATATGGAAGCAGTCCAAGAAATGTTTTTGAGTTAAGGAAGCTGAATATAGGGGAAAAGTGCAGTGTCGAGGCTGAGGATTTTGCAGAGCATCTGAAGAACTTGCATGAAGAAGTGAAGAAGCATATTCCTAAAATGAATACGCAATATAAGGTGAAAGTAGACCAGAAGCGGCGGTTTAAGGAATTCAAAGTGGGAGATGAAGTGATGGTCCATCTGAGAAAAGAAATATTTCCTACTAAAACCTATAACAAACTAAAGATGAAGAAGTTTGGACCATGCAGAATCCTAGCAAAACGGGATTCAGGCAATGCATATGAAGTAGAATTGCCAAGTGGGCTTAACATATCACCTGTCTTTAACATTTTAGATTTGGTGAAATACCATGAGGGGGATAGTAGTGAGACACCAAGTGTAGAGTTGTGGAGTATTCCAGCGTCTACTCCAACCATAGATGAGATTGAGGAAATACTGGACACTCGAGAAGGCAGAAGTACCAAAAATAGATAGTATTTTGAATATTTGGTCAAGTGGAAGGGCAGACCGGTAGAAGATGCAACTTGGTTGTCTAAAATAGAGGTTGACCGCTTGGGTCTCCCTCTAACAGTTCAGAAGTGAGGATCACTTCTCAATCTACCCCGGATGTCTGATGCAGGAGCATCCGGTGGCAGCAGAGCAATCTTGCATCAACAAAAAATTTTCTAAGTGTTTGCCTTGGTGTCACGATATCGTGACCAAAAAAGAGTCACGATATCGTGACATGTCGCATTTTCATGACTCAGCCAGGAGAGAGAAGGTAAGGGGCAAAAATGTCATGATTTCGTGACATGTCACGAAATCACGACCAGAAACAAGAAAGAGCAGAAGCACGGTGAAAATGTCACGATTTCATGACATGTCACGAAATCGCGACCAGAAACAAGAGAGAGCAGAAGCACGGTGAAAATGTCACGATTTCGCGACATGTCATGAAATCGCGACCTGAATGCAACGGAGAGGGAAGGTACCGATGAGAATGTCATGATTTCGTGACATGTCACGAAATCACGACCATCACGAAATCATGACCAGGAGCAGCCAGGGGAAGATACCGATGAGAATGTCATGATTTCACGACATGTCGAAATCGTGACCATCACGAAATCGTGACCAAAAGCAACCGAAAGATGATGCCGATGAAAATGTCATGATTTCGCGACATGTCACGAAATCGTGACCAACAGCAGGAGGGAGAAGATGCCAAAGAAATTGTCATGATTTCATGACATGTCACGAAATCATGACCGAAATAGAAAAGCGGAGGCGTCCGAAGGCAAATGTCACGATATCATGACATGTCGCGATATCGTGACTTGAAGATAAGAAAGGCAACGAGGAAGGAAAATGTCGCGATATCACGACATGTCACGATATCATGACGAAAAGGCAGAGAAGGAGCCAAAGACAGAAAAGTGTCGCGATATCGTGACATGTCGCATTTTCGTGACAAAAGGCAGAGAAGGAGCCGAAGACAGAAAAGTGTCGTGATATCATGACATGTCGCATTTTCATGATGAAAGACAGAGAAAGAGCCAAAGGCAGAAAAATGTCACGATATCATGACATGTCATATTTTCATGCCCGAAAGACAAGCCGAAGACGAAGAGTCAGAAAGGGAGACGTTTCGAATACCTGGACGACGAAGCGACACGGGAAGGCGAAACGAAAGGTTCTAGAAGAGGAAACGAAGGGCCACCAGCTGGAAATGGAGTGTCACCTGAGAACCTTTAAAAAGGAGAGCAAAGGCATGCACAAGGGGCTAGAAAATTTTTAGAACGATAATATTTTTTTGTATTTTTAGATTTGAGAAATTCTGTAAAGGCGCAACTCTTCTACGACTTCTGTAATATTCTACTGTGACTGTAATATTCTATTGTAACAATAATTCTCTGCTGCATTTGAATAAAATAAAACTATTTTTCTTCTCTATAATTTTGGCTCTCTATCAATGTGGAAGGATTCTAAGAAGAGAGAACGGGAGTGCCTGGGTAGTGTAAACAGAGCGTCGAACGTGAGGCAGTTTGCACCAAGACCAGTTGAGATTTGTGAGAGAGGTGAGAAGTATGCCTCCAAAAAGAAATCATGGTCATGGGAGAAATGTGGTGCAGGATGAAGATTTCAGAGCATTGTAGAGGCAAGTGCAAGCCCTGCAGGAAGAGTTGCAAAAAAGGGTCGAACCAAAGGGAGAAGACCAGAGTGACGATGAAGCCTAGGAAACTGAGGGTCCATCAGATGATGAAGAAGCATTGGATCCTTCTGAAGCTAGATTGTTGAAAGCTCTATCTCAGGTCGGGAAGAGACCGAAGTTTGATGTCTCTACATATTCTGGGAATCTCAACCCAGAAGAGTTGATTGACTGGATCAACGATATGGAGGAATACTTTGAGTATGAGGAGATTGCAGATCCTGATAGGATCAAATTTGCAAAAACAAAATTGAAAGGCCATGCTAGTTTATGGTGGAAAGGAGTACAACTCGAAAGAAATAAAAATGGAAAAGAAAAGATAACCAGATGGGACCGAATGGTGGAGAAACTAAAGAGACAATTTATTCCTACAGATTACGAGTTGGATCTGTTGAGGAGGATGCAAAGTTTGAGATAGTTAGGCAAGTCTGTCCAAGAATACATAGAAGAATTCTACAAGATCTCCATCAGAACTGGCCATTCAGGGGCTAATAAGGAGAAAGTAGCCTAGATACATCAATGGGTTGAGAATGAACATTCAGGAAGAACTCATCTTGATCAGAATAGCCACCATAGAAGATGCATATCAATTGGCCTTGAAGGTTGAAGAGAAACTGAACCGAAGATTTGAAGGCAAATAGAGAGGAAGGGATCATGGTGGAAGAACCGATGGAGGAAATTATCGAGACCAGAAGAAGACTGGGGAAACAAGCAAACCCCAAGAACAGAAAAAGGAGAATACCTACCACCCACGTGATCAGAACAATGGCTACCAGAGAGGAAGAGGTAGACCTGGACGTGGGTATGGAAGAGGGGTATTCCGTGGAACCTGTTTCCAGTGTGGAGAAGAGGGACATCGGTCATACGAGTGTCCTCAACACCAAGAAAGGACGGACAAGAGACCTGAGGGTCATGCCAGAGCTATTGTGGTAGATGAAGGTGCAGAGTCAGAACACTCTAAAGAAGCAGAAGGAGGAGAAGTGCTGATGACGAGAAGAGCACTGTTGAATGACGAAAAAGAACCAAAACAGAGGAAGAGTCTATTTCGCACGAGGTGCAAATGTGCAGGGAAGGTCTGCAATGTTATCATTGATAATGGTAGCACAGACAACTTAGTTTCAGAAGAGATGGTTACTAAGTTGAAATTGGGAAAGAGGAAGCACCCGCATCCATATCGGATTGCGTGGTTG
Organism: Wollemia nobilis; assembly: GCA_028583015.1. Lineage (NCBI taxonomy): Eukaryota > Viridiplantae > Streptophyta > Pinopsida > Araucariales > Araucariaceae > Wollemia > Wollemia nobilis. The sequence goes on from JAQPPZ010016612.1 coordinate 3,662,627, forward strand.
CAGAAAGACCACAGAGCACTTGTCAGTGAATAGTGCTTGGTCAAATTTCACATTGGGAATTATCAAGATGAGGTCCTATGTGATGTTTTGTCGATGGATGCTTGCCATTTGTTGTTGGGAAGACCATGGCAATTTGACAGACGTGCAGTGCATGATGGGCATGCAAATACGTACTCTCTGACGAAGGATGGAGTACGTCACAAATTGAAGCCACTGAAGGAAGTGGATGAGAAAGTGTGCAATAGTGCCAGAATCTGCCTGGTGGATGGAAGATAGTTTTTGGATGGTCTGAAGAGGGATTCAATGTGTTATGCATTAATCCCTACTGTTAAGAAAGAACAGTACACAGATGTTCCAGTAGAGGCCGAACACCTGTTAGAAGAATTTCCAGACATCATATCAGATAATGTGCCTGAGGGTTTACCACCGATGAGGAAGATCAGTCACCATATTGATTTGGTACCTGGATCTAGTTTACCCAACAAGGCAGCCCATAGAATGACTCCTATGGAAAGTGAGGAGCTGAGCAGGCAAGTCCATGAGTTGTTGAAAAAGGGACTGATTCGAGAAAGCTTGAGTCCATGTGCGGTACCTGCAGTACTAGCACCAAAGAAGGATGGGGAGTGGAGGATGTGTACGAACTCCCGAGCTATAAACAAGATCACCATAAAATACAGATTTCCATTACCAAGGATGGATGATATTATGGACTGTTTGAGTGGAGCCAAGTACTTCACCAAGATTGACCTGAAGAGTGGCTACCATCAGATTCGGATCAGAGAAGGAGATGAGTGGAAAACTGCTTTCAAAACCAGAGAAGGTTTGTATGAGTGGTTGGTCATGCCATTTGGGCTAACCAATGCACCAAGCACATTCATGCGGTTGATGAATGAAGTGTTGAAGGAGTTTTTAGGCAAGTCTGTTATTGTCTATTTGGATGACATTTTGATATTCAACAGAACCCTGGAAGAGCACCTGATGCATATCAGGAGGGTTTTTGAGAAGCTGAGGGAAGAACAATTGTTGATCAACTTGAAGAAGTGCAATTTTGTGAAGAAGGAGTTGGTATACCTGGGATTTGTCATCTCAGTTGAAGGTCTGAAAATGGACCCAGAAAAGGTGAGGGCTATCATTGAATGGCCTACTCCAAGAAGCACTTTTGAAGTGAGATCATTTCATGGTCTAGCCAATTTTTACAAGAAATTCATCAAAAATTTCAGCAGTATTTGTGCACCCCTTACGAAAACAATGAGAGGGGATAGGAAAGACTTTAAGTGGACCCTAGGAGTAGACAAGAGCTTTGATATGTTGAAGAAGAAGGTCACTGAGCAACCTATTTTAGCACTTCCAGATTTTAACAAGGTATTTCAGGTGGACTGTGATGCCAGTGGCAGTGCCATAGGAGCTGTGCTGAGTCAAGAAGGCAAGCCTGTTGCTTACTTCAGTGAGAAACTCAATGAGGCCAGGAAGAAGTATTCAGTGTATGACCAAGAGTTCTATGCTATAGTTCAGGCCCTGAAGAAGTGGAGACATTATTTGCTGCCAAAAGAGTTTGTGTTATATACTGATCATCAGGCCTTACAGTATATAAATAGCCAGGGAAAACTGAACCAGAGGCACTTGAAGTGGGTTGAGTTTCTGCAGAGTTATTCCTTTGTGTTGAAGCACAGGAGTGGAAAGTCCAACAGAGTTGCAGATGCCTTGAGTAGAAGGCAGAGTTTGCTGAAAGAAATGAAGGTGGAAGTGTTGGGATTTGATGAATTGAAGGGTTTGTACCCTGAAGATCCCGATTTTGTAGAAGCCTGGAAGGCTTGCTTGGCACCAGTTACCTTGGACAGAACCAAGTGGTTGGATTTTCTGATCCAAGATGGAATGTTGTTCAGAGGAAACCAATTATGCATTCCAAGAAGTTCCATGAGGGAAAACCTAGTCAAAGAAAAACACAGTGGAGGATTGGCTGGGCACTTTGGTCGAGATAAGACCATTGCCCTTGTGAGTGAGAATTATTATTGGCCGCAACTGTAGCAAGATGTGTGGAAATTTGTGTAGAGCTGTAGAGTCTGTCAGATGGCGAAAGGTGTGAGACAGAACACCGGATTATATCAGCCGTTACCTGTACCAGAGAAACCATGGGAAGATGTCAGCATGGATTTCATTCTTGGTCTACCAAGGACACAGAGGGGAAATGATTCCATATTTGTGGTAGTTGACAGGTTTTCAAAGATGGCACATTTTATCCCTTGTCAGAAAACTAATGATGCAGTTCATATTGCAGGTTTGTTTTTCAAAGAGGTGGTATGACTGCATGGTCTACCGAAGAGTATCATTTTCGACAGAGATACCAAGTTTGTTGGGTATTTCTGGAGAACCATGTGGAAGAAACTAAAGACAGATTTGAAATTCAGTTCAGCATACCACCCACAGACGGATGGAAAAATGGAGGTGGTAAACAGAAGTTTGGGTAACCTATTGAGGTGCTTGATAGGAGATAAGCCCAAAGGATGGGATCTGATTTTGCCACAGATGGAGTTTGCATATAACAATTCTGTCAACAGGAGTACCAACAAATCTCCATTTCAGATAATATATGGAAGCAGTCCAAGAAATGTTTCTGAGTTAAGGAAGCTGAATACAGGGGAAAAGTGCAGTGCCGAGGCTGAGGATTTTGCAGAGCATCTGAAGAACCTGCATGAAGAAGTGAAGAAGCATATTGCTAAAATGAATACGCAATATAAGATGAAAGCAGACCAGAAGCGACGGTTTAAGGAATTCGAAGTGGGAGATGAAGTGATGGTCCATCTGAGAAAAGAAAGATTTCCTGCTAAAACCTATAACAAACTAAAGATGAAGAAGTTTGGACCATGCAGAATCCTAGCAAAACGGGATTCAGGCAATGCGTATGAAGTAGAATTGCCAAGTGGGCTTAACATATCACCTGTCTTTAACATTTCAGATTTGGTGAAATACCATGAGGGGGATAGTAGTGAGACACCAAGCGTAGAGTTGTGGAGTATTCCAACGTCTACTCCAACCATAGATGAGATTGAGGAAATACTGGACACTCGAGAAGGCAGAAGTACCAGAAATAGATAGTATTTTGAATATTTGGTCAAGTGGAAGGGCAGACCGGTAGAAGATGCAACTTGGTTGTCTAAAATGGAGGTTGACCACCTGGGTCTCCCTCTAACAGTTCAGAAGTGAGGATCACTTCTCAATCTACCCTGGATGTCTGATGCAAGAGCATCCGATGGCAGCAGAGCAATCTTGCATCCACAAAAATTTTCTAAGTGTTTGCCTTGGTGTCGCGATATCGTGACCAAAAAAGAGTCGTGATATCACGACATGTCGCGTTTTCATGACTCAACTAGGAGAGAGAAGGTGCGGGGCAAAAATGTCATGATTTCGTGACATGTCACGAAATCGCGACCAAAAACAAGAAAGAACATAAGCACGGTGAAAATGTCACGATTTCGCGACATGTCACGAAATCGCGACCAGAAACAAGAAAGAGTAGAAGCATGGTGAAAATGTCACGATTTCACGACATGTCATGAAATCATGACCAAAAGTAGGAGAGAGAAGGTACCGATGAAAATGTCACGATTTCGCGACATGTGAAATCGTGACCATCATGAAATCGTGACCAGGAGCAGCCAGGGGAAGAAACCGATGAGAATGTCACGATTTTGCGACATGTCTTGAAATCATGACCAAAAGCAACCGAAATATGATGCCGATGAAAATGTCGTGATTTCACGACATGTCACGAAATCGTGACCAGCAGCAGGAGGGAGAAGATGCCAAAGAAATTGTCGTGATTTCGTGACATGTCGCGAAATCACGACCGAAATAGAAAAGCGGAGGCATCCGAAGGCAAATGTCACGATATCGCGACTTGAAGATAAGAAAGGCAGCGAGGAAGGAAAATGTCGCGATATCGCGACATGTCACGATATCACGACGAAAGGCAGAGAAGGAGCCAGAGACAGAAAAGTGTCGCGATATCGCGACATGTCACATTTTCGCGACGAAAAGGCAAGAGAAGGAGCCGGAGACAGAAAAGTGTCGTGATATCGTGACATGTCGCATTTTCATGACGAAAGATAGAGAAAGAGCCAAAGGCGAAAAAATGTCGCGATATCGCGACATGTCATATTTTCGCGCCCGAAAGACAAGCCGAAGACGAAGAGTCAGAAAGGGAGACGTTTCGAATACCTGGACGACGAAGCGACACGGGAAGGCAAAACGAAAGGTTCTGGAAGAGGAAACGAAGGGCCACCAGCTAGAAATGGAGCGTCACCTGAGAACCTTTAAAAAGGAGAGCAAAGGCATGCACAAGGGGCTAGAAAATTTCTGGAACGATAATATTCTTCTGTATTTTTAGATTTGAGAAATTCTCTAAAGGCACAGAAGAGAGGATGTCGTGATTTCGCGACATGTCACAGTTTTGTGACCCGCAGAGGAGAGAGATGGCACAGACGAGGAGATGTCATGATTTTGTGACATGTCACAGTTTTGTGATCGAAAATAGGAGAGAGAAATATGATGAGAAGATGTCGCGATTTTGCGACAGGTATCATTTTCGTGACCCATAGAGGAGAGAGAAGGCACAGAAGAGAGGATGTCACGATTTCGTGACATGTCACAGTTTTGTGACCCGCATAGGAGAGAGATGACGTAGATGAGGAGATGTCACAATTTCATGACATGTCGTAGTTTTGTGACCGAAAATAGGAGAGAGAAAGCGGATGAGAAGATGTCGCGATTTTGCGACAGGTCGCATTTTCACGGCCAAAGGATGAGAAAAGGTGCAAGGAGGAAAAATGTCACGATTTCGTGACATGTCAGGTTTTTGTGACCCGAAGAAGAGAGAATGGTACAAAAAGGAAAGATGTCATGATTTCGTGACATGTCGCATTTTCATGACCAGAAGGCAAGTGAAGAATCCAGTGGAGGAAGATGTCGTGATTTCGCGACATGTCACATTTTCGCGACCAGAAGGCAAGTGAAGAAGCCAGCGAAGGAAGATGTCATGATTTTGCGACATGTCACATTTTCATGACCAGAAGGAGAAGAAGGAACCCGATGGGGAAGATGTCACAATTTCGCGACATGTCGTATTTTCGTGACCAGGAGGCGAAAAAAGGAGCCGAAGGAGAAAGATGTCGTCATTTTGTGACATGTCGCATTTTCATGACCCGACGAAGCGAGAGGAAGCCGAGGGGAAAATATGTCATGATATTGTGACACATCATGATTTCGTGACCCGAAGAGAAAGGAGAGAGTGAGGAAGCCAAAACTTTGTGATATCGTGACATGTCGCGATATCATGACCGACAGAGAAAAGGACGAGGAAGAAGGAGAAGATGTCGTGATTTTGCAACATGCTGCATTTTTGAGGGACCATTACAGAATGAGGTCATTGAGCGACACGTGGCATCCAGGAGTAGTGAAAGCAGGTGAAGACCAAGAGTCATGCGGGAAGACATTTCGAAAGCCAGAGCAATGAAGAGGCACGGGAAAATGAAATGACAGATTACAAAAAGGAATCGAAGGGCCATCGAATGGAAGAGTAAGAGTCACATGAAAGTTATAAAAGGGCAAGCCGAGGCATGCACAAGGAGTTGGAGAATGATGAGAGGCAGGGTTGTAGATGCGATAACCAGAGGGCCATTCTGGCCCTACTGCATTTTTCTTCCTTCCAAAAAATCTTGAGTTCCTGGGTAGTGTAGACAGATTCACCGAACGTGAGGCAGTTTGCACCAGGAACAGAGTAAGCTTGGATCCGTAGGTGTGTAGCAGATTCACCGAACGTGAGGCAGTTGCACCAGGGTCTGTGGAGTGAGAAAGTTGTGAAAGCCGAAGAGCTACAGATTGAAGGCCGAGAGCCATTGCATGACTGCCAGATTGAAATCTATGCAGATTGAGAGGGATGGAGAGCTAGAGATTGCATAGAGAATAGAAAACTAAGCCTACGGGCTATTTATGTAATTTTACTTGAAATTGTTGAATGAAAATTGTGATTTGTTAGATGCAATTTTTGGCCCCCCATCACTTTCTTTGATTGTGAAATATGAAGTCCAAGAAAGAAGAACAACTCAACAAGCATAGACATCTCAAATTAATTTTGCATTCTCTTTGTAAATTTTTGACACATCCTATCATTGTTACCTCCAAAAATGATATCATCCACATAGACAACCACAATTAGTAAGTCATTCTCTTCATTTTTTATGTATAAGTTACTATCCACTATTCCTTTCCTGAAACCCTATTCCTGAAGATACTTATTCAATCTTGAGTACCAAGCTCTAGGAGCTTGTTTTAGACCATAAAGTGCCTTATTCAATATACATACATAGTCTAGTTTACATGTTAATATGAATCCCTCTGGCTGCTCAATATGAATCCATATGATATACTTCAAAGTTTTTAAAACTTGATAAGGCTAAGAACATTCTTATAGCTTCAAGTCCTGTAGCTGGAGCAAATATCTCATCAAAGTAAATTACTTCAACCTGTGCATAACCTTTGCATACTAATCTTGCTTTTTTTCTTACTACTTGAAAATATTCATTTAACTTGTTTCTGAATACCCATTTAGTGCCAATCACTTTATTACCTTTTGGTCATGGAACAAGTTCCCAAGTCTTACTTTTCTCTATATGGACTAGTTCCTCATCCATTGCCTTAATCCAAAACTCATCTTCACTTGCCTCATTTAAGTCTTTTGGCTCAATTTTAGATAACAAAGAGAAATTTACTTGCTCATTTGATGCTATTACCCTTCTTCTTGTCTCTCTCTCATTTGGATTCCCAATAATTTGATCTCTTGGATGATTTTTCTGTACATACCTAGATGGAGTTTTAGGAAGAAGACTTTGTGTTTCTTTTTTTTCTTATTTCGATTCTTCACATAACTCTTCTTGAAAAATTTCATCTTCTGAATATACAATTTCTTTAAGTGGTTCTCTTGATCCTATATTCTCATCAATTATTACATTTATACTTTCTATAATAGTATGCATCCTTTTTTATAGCATATATAGGCCTTGCTCTTGGTGGAATAGCCAATAAAAATACCCTCATCACATCTTGGGTCAAACTTACCCAATTTTTTCTCTTCCTATCTTATGTAATATTTGCTTCCAAAAATTTTGAAGCACTTTATAGTAGCTGGTCTACCTTTCCAAATCTCATATGGATTTTTGTGATAGTTTACTCTTAATTGATCTATATTGATAATATATGTTGTTTTATTCACTACCTCTTTCCAAAAACCATCCAAAATCTTAGGCTCATTTAACATGACTCTGGCTATATTCTCAACTATCCCATTTTTCCTTTCAACTACTCTATTTTGTTGAGGAGTTCTTGCTTCTGAATATTCTCTTTTGATCCCATGTTGTTCATAAAAGTCTATGAATTCATTTGAGGTAAATTATCCTCCTTTGTCTGACCTTAAACTCTTAATCCTTTCCCCGTTTCATTTTCCACTAACTCTTTAAAATATTTAAAATTTTCTAGAGCTTCTAACTTTTCATTTAGGAAGGCCGCCCAAATCATTATGGAATAATCATCTATAAACATTATAAAGTAACTTTCACCTTGTAAAATAATTATCTTTGTAGGACCACATATGTTAGTGTGCACTCATTTCAATGTCTCGGATGACATAAATCCTTTTGAGTTGAAACTTGTTCTAGTTTTCTTTACATGTTGACATTATGAGCAAATTATGTTTTGTGGTCTTTTTAGCTTTGTTAAATCTCTGAAAACCTACTTTTTTCTTATGTTTACTATGTTCTCAAATTTCATATGATCCATTGTTCTATGCCACAACCAAATCTCATCTTATTATGATAGAAAACACTTTTCTCCTTTAATCTCACTTAGCATGTAGAGGTTGTTTGTAGTTCTATTTATATTTGCACTAAGTTTTCTATTTTTAGACTTCCTAATATCACACCTACTTGGATGAAAAGTAACCATGTGCCCTTGATCACAAAGTTGGCTTACACTTAATAGATTGTGCCTCAACCCCTTGAAATATAATGCATTCTCTATTTTTGTTATCCCATTATCAAAACTCAGAGTTCCTTTTCCAGAAACTTTTGTTGATCCATTATCACAAAATATTAATGATCCTCCATCAGTTTATTTGAGTACAAGAAATTTACTTTTGTATCCTGTCATGTGACTAGAACATCCGCTATCAAGAAACCATTATTTTCCCTTATCCTGAACATGAAGAGCTATTTGTACTAATATTGATATAGCTTTCTCATGCCATTTTATCTCTTTCCTAATTGTTGATGTTGTATTCTTTTTGCTTGACTCTCAGGAAATACCATTTTGCACCATCTAGCCTTGTGACCAAAAATTTTGTGCGTATAACATATAACATCATTATTCATAAGCGGTGCAAATAAATTAAAATTTCTATCAACATCATTTTTAACATAATCAGTGCAATGTATAGCTCTATGACCATAATTGTTACATGAAAAGCAATAGCCATGGAAGATATTATGTAACCTATTTTAATGCATTGGAAAGTATGCATGAGTGCTGCTCATTTTGTTGTGGTTAACTCTTGTCCATGGATCTTATTTGCTTTGTTATTTCCTAATGTCTTTTCCTTCCAGAGTATGAGTCATGAGCTTATCTTTGTTTGATGTCTCTGCCTCATGAAATCTTGACTCCTCTTTATATTTCCCTAACTTTATATCTTGTTGTAACTTGATCTTTTCATCTTCATTCCTTAGAGAAACAATTTTTTCTTCCAATATTTCACACTCGGTTTCCCTTTCTCTTAGTAGATCTGTCATATCTTGTTAAATTTTTTTCCTTCTTCTACCTTTTTATTGAGTTATGTGAGAATTTTTAGAAGTTATATATTTGCTTCTTCATCCTCTTAAAGTTGATCCTTGAAACTCGAGTTCTTCTTTCTAACCTTTTCAAGGTTTTTGAGAGTAGCAAAGAATTTCTATTTTATGTAAAACATGGTCTCTTCTTCATTCTCTACAATCATGTGTGTTTCTTATGGATCTTACTCCAATATATTAGTCTTTTCATGGAGATACCCACTATGATACCAATTGAAGAACATGTACTTATATTGAGAAGAGGGGGTGAACAATATAAGATAATTTTTTTTGCTTTTCAATCAATATGATAACATCAAAAATATAAAAGTAGTAAATATTACACAAAACATCACACACATGAGAGAAATGATTTAACGTGGTTCACCCAATGTGGGCTAATCCATGAAGAAAATATTTCACTTAAATTTTTTGAACAATTTTCTTAGGAATCCTTCCCTATTACAATATTTATGGGCCTTTGTCCAAAGGAGACACTAATCCCCTTATCAATTTCATGGATACCTATCCACAGGAGAAACCAATCTCATTTACTCTGGTTGGTGATATGTTAGAAGACTATTGCATCTACTACACTCGTTTATGGATATATTTCCACTGAAGAACTTTATCCTTACTCAAAATATATTTATCTTCACTACCCTAGATAATGGATCTTTATCCACTGGAGACTATTTTCCTCTGCACTGTCACCTCCAAAGCTTCCTCAAAACTCAATTTCAACCTTTTTCTTGGATATGTACTGAACGTTGTCCTCTGCTCTGTCAAATTTGCTCATAAATATGCTCTATCAACTTTGCTCAATAAATTTATCTCTGCTCTATCAAATTTTTTGAATAAGTATTCACCAAGAATTATTCCAAAACTATCCAATAAGTCTTCACCAAGACTTACCTCAAATATTATTGTAAGATTCCACAAAATCTTACACAAATTTATCCTCAACTCCCCTCTTGGAATTACTCAAATTTGTCCACTATCTTTCACAAAAGCTTGTTCAAATCAAGTAAAATTGCATACAAATCAACTCAATCTCTTTTAGAAAACCTCTTTTATCACACAAACAAAATTCACACAACATTTTATTTAACCTACATAAAATATAGAGAATTTTTAGAGACTCAATATATTTCACACTCACAAAACACTCATTCACTTTCAAACTCTCCTTCAAATCAATTTAGAATAAAGAACAATTTGTTTCACAGAACATGAGCTATCACTCCAATGCTTTCAATTAATAATGCTCATAAAATTTACTCAACCAATCACTCAATGAAACAAATCTTGCTTACAAATCCTAAATAAGTAATGCTTCCAATAACTCTCACTATGAAACTCAAACCTTGAAACAAGATGATTCCAAATTCACATAATAATAATATTCATGTTCTTTAACAAACCCTAGCTCAAGATAGTTCTCAAATTCACACAACAAATGATCTCATAAATATTTACCAATCATGCATATGAAAATTCACTCAATATTTCCAACAATCCTTTTCACTCTAACTTGCATTCCACAACATTTAACAATATTTCACTCACAAGGATGATATGACCATACCTTTTATTTTATGGAGATTTAACCTTAAAATTTTCTCTCAATCACAATCAACCTCTTTGCTAATATCATAGTTTAGATAAAAAAACAAACTTTATCAAAATCTTCCCTCAAAATTATTTCACCATACAAAAGTATTAAATCTCAAGTACACCTTATAATATCCAAAATTAAAAAATAATTACCAAAAATTTAACCAACTAACTTCCACAACAATTTCCTTCATGCACCTTATTACATCTCTCAAAATAATTAACACAATAAAGCTTTTTCCCAAATTATAAAATATAATGTCCTTTGCATACCTTATTACTCCTACTAAATTTTAACCATAAAAATAAAAATAGAATATTTTAATTTTATAAAACTTATATCTCCCTCTCAATAAACTCTCAAACCTCCTTTTAAAATTCACGCCAATCCTTAATGCAATTTTCGCACATCAAAACCTTTGAAAAAATTAAATTATAAAGCACATACTTTGTTTTAATGTTGCCCAAAAAAAATTGCTTTTGCCAAGATTCGAACACCCCACCTTGCCTTTCCAAATACCTTAGTGCCAAGAACATCCACCACTTAGGCTCCATACCCTTAAGATATAATTAAATAAATTTAAATAAATTTAATTATATTAATTTATTCTTGCTTAAAAAAATTTGTTGTTGAAGTAATGCGAAATATAATGGGTGATACAATTAAGGGCCATGTTCCTTGAACATATCACAAAAATGGGTCTCCATATCTATGATTTGAACTCAAGTAACTTAGATGAAATACTACATATATGTGGTGTTCCATTCAAATTTTATATTTCAAAAAAAAATTCAATAAAAACTTGTAGCAAAATTTCCTTTTATTTAGATATATATGAGTGATTATCCTACTTGTCATCTTCAAAATTTGTATTAAATGTTATACGTAATTTTGTTTAAGCATAAAAAAAAAAAAAATTAGTTAATTAAATTTATCCTAAACTAAGAAAATAATAATATAAAATTTTAAATAAAAAATAAGAGAGGAGAGAGAGTGTAACATACCATTTTCTTGCTTTGAATGTTTGGAAAATATCTAAAACTTAGTGGGACATGGAGGTAAGTGCAAGCATTAAGTAACCCCTTATATTTTGTGTTTCACATATTTTAGAAAAAATTAATAAACATTATTTGATATACCAAAAGTGATTATCAAGGATGAGATGATCATGCATGACATAATAATTTTTAAAAGTAGAGAGAAAATATTCAAATTCCATCAATGCTTGTTATGTTTTAAATCAAGTGGAAGTAAGACATAAATTCAAATTACCCAGGTGTTGTAGGTGAGTTGGAGAGGAGAGGGAAATCCTCCAAGGGAGGTCCCCGGTTTGAATCTCCACCCTACCAAAAAGCTGAATTGGGTACCCAAAATCCAATTGATAATGTTGGTGCGGGCAGGGTCGGGTGCGACTCCCTGTGAATTTGACGTTGTAGAACCCCATTTTCATGGTCTCTTAGACAAAGGCGGCCCCACAAGTGGTTTTTCGCTTTAGAAAATAAAAAAAATACATAAATTCAAATTACTCTATTAATTTTCTTGTAGAAGGGTTTTCCATTGTCATCATATTTAGTTTAGAAATTAGTTATAAAAATAATTGTTGATGGTCCATTGTTTAGGGGAAGATATGCCCTATAATAAGATCATAAAGTGAGAATTTTAATACTATGATAGAAACTATTTAAAAGGTTTTTCATATTGGTTATTTTTTTAGAATTTCATATCAACTTATTTTGAAGAATATTAGAAATAATCTATGGGAGTTTATTGAGGAGTGACCAATTACTAAGGAGAGAAAGAACCGTGTGTAATATTTTGTATAATAAGATGTGTTGTAACATATATTTTAAAACCTTTGTCAAAATTTACTAAGATTAATTATGAATCAAGAGATTGGGATAAATAAGTGGATTATAAAAATATTACATTATTATGCTATATATATTATGAGACTAGACACATAGCAAGAGATTATGAGGTAAGGGATAAAATATTTTTTTTCATAAAATAAACTTCAAGATAAAGAAAAGATACTATATTCTAGTAAAACCTAGATTAGATTAAGATTTTCTACTCTTATAAAGTGACCAAAAAACCCTCCATATCATGAGAAGGAAAATGCCATGGCAATTTACTTAGATTGAAAATTAGAAGAAACAATTGAGAATGTAAGGTATGAAGAAGTATACTATACAAGATCATGTTTAGCAAAGATGTGAAAAAAGTTGCAGAGAAAACTTTTAAAATAAGAAGGTGAAATAAGTCAAGTAATATAGGAAAATAATATTTATTTTCCAAAGGCATTATAAAATACTATACATAAATAAAAATAGAATTAGAGTAGATTTATTCCCTTACACTCTATAGTTTCAAGAGTAGTATAATAAATAAAGGAGTATAAATAAAATCAATGAAAATTTAGGGTTTCTAGGGAAGCATAAGAAATTAATTACTATAGAGCATGGTCATCCAACTTTAAATATTTATGGGAAAAATAAATAATATAGTATTGAGGCTATTACTTACTTTAAGGTTCTCCAAGGTAGAATAAACCTATAGATGATAAGTCCTATTATGAATATTTTGAAAAAATTGAATATATTATTGAATATGAAAGTGTTTCTAGGAATATAAAAGGAGAAGAATAATATTAAATAATGAAAAAAAAGGAAAATAGATAGCAATATGGAAAAACAATAAATAAATATCATAATTTCTAGAAGTAAAAAGTAATTGGCTTACTAGTTTATTTTGTAAGAAAGAGGAAAATATCAAAGTTGGAGTTTGTAAATATACAAGTTCCAACAATTATTATTCCTCACAAAAAATATTTGAAGGATATTAATATATTTATCAAATTTAATGTTTCTTCAGAATTTTGATCAATAGATCATTTGGGGACATCAACATAGTTCTACATAATTTTAAAAGGAAGGGAAATACTCCTATGTGGTTCAAATACATTGAAGATATTAGTTCATTATTAGTACATATAGAATTTGGGATGCTATTGATTCAATATTTCAACACACATAGTGTAACAACCCAAAAACACACAAATAGAAAAATACAAAAGTACAAAAAAAGGTTTTTTTTACTGAGAGGGATACATGAACCCTTCATGAACCCCTAACCCAACTAGTATTTACCTAGAGTTTCGATCCCCTATTTTTTCCTGAAAGTTACATCTCATGAAGTACCCTAACACAATTCCATCTGTGTAGGCATATCATGTGTCACTGTAGATAATCCCATCTATCCCATAACTCTAGATGAGCTAGACTTATCATCCTCAGTCCATAGAAGGTATGCATGCATCTCCATACCATACACAAGTTGTTATGTGTAGGTATGCTATGACTATTACGAGTTAAGCTATCTATATCATCTCCATGATGAGCTATCTTAACACAGATGTAATATTTTCACTACTTAGTCCTTTATATCCCTAAGGGGTCTCAATTACCTTAGATCTCCTATGTTCATCCTAAGGGGTTCTCAATTCTCTTAGGTTACCTATGTTCACCCTAAGGGGTTCTTAATTCCCTTAGGTCACCTCTGAGTTCACCCTATAACTCTACTCTTAGATTTCTCTTACTAAGCAACCAACATAATACATCTAGATACTAAAACATCAAAGAGTAATCACTAAGCATCAATAAAATAAATAAGGATTAACACTAAATAGAATGTCATCATCCGAAAGAGAATCAACTACATAGTAACCAAATATGGAAATAAAGTAAAAGTACCTTCTCTAAACCAACAAACATATGCATTAAATCTTGCATGGTAAATCCTTCTTACTTTAAATAATATTACATTAACTACATTAGGGATATCTCCCCACAATTCTAGTCTATTTGAGCATAAGTAAATCAACATAAACTAAATTACATATACTTTGTTTCCATTGAACTCCTTGCTTCACCTTGCTTCCCCTTGGTTCTTTGAGGGTAGTAGGGAATCAAGGTACTGATGTAGGAGCATCCGGTGGCAACAGAGCAATCTTGCATCAACCAAAACTTTTCTAAGTGTTTTGCAAATCGAAAAAGTAGGACAAAAGTTGCAGTAGGCGGAGGGGTCGCAAAATCGTGACATGTCATGATTTTGCGACGTCACGATATCACGACGTAGGAAGGGCAAGCGAAGCAATGGTAGGAAGGGTCACGATATCGTGACATCGTGATATCACGATGTAAAGCAAAGAGGGCAAGCAGTGGTTGGAAGGGTCGCGATATCGTGACGTCACGATATCGTGACATCGTGATATCACGACGTAAAGCAAAGTGGGCAAGCAATGGTCGGAAGGGTCACGATATCATGATGTCACGATATCACGATGTCGCGATATCATGACGTAAAATACATCGCGACGTCGTGATATCGCGACATTGTGATATCATAAAAAATAAAAAGAACCCAAGACTGAGGGCAAAATGGTCATGATATCATGACGTCGTGATATCGCAATGTCACAATATCATGACGAATAGAAAGAAACCAAGGCAAAGCCAGAAGTCATCACGATATCGCGACCAGTAGAAAGCAAAGTAGAAATGAAAATGCGGATGGCTATGCGCACAAAAAAAGAGATAGCAGTCCAGAAGAACAGTCTAACAAAACGGTGATTGTAGGTCAAGGGCCTATTAAATGCGTGCTTTCATGGCGGATCAGGGAGTTGGCCAATTATGAAAGGAAAATTGAAGACTTGGTGGGGGAAGCCGATTTTGCAGGTTTTGATTAATATTTTCATGTAGGTGGGTCATTAATGGCCTAGAGGGTCGAGACCTCGATAAAAACTCAGGATTGTAAGAGAAGCGGGGGTGGTGGATTGGAAGATCGTAGTTAGAGATAGGGTTAGAGAAAACCAAGCCGAGCACTGGTTATTGTAAGCCTGCGGGCTATTTTTGTAACTATTTTTAGATTTTTGAATGAAAAAGTAGGGTTTGAGAACATGTGATTTTCTTGTCCACCATCAAATGGTATCGAGCTATAATATTCTGAGTATGTAACAGATCACCGGACGTGAGGCAGTTACACCAGGAACTATGGAAAGGCTCCGGAGAAAGTGAGTAGAATGCCTCCAAGAAGAAACCTCGTTGGTAGGAGAGGCATGGCGACAACAACATATTTCCGAGTTTTGCAGAGGCAAATACAAGCCCTACAAGAAGAGATGCATAGAGGATCGGAGCCAAGAAGAGATGAAGGCAGTGAAGATGAAGTGGATGAAGAAGAAAACCAGTTTGAAGAAGAAGAAGAGGCTGTAGATCCTGCACAAGCCAGACTGTACAAAGCCATATCCTAGATTGGGAAGAGGTCGAAGATGGAGGTTTCCACATATTTCAGGAACCTAGATCCGGAGGAATTGATCAACTGGATCAACGATCTGGAAGAATACTTTGAGTATGAAGAAGTTGAAGATCCTGAGAGGGTCAAATTTGCCAAGACCAAGCTGAAGGGTCATGCCAGCATATGGTGGAAGGGAGTGCAGCTAGAGCGAAATAGAAGAGGAAAATAATGGATAACAAAATGGGCACGAATGGTGGAGAAGCTGAAGAGGTAGTTCATCCTAGGTGATTACGAACTGGATCTGCTAAGGAAAATGCAGAGTTTGAGGCAGATGAACAAAACTGTCCAAGAATACACAGAGGAGTTTTATAAGATATCCATCAGAACTTGCCATTTAGAAGCAAGCAAGGAGAAGGTGGCTCGTTATATCAATGGGTTGAGACCCCGTATTCAGGAAGAGTTGAGCTTAGTTCGGGTGAGCACCATTGAAGATGCTTACCAGTTTGCTCTAAAAGTTGAAGAAAAGCTGAACAGAAGGTTTGAGAGTAAGCAAAACAGAAGAGGTCGAGGAGAGAGAACGGGTGGAAGAAAAGATGAGGGAAAAGAGGAGAAGAAAGAAGAAGCTAGCAGCAGCCAAGAGCAAAAGGTAGGTGATGATTACAAACCCCAAGTTTAGAACAATGGCTACCCAAGAGGAAGAGGTAGATCTGGACATGGGTATGGAAGATAAGTGTTTCGTGGAACCTGTTTCCACTGTGGAGAAGAGGGACATCGGGCATATGAGTGTCCCCAGCACTGCGAGAGGGTGAACAAGAGACCTGTAGGTCCTGCCAGAGCTACGGTAGTAGAGGAAGATGCTGAATCAGAACATTCTGAGGAGGCAAAGAGAGAAGTCATGGTCGCAAGGAGAGCCATGCTGATTGATGAAGACAAACCAGAGCAGAGGAGAAGCCTGTTCTACACGAGGTGCAAAAGCACAGGTAAAGTCTGTAATGTTATTATAGACAATGGAAGTACTGATAACTTAGTCTCCGAAGAGATGGTTGCTAAGTTACAACTGGAAAGGAGGAGACACTAACATCCATATCGGATTGCGTGGTTGCAGAAGGACCACAGAGCATGGGTCCATGAACAGTGCTTAGTCACGTTCAATATTGGGAACTACCAGGACGAGGTCCTATGTGATGTTTTCCCCATGGATGCTTGCCATTTTCTATTAGGAAGGCCATGGCAGTTTGATCGAAGTGCAGTGCATGATGGTCGTGCAAATACGTACTCATTGATGAAATATGGAGTGCGCCACAAGTTAAAGCCATTACAGGTAGTGGACGAGAAGGTGTGCAGCAGTGCTAGAATTTGTCTGGTAGAAGGCAATTTTTTTTTTTCCAAGAGATGAGGTTTAAGTGGGTTGTAGAAGCGGGTGTACGTTTGGAGCTGTTACAAAATATGGTGACCGAACAACATAGAAGTGAAGGTCACTTCTCTATTTACCTCGGGTGTTTGATGCAGGAGCATCCGGCGGCAACAGAGCAATCTTGCATCAACCAAAACTTTTCTAAGTGTTTTGCAAATTGGGAAAGTAGGATAGAAGTTGTAGTAGGCGGAGGGGTCGCGAAATCGTGACATGTTGCGATTTCACGACATGTCACGAAATCGCGACATGTTGCGATTTCACGACATGTTGCAAAATCACGACGTCGCGATTTCACGACGTTGCGATATCGTGACATAGGAAGGGCAAGCAAAGCAATGGTAGGAAGGGTCATGATATCATGACGTCACGATATCACAATGTCACGATATCATGATGTAAAGCAAAGAGGGCAAGCAACGATCGAAGGGTCGTGATATCGACGTCACGATATCACGATGTAAAGCAAAGAGGGCAAGCAGCGGTCGGAAGGGTCGTGATATCGTGACATCGCGATATCACAACATAAAGCAAAGCGGGCAAGCAGCGGTCGGAAGGGTCACGATATCGTGACGTAAAATAGAGCAAAGGGCTCGGAGGCGGAGTGGTCACGATATCATGACATCGTGATATCGTGACGTCATGATATTGTGACAAATAGAAAGAAACCAAGACGGAGGGGAAAATGGTCGTGATATCACGATGTCACGATATCACGATGAACAAAAAGAAACCAAGGCAAAGGCAGAAGTCATCGTGATATTGGGACATGTAGTAATATCACGACCAGTAGAAAGCAAAGCAAAAATGAACACGCGGATGGCTACGCGCATGAAAAAAGAGATAGCAGTCCAGAAGAACAGTCTGAAAAAATGGCAGTTGCAAGTCAAGGGCCTATTAAATGCGTGCTTTCATGGCGGATCAGGGAGTTGGCCAATTATGGAAGGAAAATTGAAGACTCGATGGGGGAAGCCGATTTTGCAGGTTTTGATTAATATTTTCGTGCAGGTGGGTCATTAATGGCCTAGAGGGTCGAGACCTCGATAAAAACTTAGGATTGTAAGAGAAGCAGGGGTGGTGGATTGGAAGATCATAGTTAGAGATAGGGTTAGAGAAAACCAAGCCGAGAGCTAGTTCTTGTAAGCCTGCGGGCTATTTCTGTAACTGTTTTCAGATTTATGAATGAAAAAGTAGGGTTTGAGAATGTGTGATTTCTTGTCCGCCATCAGGTACTCATGGTTGAGGATAGGCATACATCTAAATGCATATATTCACTTACTTTACAAAATTGCAACTATAAAAAATTCAATTAAGTTTCCAACCATCTAATGAATAGTGGATATTATAAAAGATCATTTACTTTTATCTTCAACTCTCTAGTTACCTTGGAGATCCATCCAACGTGTATTACTTAGATCAAGATTTAAATTTAATCAAATACATTCATGTATTAAAGCATTAAAGTCACCTAAATTTAACCTCTAAAACAATCCATCATTCATTCCCTAAATTAAAGTCCCATAACTTCAATTAAAAGAATGAATCTAACATGCTTTTCAATTCACAAATTCCAATCAAATCAAATACTATTTTAGAGCATTAAAGTCCCATACCTTTAACCTTTAAAACAATCCATCATTCATTCCCTAAATAAAATCCCCCTAACTTCAATTCAAAGAATAAATTTAACATCCTTTTTAATTTACAATTCCAATCAAATAAAATACTATTTTTAAGCATTAAAGTCCCATACCTTTAACCTCTAAAATAATCCATCATTCAACATAAACTTTTTCATCAATCCTATAACAGAATTATGTTTTCCTTTGATGTCATTTTGTAAATTCTATACCATAGACTTGCTAATAAAATATTTTCAACCTAAATCTTAGATTCATAACATCAATTAAAGGTTCACAACCTTAGCTAAAGATTCACTACTTTAGTTACAAATAACCCCTTCATGATCTTATTACAAAAGGTCTTACCCTAATTAAAACCACATAAGGTAAATCTCATTAATTAAAGGTCCCTTCAATTAATATCTCATAAAATAAATCATAATAATCAATGATCTTACTATCAATAAAATATTTTAAGATACTTCATCCTAATCAAAGGTTTGTCTTTAATTAGATCTCCTATGATAATCAACATTTATCAAAGGTTTTCTCCTTAATTAAAATGTCCTAATATAACCAAAATTTATCAAATGTTTTCTCTTTAATTAAAATTTCCTAATATAATCAACATTTATCAAAGGTTTTCTCTTTAATTAAAATCTCCTAACATAATTTATATAAATCAAAGGTCTTATTTCAATTAAAGTCCCATAATATAATTTATATAAATCAAAGGTCTTATTTCAATTAAAGTCCCATAATATAATTTATATAAATCAAAGGTCTTATTTAATCAAAATTACATAAGTAAACCTTAATAATCCAAGGTTTGCAACTATGGACTTATACACTTTCATGGCGAATGCAGACGTCTTCTGCAAAATGATCTAAGGACTGCCATACTCCGTGTTTAGGCAAGACAAAACTAGGTGCTAAGTTTCTCTTCCACTGCCACTAATAGTTTGAAAGGGACTGGGCTTACGTATACATGGAAATTCCATAGGGATGTGAATGTCTTCTCATTGGATAGTGCTCTACAAACATAGCACCCTCGTCTAAACCATAGTTGGTTTTCCACATTACGAATAGTGCTTTCCAAAGCATAACACTCTATAGGCAAGATGCAAGTGGTTTACATCCATGAGTAGCACTTCCAAAATACAACTCTCTCTAGGTAAGATGCAAGTGGTTTACAAACTAAGAGCAGCGCTTCCTAAAGCACAATGCTCTCACCTTAACACAAGTGGTTTCCATCCATGAGCAACACTTCCAAAGCACAATGCTCTCTAGGCAAGATGCAGGTGGTTTACAAACTAAGAGCAATGCTTCCTAAAGCACAATGCTCTCACCTTGACATAGGTGGTTTCCAAACTAAGAGTAGTACTTCCTAAATCACAATGCTCTCACCTTAACACAGGTAGTTTACAAACTAAGAGAAACACTTTTAAAACACATCACTCTATAGGCAAGACATAGGTGGTTTACAAACTAAGAGCAACACTTCCTAAAGCACAATGCTCTCACCTTAACACAGGTGATTTCCATCCATGAGTAGGTCTTCCAAAACACAACATTCTCTAGGCAAGATGCATGTGGTTTCTAAACTAAGAGCAACACTTCCTAAAGCACAATGCTCTCACCTTGATATTGGTGGTTTCTAAACTAAGAGCAATGCTTCCTAAAGTGTAGCGCTCTCACCTTAACATAAGTGGGTTTACAAAATAAGAGCAACACTTTCAAAACATAGAGCTTTATAGGCAATATGTAGGTGTTTTCTAAACCTTTCAACATGTTTATAACGCTATAGGGGATTATAACTAGGTTCAAATATAAAAAATCATCATACAAACATATGTACGTAGATAAAGTTTAAGACTCTCCAACATGAATACTCTTGCAAAATGAATTATGGTGGTCTCCTGCTACCTCTCCCTTATATTGCTGCAAAGACTTGGAACCAAACTCAAGAATCTTCACCAGTACTACTTCAATGGCCTCTTGATTTACCATCTACAAATTAGAAACATCCCACATATGTTTAGGGTCAGAAACATATTTCCTAAGCAAGGATATGTGGAAAGTGTCATGTATTTTGGATATATTAGGTGGTAATGCAAGTTGGTATGCAATAAGACTGATATTTTCTATAATCTCAAAGGGCCTCACAAAACATGGATCTAACTTCATGGATTTGATAGCATTGTTATTTGGCATAACCCTCAAAAACACTTTATCTCTAATAGAATACTCTCTTGGAGTCCTTTTTAGATATGCATAACTCTTATACCTATCTATAGCTTCTTTAAAACATTGCCTAATTTCCTTTAGCTTGTCTTCCATTACCCTAACCATTTCTAGCCCAATCACAAATCAATATTATAGGTTATCCCAATACAATGGTGTTCTACACTCTCACCCATACAAGTCATCGAAATGTGCCATTCCTAGCAAGGAGTTATGTCCATTATTATAGGCAAACTCTACCAAAGGTAGACAATATTCCCAATGATATTTGTGATCCATGCAGTACATGTGGATTATATCTTCCAGAACTTGGTTTACCCACTCTATTTGGCCACCAGTTTTAGGATGGTATGCTAAACTCATATGCAATTTTGTATCAACTGCACTATGAAGGGATTTCTAGAATTCAAAAGTAAATTTAGAGTCTCTATCTGAGATAATTACCTCAAGAAATCCATGCAATCGAAATACCTCTTTGACAGATCTACTAGCCACTACCTGAGCATCGTCCTTTGCATTTATCGATATGAAATGGGTAACCTTAGTCAATTTTTTGACCACTACAAAGATGGAATCATGTTGGTACCGAGCCTTTGGTAAACCTACTATAAAATACATAGATATAACATACCATTTTTGCGTAGATATATCATGTAGATATAGTTTTACTATAGTATGCTAACATTATGCCTTAAATTTCTGATATTTGAGGTATCGAGCAGCAAAATCCATGATGTCCTTCTTCATTCCTACCCAAAATAAGATTATTTTCATGTTTTCTCACATTTTGGCTCCTCCCGGATGAGCAAAATAAGGATATATATGGACTTATTACATTATAAAGTTCCTTAATTCACCCATATTTGGTATGATGACCCTTCCCCTATAGTACAAAAAGTCATATTTCACACTAAATTCATTATTTCCTTCATGATATCTTTTCATCTTAACTCGAATTTCCTAGAAATACTCATCCTGATATTACTCTTATCTTACTCGATCCATCAGGTCCATGTAAATTTTAGTTATGGTTGTTATATATTTTCTTCTACTCAAAGCATCAACTACTTTATTCTATTTTCCTTTTGTGTATTCAATCTTGAAATCATACTCAGCAATAAATTCCACCCATCTTCTATGTATCGCATTGAGTATTGGTTGGGTAAATATGTATCACAAACTTTGATGGTCGATCTTTAATTCAAAGGGTATTTCCACCAAGTAGTGGCACCAAACATTTAAATCATGCACCACTGTAGCTAGCTCTAAATCATGTGTAGCATAATTAACTTCATGCTTTTTGATCTTCCTTGAAGTATATGCAACTACTGATTCCTCTTGTGAGAGTAGTTGCATATACTTTAGTAATGTAAAGGCAACCTCACACTTTTTTGACCACTTGAATTATTTTTCCTTCTTATGAAGGTTAGTTATGGGTCTAGTAATCTTGGAATAGTACTTTATATAATGTCTATAGTATCCCATTAACCCCATGAAACTTTATGCTTCAGTCACATTAGTAGGGGGTGGCCAATTCAGGATAGCCTTATCTTCTTTGGATCCACAGTAATCATCTTTGATAATATGATGTGTCCAATATATCGTACCTCTAGAACATAGAATTCACTCTTAACCAGATTTCCATAAAGTTAATTCTTCCTTAATAATTCGAACACAACCCTAAGATTTTTATCATGGTCTTCTGTATATCAAAAGTATATAAGGATATCATATACAAATAACAAGACAAACTGGTCCAAGTATCTTCTGAACACATTTTTCATTAAGTTCATGATGCAGCTAGGGCATTAGTCAGTCCAAATACCCATACCTAGTCTTAAATGTTGTCTTATGAGTGTCTTTCTCACAAATTATTAACTGGTGATACCCTGATACCCTGACCTCAGGTCAATATTAGTAAACACCTTGGCATACTTTAGTTGATCAAATAAATATTTAATCCTAGGTAAAGGATATTGATTCTTGATTGTAGCCTTATTTAGCATCCTGTAATCAATACATAATCTTAGCAAACCATCCTTCTTTTTCACGAACAAAATCGGTGCACCCCACGGTGACACACTTGGATTTATCAAACCCTAATCCAATAATCCTTGCAATTGAACCTTGAGTTCTTTCATTTCAATAGTATTCATCATATACGGGGATATATGAATAGGCTCGACTCCCATCATAAGTTCAATGGTGAATTCAAATTCCTGTACATGAGGTAGCCCAAGTAGGTCCTTTGGAAATACATCCTAAAAATCCTATAAAATCGGATGTTTTCTTAGTATTTCTCCTTTCTCATAGTCTTCCACTTCATTAAGTTTTAATACATATACTATTCCTCTTCTTCTTAGGGCATTTTTAAATTGCATAGCATACAACATCTAAGGTTCAAACACCCCTTGTTTACTATGAATTCTTAGTCTCTTTCTACCTTCTTCTAAATACTCGATCCATCGGTCTTGAAAATTGACTAAGTCTTTATGATCCTATAGCCAATCCATCCCTAGGACCACATCAAATGTGTGTAAGGGATCTACATATAAACAATATTTTGTAGTCCCACTAGATAGAGTGATTTCTACCATAGGATAAAACTAGTTCACTGAGTAGGTCTGCCCAAAATTGTACTCAACCTTCCACCCTTGGGCCAAATATCCAGGCCTTTTCGACATAGTCCTTGCTAGACTATATGAAATAAAACTATCAATGGCTCCACTATATATCAAAATATTTACCTGCTTATTGAAAACCTTACCTTTCACAAGTAATGGGGTGGATTATCCCTCTAGCTTTTACTTCTCGATTGTGATATAGATCCGATGTTCTGGTTCCTTCCCTTTTGCATTAGTTGTGCTATTCCTTGCTCGATATGGACACTGATTATAGTAATGAGGTCCCTAAAAAATTGTAGCACCCTTCCTTGGGTCCTTTCTATTTTTTAGTTTTCTCATTCCCTCTTTTAACTTCTACATTTGGAGCTTGTAACTTTTGTGGTTGAGGTTTCATATTGTTGGGTTTGTTATCCTTCCTACAAAAGTTCTTTTTGAACTTCTTTTGATTTCCATAAGGTTTATTCTAAATGTTTTTGGATTTCTTAACTTTTTCTCTGTTGATCAGCCTCCCATTTTACGAACCCATTACTATTTCTCTTCTTAAGCTCCTACCGAGCTTGTTCGGGTAGAGTGTCATATTTATAATAGAAGTGTGACTCTGCTTTGTTTTCTAGGTCATATGCCTTTTGCAGTGATTTAGGTTCTTGCATGTCTACGTCATGCTTTAACCTAGAATCCAATACCAAAGTAAACTTATAAATCCGTATTTTCTTGTTATAAATAGGTACATATTTAAAAAAATTTACAATATTCTTATAGTACACCTCTACTATGATAGTTCCTTGATTTATACTAGTAAATTCCTTAAAATTTAAGGTATAGAAATTCTTTATTAGGAATTTCTTCTTAAAGATGTTTATAAATTTTTCCCATGGAGTATGAATAGGTTTAATCTTAGTTTCCTCATAGTGGGTTTCCCACCACTCCATAGCAGCTCCTTCTATGTTAATCATAGCCCAAATTGTTCAGGTTCCTAATGAGTAGCCTTTTACCATAAATTGAACCTCTACTTCTCTTAGACATGCTTCCACTGCATCCCCATCACCCTCCCTATCAAACTTGAAGATACTATTTTTTCATATCCCTAGCTATTTCCTTTTCTACTAAGTCTCTAGCTTGCACTTGCTCCATGGTTAGTACACTATCTAGACCAATATCTAAGCCTCATAACTGTGAATTTTGGTTCACAGTCATTTCCAGCAACCGTCTTATCTGATATTTCATAGAAGCAACCATAGCGGTGAGGTATTCTACCTCTATATTTGGGCTTGTTGGTTACCCATCATGGGTTTATTATTTGACATTACTTTATCAATTTTTTCTAGTTGTAGCCCTCCCTCTTCTAGTATTAGGTGGCATCTTAACCTAGTTCCCTCCAAGAAATAATATTAGATTACAGTTTCATCTAAATTTGTGTCTCTAATTCAATCCATAATACATAATTCTCTTACTAGATGCATTAAAAATCTAACTAGGGTAATATCCTAGGCTAGGATGTATAACTAATACCAAAGACCATACTAAGGTATCCTAACATCCACATTCCCTTAGGGTAATTCTCATTAGATTCTAGAAAATAGGGTATTCTACATCATCATAAATTTAGCCTTTACCTTAATAAAGCCTTTATTGGAAGCATCTAATTCCATTTAGCACACATAGAAGATCTCTACCCTCGTACCTAGAGCTCTGATACCAAATGTAATGACCCAAAAATACACAAACAAAAAAATATAAAATAGATTTTTTTTTTTTTTACTAAGGAGAGGGATACATGAACCCTTCATGAACCCCTAATCCAAATAATATTTACCTAAAGTCTCGATCCCCTAATTTTTCTTGAAAGTTACATATCACAAAGTATCCTAACACAAGTCCATATGTGTAGGTGTATCATGTGTCACTGTAGATAAGCCCATCTATCCCATCACTCTTGATGATCTAGAATTATCACCCTCAATCCATCTAAGGTATACACGCATCTCCATACCATAAAAAATTCATTATGTGTAGGTATGCTATGAGTATTATGAGTTAAGCTATCTATCTTATCTCCATGATGAACTATCTTAACTCAGATTAGTCCTTTATCTCCCTAACAGGTCTCAATTACCTTATGTCTCCTATGTTCACCCTAAGGGGTTCTCAATTTTCTTAGGTTACCTATGTTCACCCTAAGGTGTTATTAATTCCATTAGGTCACCTCTGAGTTCACTCTAGAACTCTAATATTAGATTTCTATTACTAAGAAACCAATAAAATACATCTAGATACTAAAAAATCAAATATTAATCACTAAGCATCCATAAAATAAATAAGGATTAACACTAAAGAGAATGTCATCATCAGAAAGAGAATCAACTACATAGTAACAAAATATAGAAATAAAGTAAAGTACCTTATCTAAATCAACAAATAGTTATTACATTAAATCTTGTATAGTAAATCCTTCTTACTTTAAAGAATATTATATTAACTGCATTAGGGATATCTCCCAATAATTCTAGTCTATTTGAGCATAAGTAAATCAACATAAAATACAATTACCTATACTTTGTTTCCATTGAACTCCTTGCTTCACCTTGCTTTCCCTTGGTTCTTTGAGGGTAGTAGGGGATGGTTCAGGATAAAAATACCTCTAAATGCATTTATTTCTTTACTTTGCAAAATTTCAACTATACAAAATTTAATTAAGTTTCCAACCATCTAATGCATAGTGGATATTATAAAAGATCCTTTACTTTTATCTTAAACTCTCCAGTTTCCTTAGAGAGCCATCCAACATGTATTACTTAGATCAAGGTTTAACTTTAATAAAATATATTCATGTCGTAAAGCATTAAATTCCCATACCTTTAACCTAAAAAACAATCCATCATTCATTCCCTAAATTAAAGTCCCATAACTTCAATTCAAATAATAAATCTAACATCCTTTTTAATTCACAAATTCCAATCAAATCAAATACTATTTTAGAGCATTAAAGTCACATACCTTTAACCTCTAAAAAAATCCATCATTCTTTCCTTAAATCAAAGCCCCATAACTTGAATTCAATGAATAAATTTAACATCCTTTTTAATTCACAATTCCAATCAAATCAAATATTGTTTTAAAGCATTAAAGTCCCATACCTTTAACCTCTAAAAAAATCCATCATTCAACATAAACTTTTTCATCAATCCTATAACACAATTATGTTTTCCTTTGAAGTCCTTTTGTAAAGTCTACACCATAGACTTACTAATAAAATATTTTTAACCCAAATATTAGATTCATATCATCAATTAAAGGTTAAAAACCTTAGCTAAAGATTCACTACTTTAGTTACAAATAACCCCTTAATGATCTTATTATAAAATGTCTTACCCTAATTAAAGATTTTACTATCATTAAAATATCTTATGATACTTCATGCCAATCAAAGGTTTCTCTTTAATTAGATCTCCTAAGATAATCAATATTTATCAAAGGTTTTCTCCTTAATTAAAAATTCCTAAGATAATCAATATTATCAAAGGTTTTTTTTTTTAATTAAAATTTCCTAAGATAATCAACATTTATCAAAGGTTTTCTCTTTAATTAAAATCTCCTAACATAATTTATATAAATCAAAGGTCTTATTTAAATTAAAGTCCCATAATATAATTTATATAAATCAAAGGTCTTATTTCAATTAAATTCCCATAATATAATTTATATAAATCAAAGGTCTTATTTAATCAAAATTACATAAGTAAACCTTAATAATATAAGGTTTGCAACTATGGACTTATACACCTTCAAGGTAGATGTGAACGACTTCTATAAAATGATCTATGGACTTTCAGATTCCGAGTTTAGGCAAGAAAAAAATAGGTGCTAAATTTCTCTTCTACTACCACTAACTATCCCAAAGAGACTGGGCTTACATAGCCATGGAACTTCCACAATGATGCGGATGGCTTCCCGTTGGATAGTGCTCTACAAACACATCCTCATGTAACCCATAGTTTGTTTTCCAAACTACAAATAGTTCTTTCCAAAGCACAGTGCTCTATAGGTAAGATGCAGGTGGTTTACATCCATGAGCAGCACTTCCAAAGCACAACACTCTCTAGGCAAGATGTAGGTGGTTTACAAAATAATAGCAATACATCCTAAAGCACAATGCTCTCACCTTGATATAGGTGGTTCCTTCCATGATAAATGCTTCCAAAGCCCAGTGATCTCTAGGTAAGATGCATGTGGTTTCTAAACTAAGAGCAGTACTTCCTAAATCATAATGCTCTCACCTTCAGATAGGTGGTTTCCAAACTAAGAGTAGTACTTCGTAAAGCACAATGCTCTCACATTAACATAGGTGGTTTATAAACTAAGAGAAACACTTTCAAAACATAGGGCTCTATAGGCAATATGTAGGTGGTTTATAAACTAAGAGCAACACTTCCTAAAGCACAGTGCTCTCACATTAACACAGGTGGTTTACATCCATGAGCAATGCTTCCAAAGTACAATGCTCTCTAGGTAAGATGCAGGTGGTTTCTAAACTAAGAGCAACACTTTATAAAGTACAACGCTCTCACATTGACATAGGTTTTTTCTAAATTAAGAGTAGAACATCCTAAAGCACATCACTCTCACCTTAACATAGATGGGTTTACAAACTAAGAGCAGTACTTTCAAAAAACAACGTTCTATAAGCAAGATGTAGGTGGTTTCTAAACCTTTCAATAGGTTTATCACGCTATAGGGGATTATAACTAGGTTCAAATCTAAACATTCATCATACAAACATATGTAAGTTTATAAATTTTAAGACTCTCCAACCTTAATACTCCTACGAAATGAATTCCGGTGGTCTCCTACTACCTCTCCCTTAGCTTGTTGCATGCTCCCGTCTTCTTCGATCGCCTCCTCTACGTTTTCCCGTATCTCCCCCATCTTATTCCTCCTTCCTCTCTCCAGAAATTATGTGCTCCTATTGATTTAGGCAACCCATCTGTTGTCCCGTCTCGAGTCCCGAGCCAACATCAATCCCCCTTTTCTTCAATGATCCCATCCCTTCTCATCTTGTGACAAACGGTTATTTTTCCCATAATTTCCACCTTTGGAAATTGATAGACCCCTACATTATTTACATATATTGCACTATATAGGGGCACGAGATATTTGCATTATTAAAATAAAGAATGGTACCCTTTACAATATCCTTAACACGATATTTTATCACCATTTTAAAATATATCTCTTTTATTTAAAACAATTTCTCAATTGCTCTAAAAATAAAAGATTCTATTTATCTTAAATGGATTTTTCTATTTATTTATTTCACTTAATTAAAGTTCCTTAATGAGTTTATATTATCATTTTAATGAACTTCTTTAATTATTTCAAATGAACTCATTTATTTATTGAAATGAATTTTACTAATGAGTTTTAAATGAGTCATATCATTTTTAAATTAAAACCTCATTAATTAATTTAAATGAATCTTCATTTATCATTTAAATTTAATTTATTTTCCTTCATAATAATGATGCTCTATTATCATTTCAACATAATAGTTCACTTCATGCATCCACATACATTTTGCAGTTGTTCTTTTATTGAAATTCCAACATTATGCTACCTAAGCCATGATGCAATAGAGAGCAATCAAACATATAAAACAACAAAGAGGGAGTCTTTCCATCAACCCAATCACCTATCTTAGCTAGATATTTTACGATAGCTACTAGGTTGTCAACTAAGGCTCAAGGTTATTAGTCATCGATGATTATCCCTTCTGATAATGCATGCCTATATGAAGGTATATATCCATGTTACCTTCGAGTACCTTAATCATCATTTCCCTTGATCTTAAGTACCCTCATTTTTGGTGGATGCCTTTGCCTTCTCCACCTACGAGTGTACCTGATCCTGCATACTTGATAATATATTAGTGATAACATGCCCTTATAAATCAACCAAACATCATATAGTTGGTTCAACTGTTCAAACTAAGTATCACCACATCATAGGTTAATACATTGTTTCTTTGTGCCATATAGTCTACTAGGGAGGGTCATGACACATAGGATTACCTATTACATGGTTGAATATATAGTATACCATATCTTTATATATTTTATAATTATTAGTATTTGATAAAAATACCATTCTCTTAATATTTGTTATACTTAATAATGATCATATAAAGCCATTTTTATTTTAGTATATATGGCTTTGATGCTATGGTTTATTCTGTATGGTTGTGTTAAGGTGGCATGAATCAAGATTTAAAGTATAATCTATATGTAGGTTTTTTCAAAAGATGAAATATATAAAGAAAAAATAAAATAATATTTGGAATGACAAATCATTTTTAAAATATTGAAACCAAAAGTGAAATTAAACCTAAGTTCAATAATTTATAAAAGGTAATAGAGGTTGATAAAATTGACCGATATAGTTACATACAAGATTTTAAATTACTTTCTTATTAATTTAATGCATTAAAAACTAAGTCACATTTAAAAAATATATAATGGAGAAGTGGGCCAAGGAAAGGGTCAAAAATACCAAATATTTTCATGCTACAATCATAATGTATTTTATATTTTATCAAATAAAAAATATTTCAACTCTAGATGAAGAACCTATTATGAAGAAAGCAATTCATATGTGAGATAAACGTTTAGATGCTAATAAAAAGAATTAAGTTCAAATCTATATTTTTTCATTGCTTCACATTAAAGAGTAGATAAAATATTATTATAATTTCCATCCACTAATCCTTAAATGTTTTATAAGATATATTAAAAAATAATGGTAAACAAATTGAAAGGCATTCTAGAATGTATTAGCATTTAGGAACAAGTGATTTTATTTATAAAAAAATGAACTCTTTATTGTGTAATAATTGCATAAGAGACCATATATTCTATTGATTCCATTAAGGTACTAGGTACACTTACAAAATTATACATAAATAAAGCATATTATAGGGTTTGCAAGTATTTTCTATAAGATATTCTAAAAAAAATGACTTTTATCAAGCTTGGAATCCATGGGTTAGATTTTGTTAGAGCACTATAAAATATTCTATTTTGAATAAAGGATTCCTCATTAGATATTATGAATTAGCTAATAGAATTTTTTATATTGAAAAATTATCTCCATATCTATTCATTATTATTGCTAAGGACATTGGGGAAAAATTTATCAAAGGATAAAATGTAACAAAAATTCAAAGGTATTCAACTTGAAAAAATTATTCATTTGAATTGTATCTCAAATTTCTAATAATTTTCTTATGGATCATCCACAATTAGCCCATGGAATTTAGATAAATATTATGATGATATCAGAATATTATTATTATTTAATATTATGAAACCAAATATATTTTTCATTAATATATATATATTTTTCTTGAGTAATACTTCTTATATATATCCATCGTGGGGATTGAACATGGGTCACATCACCGATAATGCAAGTGGTATCGTTGTCGGTAGACCACATCACCGTGGATTTTTTATTAATATTGTTGTAGAATTCCAACATATTATAGTTATAATTTTATCGGTTAATATTAGAAAATTTCCATGAACATATTTGGCTATTCCTAAATTGTCTTATATTTGGATAACACTATTTTCATGTCTATAAACCATTGTTTACCTTTGATATATTGACATATATAGACAAAGAAACTAAGAGAAAATAATTTATGCAATCCTAGGTCATTGTAATTGAGAAACAAAAAATTTAGTAGCCAACTATTCAAGTGAGGTATAGTCTTTTAATGAAAATTAATATCAAGGAGTTGATTTTGGAAACATCGTTATTTGAAAAATATGAATATTATCTTCAATGGTAAGTTAGATGGTAAATAAATATTTGATAAACACATATGTTTAATATACTTTAATTCTTCTTAAATAATGTATTTGTCTACTATTTTAATGGGAGTATCCCCAAATGGAAGGCACACATAACCTATTAAAAAATGTGATTTGATGTAATGTTAGATACAAAATTCCAACAATATTAAAAGTCATTATCCATCATAAATTCCAATATATGGTTGAATCTAGTAGCATAAGAAAAGTAATATTATATTTCAACTAGAAATGAAATAAATTTGTGTAGATTAAGGACTATTTAAGGTCATGAGATATTCAAAGATATTGTGTGATGTTTTGCTTAGGCATAAGGGCATTTCATTGTGAATTATATTTATTATTTTATAATAACTTATTATGTAAGCCCACTTTATGTTATAATTTAGGGTTTTGGTATTGCTATAAATACCCCCTAACATTCCTTATTTCTTATTTGAGTGTTTTGCAATATTATATATGAATAGTGATTATTTATAGTAACTATAGACCACTCCATTTTTTTTAATATTTTCACTTCTTGTATAAGATTTAAGTGTATGTTTTACTTCTATTTTTTTGGAAAGCATTATGAATTCCATCATGGTATCAAAGTGGGTATGGAATAGCACTACTTGATCATGCAAATAGTTTATTCAAAGATTTTTGTTCTTATTTTGAATCTTAAGAAAATTTCTTCTTTGAATCTTTATAATATTTTCTAGTATAAAATTCTTCTTTGAATCTTTGACACCAAATTTTTTATGTGCCCCAAGTTTTACATGTGTGCCTTAATTGTAATCGTTACTTTTATAAAATGCAATTCCAACAAAGTCATCTATTAGGGGAAATCATGATTTAGATGACATTTTAAAATTACCAAAATAGCTATTAAAAATATAGATAATTGATCAAGGATAGAATTTTACATGGTCTTGATATTTCTTTTTTTTAGGCACAATATGCATCAACTAAAGCTAGGGAACTTAGGTGTGTGACTTGATGGCATGGAATGGTTGATTGGACAACTGGCTAGATATATTAGAATACATGGTAGAAAATTAGAGGTTCAATCCACACTTTTATATTGCAAATATTATCCTTTTTTATTTGAATGGCATTTTCTATAGAAAATCTACAATGGTTTTAGTAGGGTGCATAGCCTAATTGGACACACTACCTCAAGCGAGGCACTTGCACCTCTAAATATCTAAGGTTGATTCCTAGGTGAGATATGTAGGTAATTTCATTACCTACATCAATAATGTGGTAGAGTCTAGATTATGTAGTTATTTTGCTAAGGCAACAACACAACAACATGCATGCAGTAAAATCAAGAAGAATAGTACTAGATCAATTTTTGTAATAAATTAAAATAGATTAGATGATATAAATTAGGCCAAATTATTGTAGAGAAGTGTCAAAAGAAAATTTATGAACATAAGCAAAAATAGGCAAAGCAAGTAGCAAAGCAATAAGTAGAATATTTTTAGATAACATTTTTGGTAGTGCATTGGAATTGGAGATACAAAGAGAGATATGCAATTTGGCTATGTACAAAAGCTGGCTAGATATTTAGGAAGTTGATTTTAGTAGGAATAAAACAAAAATTTAACATCTGATAATAATACAAAATATATAGCCAAATGGATTGTAATGATGATGTCAATAAGATGGCATAAAATATCTAGCATAGTGTAAAGTAATGCCTAAGTAAGAATGTTTCTAAGGCATTAGATCTAACATATAGTTTCCTTAAAGCTAAAAGCTAACAAAATATAAGACCTGATGTCCATAATTTAATTCTTGGCATTCAAGTAAAACTAGGGTGTCGAAATATAAATATTCAGACTTCAAAAGAAATGATTTCATCATTAAGATCTTGAGTTTTAGATAGACCAAAATGAAGGTTGGATGTAAAATAAACTTAATGTAGAGGATCAAACATTAACATATCAAGGAACAAGCAAATAAACTCAATATACGACACTATAAGATATGGTCATTAGATTTTTTAAGGAATGATGTCATCAAAAGAGAAAAGAACATCTGACACACAACAAGAAGAAGTATAAAAACTTGGTATGAAGAAGAAACAAATAAAGTAATGCTTAGCCAAGATTATCATCTTGTAGTAAGTAGTATCTCTTTGCACTACCAACTACTACACTAATTATCCAAAATCATCCTAATTAGAAGATATCAATGGCTAAAGCTTATTCGATCACACATTTTACCTTACTCGACTAGTTATGTGTAATAGAAAGCAGTGGAGCATAGTCAGATGGTTATAATTTAATGATGCAACATGCAATCTAACCTCACAATAAAATCTTTGTCACACATGTTAGATAATTTGATTGCAACAACCACTCTCTATGCCTACTCTAATAGGTCTATAGTATGTTTAATAGATAATAATAGGCATATAATTGCATATATTATAAATATCTATATATGCTAGAATGAAAGCCATTCTAAGGGTTGACTCTTTCACATTTACAATTGAGATGATTGCATTGATTGAGGGTATATACCTTTTCAACTAATATTGGATTATTATCTAGCCGCTTTCTCAGTTATTGTGCATAAATCCAAACCACTTTTACCTTAGCCTTCTAACCATTTTCTATTTCTTAATTTATTCCACAAACCCCTATTTTAGTTACATTCACTAGGCATATAATATTTGACCTTCTCTAGAGGTTGAATTAGATACCATTATTTTTTAGGCATTCAATCTTGGCCAAGGTCTTAAGGGTGCAACTCATCCACTTAGGTACATTTTGGACCATGATTTTTTAGCATACCCAATGGGATACAAATCCCATAATAGGCTGATTAGGTAGCATTTATCTGATTATAGAGATCAAATAAGATACTTAGAAGCTATCTAATGTACAAAGAGTTTTTGGCATGTTTCAAGGGATCATCTACCCACCATGTTACCAAGATTTTTTTCCATGCTCAATGGAACAAGATTTCACAAACCATATTTCAATCACCTAAAGGATTCAAGATGTTGGTTAATAATATTAATATCATTTTCAAAGACTGCATATTCACTTAGCAACTCCATTGATCTAAAATTCCAAATAAATTAACGACTCCCCTAGAAAAAGCACACCAATAATCAAATTATGAAATATCAAAAATTCTAGATAGTGCACTAAGAACCAACTAAATAAATCCATTAATACATTAGAAAAAAATTAGAGCTATGGTCTAATAACTTTGTCTAGCCTAGAATAATGTCAAACCATTTGACCTTCCAATTTTTCATGAAATATAGACCGACACATTAAAAATTTTGTCTACTTGTGATGGCAATGGAAAAATTGCTTACGAACATTACCAAGATGTTGTAACTTTAGCTATCATATATATTATTACCTTTGAAGATGTAATGATAAGACTTCTAGCTCAATATATATGAGGCAAAGCACTAGAATGGTACAAATGTTTAGAGGATAATATCATAAATATTTTGAAATATCTGGTTAAACCCATCATATTAGTATTTGATAACTCAAGTGATTTCTTTGAATTAATCATGTATTTTTAATATATCAAAAGTCATTCTCTATAGAGGCTCCTAGATGTCATCATTAGGTTCAAAAGGTTATGGGATAATATTTCCAAAGAGGTAAGACCATCACAAGCACATCCCTATATATACTATATTAAAACACTAAACCTATATTTGAGCCTAAAAATTTAGTAGTACACTAAGATAAAAATTCCTCAAATGTTTTAGGTTTCCATTAAACTAAGAGCCTATTAATATCTATAGTAAAAATTCCCCCTAGAGCTATCAATATGTGTTCCCTAGAACTACATCATATGGAACCACAAATCCCTCTAATGAGACCATGTTTACCACAACAACTAACTCTTGTAGATATAGTACCTTCAAGTTACTATTTAGATAAAAAATGCACACATAAGGGTTTATCAACAACCAAGATAGCTCAAGAAATAATGAAAGTTATCCAAAAACATACAAAAGATCTATTAGAAATCAACCATCAATCCCATGAATTTTAATATAGTAGGGATGCAAAAAGGGTAATCTCCTATGGAAACAAAGTTGATTATATGGATAAATATTACATGAGAAATTGTGAATACACAAAAGAGAAATAGGAGGAAATATATTTCAGTTTAGGTTAGCTTGAAGGTTCAATAGCTAAAAATCATAACAATGTTAACTATCTATTAAATATATTTATACAGGTAAATGTATATCTATATAAAGTTATAGCTCTCATAATGCATCCAAATCAATCACATACAACCAAAAAATGCTCTGCAAAGGATCTAGATAGATTAGATATAAGAAGGAATGAATATGACAGGTAGTCTTTTGCTCAAAACATAGAGAATATCAAGTATAAAATGGAGCAAAAACAAGTTGGGCTAGATAAAATAGGGGAAATACCAAGGATAGGTATGAAGCAATGAAGATCAAAATCATTATGTCCACATTTCCAAAGCAAACAAGCTTATCAAAAACTATATTATTTGGCCATAACAAGAGCTCAAAGGGAGGATATAGTAAAATTTTAAGGAAAAATAGCTCAAAAGGTAGTTGAGTAAACATGATGGAAAACAAACTATCATGTATCAAATATATATATTAATATATAAGGGTTACAAATTATTCTTCTTTTCTTTATGGGTTTGCATTAGAAGGCTACAAAGTGAAATTTCATGGGATGAAAGTCCCTTCTCTTCAATGAACAAGTCAACAATGCCCTGAATCGGTCTTCCAAAGATCCTCAAATTTGGTGGGCTTAATACTTGTGTGCCACTATTGATCAAACCTATCCGTAATACTTGTATGACCTGTAAAAAGGGTTTAGTACATTTGGGGGTATGTCATGGATCAAGTCATGTATTTATGAAGATAAAAAACACAAAATAAACTAATCTGATGTGTAATGAAAGTTGATAAAAATAACTGTAAATGATGAAAAATAGTAAAGGCTACTTATCTGAAAGGTTTCATGGCCTATTATCGATTGGAGTTAGACTATGCATAGAGTTGCACCCTAGGGTGTGATGGAATGTGGGTCATGGGGCACCCCATGAATCTACTTGTAGCTATCCTTTTTTTATTTTGGTAAAAAATGATGTTTTTCTATGATAGTTGAAACTCCTGGTCGACATCGGATCTGCTTCTATATCTTTTGAAACATGTCAAAATAGTATACAAGAGAGGACAAAGGGAATGTTTATCATGATGATTTATGGATGATGGTATGATGTGATTTTGATAGAGTTTTATTATGTAAAATAAGGGTGGATGGATTTTAGAAGAAAATGACTACTATTTATAGAACTTTGGAGAGGCTTGGCATGTGAGGTATCCTTTATGAGGTATCTCTCATGAGGTGTCATTCATAGTTGTCACAAGAGGACCATGGTTAAATATAGGAAAGGGCTTAAGTGGCCCAAGGAGCTTATGCATACCCATTTTAATAAATGTAAGGTATTTTAAGGTTAATTAATGCAATTTTGTGGCTTTTGCAATTTAATAAACCATGGATATAGGGAAAGCAACCATGTACGACTTTTAGGTATCTACATTTACCCCTTTTTGTACTATAGTGCATGAAGACATAGGGTAGTGGAAAAATTTATAACACTAGATGATGATTTGATTTAAAATAAGAATTGATGATGGATGATTGTGGATGATGATGGCCTTTGTCATGCCATGGTGGTTTTTGGGAGAGTAGATGTAATATTACCTTACTATCATGATCAATGTAAGATGCCCCAATTGTGAAAGGAGTGAATATATTTGAAACTTTACCTTTGATACTTTGTTAAGCTTGATTTGATTTGATGAGTCATTAAATTAATGATAGGTCTTGAATAGGTGCTTCATTCATGAATGGTCTTACGACTACAATTCTAAAGAAAGATATTTTTATGAGAAGAGAAATTCAACTTTTAAGTTACCCTAGTAAAGGAGGTTTTAAGATGATCTCTAATAAAGGGTCTTGGACAAAAACAATTTCATATATTGAGTGTTTTGTTATTGATCACACGTAAAGTGGCTTT
Source organism: Wollemia nobilis (assembly GCA_028583015.1). Lineage (NCBI taxonomy): Eukaryota > Viridiplantae > Streptophyta > Pinopsida > Araucariales > Araucariaceae > Wollemia > Wollemia nobilis. The sequence continues at coordinate 3,700,224 of JAQPPZ010016612.1, forward strand.
AGTAAGATGTCTACCCTCTCAAGTTATGATGTTATGAGAAGTGAAATGGAATCAATAATGGAATGCTTGATAAAGTGGTCAATGAAGTGATAGAATGGGTGAAATGGTATGAATATGGAAGAAAGTGAATAATATGCAATGTATAAAATTGAAAAATACTATGTGGGCCTAAGAGGTAAGTTTTGGAGTAGATTGAGCTTGATCGCATGGTAGGGTAAGACTCGATAGGATCACAGGTACTATGTGATCGTGTGATGCAACTATAAAAGGCACAATTATAGGGTGCATGCATCATTTGTGCACCTATGAATTATGATAGAGTATATAGAATAGATATTGAAATTAAATGCTACCGAATTGTGATCATGGAGGATGAAATGGCTGGAAATACAGCTCAAGGTCTTGGTGGAGGATGAGTGGTACCGATAAGTGGACTTCAAAAGTCGTGCAATTTTAATTTAGAAAATTAAAAATAACCCTAGGACATTTTTAGATATGCATAAAATAAAAGGAAAAAAAGGTATATGTAGAAATGTATGCATGTGAAAGTGAAAGTACATCGATGTATGTGCAATATTTTTATTAGTTTTTTTTTTGTTTGGAAAATGCACGTTTTTCAAGATGCATGTGTGTGAATGTGTTTGTGCTATTTTCATGTGTTTGTAAGTTGTTTTGTGAAAAATTGTTGTGATGTATGGGTGAATTAGCCAAATGGGTGTCCAAAAATACCATTTTTTTGTGTTTGTGTGTTGTTGCATGTTTTTTGGTGTGCATGTATGAGTGTGAGTTGACGTGTGGGGAGGGATTGTACAAAAAAATATTTCCATGGGGGTTTAAAATGAGAAAATTGGTATTCAAAAATACATAGATATGTATAGTCGTAGGGTGCCCTACGATCGTGTACGATCACAGGGTACCATGTGACCATACAACCATATGCTTTTTTTTTAATGCCACTAGGGGAGGGCACAAAATGGATTGTATGGATGCATAGATGAAGTGTGTGTGCGATTTTGCTTTATGTACTAACAAAAAATGTTATGTGTAATAGGTACTAGAGATTTATTTGAGGCATCATTTTCATCCTTCGTTGGAGGATTTGAATGAAATGTTGGGTAGTGGTGATCAGTAGTGGTTGTGATATGTAGGGTTTCCTGGAGTAGTTGAGATGATGACATTACATTATGATTATACATATATAGAGGATCTATACGAGTGATGGGATATAGATCATAATACCTTTAATCTTCCAATGGGGGAGATGATGATCACATTGGATGATGTATTCCGAATCTAAAAATTGCTAGTGGAAGGATTTATAGTGATAGCCATAGGATGAGGTCAATGGAAGGCCATGCTACAACACCTATTGAGGGATATATAGGAGGAGGTGAGAGTTATTATTGGGAGTTTGGATTATGAGGACTATTATTATGATAGGATTAACACATTGAGACATTGCATCACGATGACAATGATAGCCAACTATGTGCTACCTGATGTGTTAGGTTATCAATTTCCATAGAGGTTGAATGGAGTTATTTGTGATATGGTAGAGCATAATCAAGTATTTTTATGGGAACCCACCTTATTGTCATAGGTATACAAAGAGTTGCATGGAGTACGATGGGTAGGTCGATGGATGATGAGAGTGGGTCTATTGATTCAAATATGAATATGAGAGCATATCATCATAGAGATACCATATGACCTACCATATAGAGCACATGAGTTGATGGAGATATGTGTACCCTATGCATTGTGGTGGTAGATAGATATGAAGGTTTTATTACACAAGCTACATGAGGGATAGACTCTTAATTACAAAGGTGCATTTAACATGTTGTGGCCATAAGACATTATCTGGTGATCATGGAGGGGAGTGCCATATTAGGATGAGACTAGGTGAGATTTATGTCGAATGAGGTAGGGATGGTGGGTTATTGGGTAGGAGGTCACCTAGATAGAGTGGTTTCTATTCAACTATATATTATGTTAGTTTGGGTTACAATAGGAGGTACTTGAGGTATCCATCATTATTTGATAGGTTAATGGAGATCCTAGATGGTGACCACTGATAGATTCTCTAAATTTCACAGTGGATGAATCCATAGATATATTGAATGTGGAAAACGTAGGTACCACATCAGGATATGATGCATGGTGGTCTACTTAGAATTAGGATCAAGATATAGATGTGGTTGATAGATATTCAAAGGCTATATTAGCTAGGATAAGTGAAGGCTTGGGATAGATCATCAAATATGTCAATGGTGAAGTACGTATTCAAAGTGGATTCCTTGATGTAGGAGCAAGTAGTCCTCACCAGGTTGATATAGGGCCTAGTAGTACAATGGATCATGTGGGTAGTGAGGAGGAGAGTGATGTCGAGGTGCTACTTTGAGTGTGGTAGTGTGTGGATAAGAGAGGCTCATATGAAGGGATGGTAGGATCTAGTGGTGGTCCTAGGGGCAGTGAGGGTGTAGCTACAAGTGAGATAGATTTGAGTATCTATTTATGCAACATGATGCATACATATGAGGATATATACATGTTAAGAGATAGAGTACACTAGCTGGAGATCCAAATTATGTAGTGAGATATGGCATAGTCTTAGAATTGAACCATGATGATAGTATATAGAGATGAGGATCATGTAGAGGTGGCTTGATTGTAAGATAAGGCCATCCAAGAGAGGGCCCAAAGAGAGACCATTGCGAATGAGATGGATGAGATTCACTAGGTGAAGTATAATATAGAGAATTTATACTACAGGGATGGGAAGAAGCTACATCGACTACGAGTGCAGATGGTTATTCATGGGATTAGGGTTGTAGAATCATTCTAGTTGAGATCAAAGTACCATAGGAGTATGAATGTACAATATACAATATGGTCATAGGTGAGTGAGGTTATCCTAGGTTACAATAGTAGAGGATTGAGGAGAGTTGAGGATACTCATATCCCATGATAGGGGAGTGGAGAGACTCATATTGAGATGTAGATCTAACATAGCCTACATTATATTATTTTGTGTTTTTGATTTTGGTGTGGTGAGAGAACCATATATTTTTATACATGATAGCCAAGTGAGGCATAGTGTAGCATATTGTATATATTGTGTAGCCTACAGGTGATATGACTATGTATATTATATGTTGTTTTGATACGATATATATACATGATTATTTTGTGTGATTATTTGCAATGTGTATGATGTATATGATATGATTAATGTGTATGTATGTGAATGATGTCAATGATGAATGTGTGTGAATTTAAATACATGTAAGTGGGTATTGATGATGTGATTTGATATGTGATGAATGATAGGTAAAAGAAACCTAAGTGATGATGACTATGTACATGGAGATGTACTAATGTAAGGTGTGATAACATGTGTACATGTGGGACACAAAAATGTAGCAATATGGATAGCAATCCACCTTGTATCTAGACTATCTCAAGTGCAATGATTAATAAAAAATAAATGAATAATCATATTACCTAATGACCATGATATGCAAAAAATAAACATAAAGTGTACAAATGGATGATAATGTATAAGATATACGTAGTGAAAATGTAAAGGATGGGTGAAATATGTAGTGAATGAGAGTATACAAATGTGATGAAGAGACACTTGTTATAGGCATAATTAGTGGTGATGTTATTCACCCCTGATTCTCAAGCATGGTGGATGTTTAAAAGAGTTTCTAGACACTCAAACAACATAGTTCGAAGAATCAAACTTATCTAGTAGACAATCAATATCCTGTAGACATCTTGACTATCCTAACTAAGGTTAAGTCTATCATGGACTTGTGTGTGCACATGATGTTCATTTATCCATTTTGAGGGAGGTTGGACTAACCCATTGTAAACCTAGCCAAATTAGCTAGCTCATTTATAAGTGTACAATGATCTGTACAAGAGAAGGTCATTAATGTGATATATGTCTTGCCACATGTAAGGTTTACTCCACTCCTAGGCAGGATCTTGGAGCATATTTCTAGTGATGGAAATTATCTCGTGATATTATTTTGGACCTAAGAACCTTAGTGATTAAAGCTTTTGATAGTACCCTTGATACGTTTCCATTTAGTTTCTTCACCTTTATTGTTTGATATTTTTTTTTGTGTGTGGGTATTATCTTTTTTTACCCCTTTTTTGTTGACTTTTGCTTGTCCCTTTGTTTATCCCCAAGTTTATTTTGATCATGTAAATAATAGGATGAGTGAAGAAAACCATTCACTAAATGATAAGGCCTACACAAGGTGTTGTCCTCCCTACACTTAAAATTTTCTTAAGATGTGAAATGTGTGAGTGGTCCATGAATAAACTCAATTCAACTAGGGGTAGCCTTGAAATCCTATAGAATTTGATGACGTTCAATATAGGTTGATTAGACTAACTATGAATGGTTGAGCAATAGAAAATCTTCCCATTACCATGCAACTAAGAATAGAACCAAACATCATGGCAGTCATGCTAACAAATGTATTTTTAACTCCTCAAAGTGGTACTATATACAAGTGATGGATGACCTATGTACAAGGTATGAACATGAATATGACCAATGTGTGTAATATGATATGTACAAGAGGACATGACACAAAAAAATACCTAAAAATGCATGGTAGTATGTGACCAACATTATTTTTGAGAGAAGCAAAGCAAGTGAGCTATACAAATGTAAGACAATGTATCCCAACGTGATGTCCAATGTACTGGACCAAATCAAAAAGATGTGGATGTATGTACATGTGAGTGAAATGAATGAGATTATATGGTGGTAGAAATCATGAGTGATGTAATAATGAGTGGATGAAAAGGAAGTGTGAATAGGAGGCCCTGATGATGGGACAGGTTAAGAGTATGGGAAATGGAGAAGGATGAGGTAAGGAAAATAAGAGAATGTTGAAGAAATATAGGAATAAAGTAGGAAAGAGTAAGAAGAAATAAAAGGGAAAATAAGAAATTACAAACTGGATCAAAGGTATGTAGTTGCTCGTAGCATGACCATAGAACATTGATAGGGTTATAGAGAGAAAAAGGTAGAAATAGAGGAAATATAAATAATGAAAAAGGGAAAAGAATAAATTGTGAAGCAAATCAAAGGTATGTAGCCACTCGTAGCATGATCATACAACATTGACAAGGTTATAAAGGAAAAATGTAGAAATAGAGAAAATGGGGATAGAAGATATAAAATCTCCCAATTGTGAAAGAGGAGGTGGTAGGAAATGAAGTTCACAATCTGTGGAATATGCGATAGAGGGAGATGAAAACCCCCCATAGTTTTGGAAGATGTAGTTATAAGAAGTTAAAACTCCCCTAAATGTGAAGTATGGGTTGAGAGAAAAGGGGAACACCCCTCTCCTAATTATACGATTTATGGGAAGGTGTAGAAATTATGGTGAAAAGTAAGTGGATGGAAAGAGAAAGAAGGAGAGATGAAGGAAAGGAAAGATAGGAAAAGAAAATCGGACCAAGTCAAAGGTATGTAGCTACTCGTACAATGACCATACAACATGGATAATGTACTAGAATAAAATATAGATAATGAGAAAATAATAAGAAGAGAAGAAGGGAAAAATATGAGTGCAAAAAAACATGATAAAATGCTAATTTGGTGGAGGATGCAGTTGTAGAGGCCATGAAAGGCTAGTTGCAATATAAATATGATTAATATCCTGATAAGACATGTGGTTGTGGACCTGATATACCTAAAAATACCTTGATGAAGATGATGAAGTGCCAATGTGTGGTTGTGGTGGTATGGTGTGGGGTAATGGATTTGGATATGTACCTTGATTCTTAGTGGAAGAGGGAGAATGATTAGTGCATTGTATTTTCTTCACATCGATCATGTTGCAGACTAGATATTATAAAATGTGATAGGTGTTGATATTATGTCCTTACTGGTGATGATACATATATAATTGACGCTTATTGCACCCTTTTGGTTTTGGATGGTGTGGATCATTTAGTTAGACCTCAAGTAAAACTAGGAGCCCAACATGATGTAATTGTTGAAGAGTATGAGATAGATGTTTAGAGAGAATTAGTGTAGGATGAGTGGGATGCACAAGATGCAATGATAGAGTGAGATATGGACTAGGTAGATATGGAGTGAATGCCTATCTAGGTTGTGTAGATATTTTCTTTTGAAGATAAATAATGTGTGGAGATGAAGACATTGGGAAATATATCATGATTGGATAATGGGTGGATGTATGACATTGATAATGGAACATATGCAACTCTAGCTTGTTGAGATGAGCCAAGATGCGTTGCATGTCAAAATAATACGGTGTTGGTGTAGAAATGGTATGAGCATGAATGCTAGTTGTCAAGGGTGGTGATTGATATTAATAATAATTAATGATTGTAGATTGAGTGATGTGAAATGGAAATTGAGGTGGAGAAAGAAGAGGTGGAGTAGGTTATATTTGGGGAGAGTGCCAATGATGTGAGGGAAATGGGTGTGGAGATGAGATAATGGTGCTCATGTGGGATATTTGTGGAGGTACAATGTGATTGACCTGATGTCTAAGATCTCAATCATAGGATAAAATATGATTACCTAACCTATGAAGCGAGATTAAGGGATGAGGAGGGATAAAAATGGATTGGTTTCCAGGGAGAGAGGAAGTATATGGATTTTTAGTTTCAATATATGATGGAGTAGATGGAATTTTATTACTAGAATGAGAAAAAATGGATAAAATGTTATCATCAAAATGAGAGAAACTGGTAGATCTCGATTTTGGGAATTAGATGAAATAGATGAATTTTCATTATCATATTGAGAAGACATAGATGAATACCAAGAATGGGTAGAGGTGGTTTCCTCTAAATACCCTAGAAAATTTGTTGATGAAGTAAGTAACATAGGAAACGCATCCATATCTAGAATATTTTGTGCACAAGATTCAGCTTTAGGTAAGTACAATGATCAAAAGGTAACAGACTAGAAAAACCTTAGTTTATGCCAAATCCAATGTGGAGAACCAATCAAAATGATGTTCAATAAGTAACCATACCTTTATGTAAAATAGATGTCTAGATAACAAGATAGGGTTTGAATGTTATGGGTCGTATGACACCCTACAACTACTGTTGAAACTGATTATAGAAATAGAAAAGTCAAGGATTTATATCCAGAGAAGTGTGAAACCTATTTTTGTTGGTTTTAAAACCTATTTTTGAGTAATTGTAAAAGAAAGCAAATCATATAGCAATAAAAAATCATGAAAACTAAAATTTTATAAAAGTGTGTTTTGATGTTAGAATAACCCTAAAACTAAAATGAAATAGGGTGTGGTGGGTGTATTCTAAAAGAAGGTGTGTTTGTGGATAATCTCCTATTATGCCCAAAGGCACACAAGGGGTAATTGTATACAAATGGGTGAATGGCTTCTAATGGAGGTAATGGCTCAAGGTACAACCTAAGGAAGTAAATAACCCCTAAAGGGGCCATGCTATCTAATGTTATGCTACCAACATAGTCATACTTTCACTTAACCCTTATGTTTAAGGCATGAAAAAGAATGACAACTATGTCCACTAGTTATTTGAAAATCTTTATGGTAAAGGGGCTTTCTAATCCTTCCTACTTCAAGGGTCTCTCAAGAGTAGGGTATTTTCTTGTGATGAAGTCTAGAAAACCACTCGTGGAGGCTACTATGATGTGTAGGGGATGAGCTGGTGGAAGGATATGAAAGACAATGTCACCAGTATCAAGTGGGAATTGGTGATGAAATCTAAGATTACCATTATTTTAATATGAACATGAAGTGTGTCTCCTACTCTAAGAAGATAAAAAAATTTATTTCAAAATTAAAATGCCTTTGGAGGAATGAGAGAAACACAATAGATACACATTAAATGCAAATATAATGATGCCAATTTGTTTTTATAAAGCAAAAATTTACAAGTTATGTAGCATGCAAAAGGAAAATACAACTTATAGAACTACTTAGCTCTCTAAGGTGCATGAAATGCAAGCCTACATATGTATATGTGTGAACCAAACAATATTGAAGCCTTTTGTAAGTAACTACCAACTTTTGTAAGAAAGCCTAAAGTGATTTTGAGGCCTTTTGTGAAAGTAAAAATATGGTAAAACTTAAATGTAAACTTGCTATTTTTGGAACCAGACAGACAAGTTTTTACAGGATTACATGTATTCTCCAACTCTTGTAAGTCTTTGAGAATGAAATTTAGGGGTTGAAATTCACTTCAGCTTCGTTCACACCCTACCATGTGACTAATAAGGGTCATACCCTACCATGCAACTCTAGTGAAAAGATAAATTTAGATTGAATTTGAGATTTTTGATAGTAATTTTTTTGTGGTCCACTACTTGCAACTACAAAGAACAATAAATCTCTTTTGGTGAACAAAATAAATTCCTAAGAAGGCAATATGCAAAATAAACACAATTTTAAAAGATGGTGTGGTACCAAGTTTTTCAAGAGTTCAAGAAACAACAAAATCTTAGCAAGATGGTGTGGTACCGAGTTTTACCAAAACTAAAAAACAAGAACCTAGCAAGATGGTGCAATATCGAGTTTTTCCAAAGCTCAAAATTAATAGATAAGGGTTGATTATATGATTGGGTATGCTAGTTTATTTAGGAAATTTTTAGCCTATAGAGGTTATTTTTGGCAAGGGGGATAGCATTCACATATGAGGGTAAATCAGTCCTCTAGACTTACTTGCAACTCAAGGGTTGTTGTTGGTTTTGTAAGAGTTATTTTCTTAAACATTTCTTGAAGTGCTTAGTTGGGTCACATGGTACCATACAACTTAGTTTGGATCGCACCCTACCATGCAACTTTGGATCACAGACCAGAAAGATAGTTGTCTCAGACCTGAGTTGTGTTTTTAAGGTTTTTGTAGGGTTATTTATGGTTTTGTATCACCTGTAACACAAAAAAATAGTGAAAATTAGCCAACTACTTGAATGGGTTAACTAATAAGAATAAACAAAGTGGGGGTCCCATAGGATGTGCTAGAATGAACACAATGGAAAATAGGATATCGTCTATAAAATATATGATCAAAAAGGGTTACAAGAGATTATCCTTTTATTTATGGGTTTGCCTTAGAAGGCTATAAATTGGGATTTCATAGGATGAAATTCCCCTTCTCTTCAATGAACAAGTCGACAATACCTTGAATCATTATTCCAAATATCCTTAAATTGGGTGGGTTTAATGCTCATGTACCACTATTGATAAAACCTATCCTCAAGACCTGTATGACCTAAAAAAAGGGTTTAGTGCATTTGGGGACCTATCATGAATCAAGTACTATATTTATGAATACAAAAGACATAAAAGAAACTAATCTAATGCATAATAAAATTTGTTATAAATGTTTGTAAATGCTAAAAAATAGTGAAGTTTACCTATCTGAAGGATTTTATGGTATATTATCAGCTGGAATCAGACTTTGAGTAGATTCACACCCTAGTGTGCAATCGGATGTGGATTGCGGGGTACCCTACAACTTTGCCTATAACTATCTTTTTTCGATTCTAGTAGAATATGATGTTATTCTATGATACTTGAAACTCCTTATTAGCACCGAATTAGCTTCTTTACATATTAAAACCTATAAAAATAGTACACAAGAGAGGACAAAGGGAATTTTTGTCATGATGATTGATGGATGATTTATGGATGATGACCTGATATTATTTTGGTAAAGTTTCATTAATAAATTGAGGGTGGGTGGATTTTATAAGAAAATGACTACTATTTATAGAACTCCGGAGAGGCTGGTGGGTGAGGTGTCCCCTATGAGGTGTCTCTCATGAGGTATCCCTCATGAGGTATCCCTTGTGAGGTGGCCCATGTGTAATGTGGCTCATGATGGGTTTTTATGTGAAGGAATCCTTCACCCATGTGGAGGATGATATGGAAGATGACTCACCTCTTCCCATGCTTTGAGAGAGGATATTTTAAATATCCATTTGGATGAGTTGTGCACACATGTGTGAGCAACAAATATCCATTAGGATTATGGGTGCACACATGTGTGAGCAACAAATATCCATTAGGATTATGGGTGCACACATGTGTGAGCAAGGGTTAGTGTTAACCTTGATTAGGTTGGCCATAGGTTAGACCAAGGTCAAGGGGATGAGGTGGAGGGTTAGATCTTAATTATGATTAATTCTAATTAAACATGAGTTTAACCCTTTTAAATGCACTTTAATGATAAAGTGAATTTTTGTTCATAATGTAACTTTTGTCCAAGGTAAAGGTTTACCAAGGTTAAGCCTTTGATGGTGGTCACATGAGGACCATGGTTAAACGTAGGAAAGGGATTAAGTGGCCCAAGGAGCTTATGCATACCCCTTTTAATAAATGTAAGGTGTTTTAAGGTTAATTAATGTAATTTTATGGTTTTTGCAATTTAATCAACTTTGAAGATAGAAAAAACAACCATGTGCAAATTTTTTAGGTGTCTACATCGATATAGAGGACATATCCGAAGCCAATGCTATTATATAATTTGAAGAACTGTGGGAAGATTTGTTAGTGTCTAAGCATGTAAATCTAGTTGAAATAACTTTGCATGGCCCCAAGGTCAACTTGATGTATACACACACAAAAAATTTTAGTGGCTTAGGTAAATGGATTTTATACCTTTTTACATATCAATGTGCTTAGAAGAACGGGTGTTGCATATTTATATACTCAATCTAGCAACCAATTTCTCCATTATGCGTCAAGAAGTATGTTATGGTATGGTTATAAGATATAATAGTGTTGTGGACTAAAAGACTAACATTCCTAAAAGTAGTATTCATCAAAGGAGTCCTAATTTTATTGCATGTGATGCTAGATTTGACGACAATACAATATGTGGTAGTTGTTGATTTACCACTAACATTTGGGATAATATTGTCCATAGATTTCTTAGAAAAAATAGGACATCTAGTACAAGGTCAAATGATTATTTTTGATATTCAAAAGTTGGTTTGGGTTCAGTATAAAAATATTTAGCCCTATCACATTGGGAATTATCAACAAGAAAATAACATACAACCAACTGAAATAGAAACAATTTATTATTTACAAAATAAACAGAAACCAATTGGTGATGAATCCATCTCGAGTGGCCTTAAGGCCTATTGGTTGTCACACATAGGAAATTGGCACAACCCATAGAGCATCTATAATTTTTTGTATTATTTGTATAGCTACATGCTTCAACAACCAAATATAAATATTAGATGACAACCACAAGAGAAAGGAAATTTTACTTAAGGGGGTTCCAAATTGTTTTCCAAAGTGATAACTAGTATTTGAATTGAATATCTCCATCTAATATAGGATGCATTATATCTAATTTCCAATAAATTAGTTTGATGTCTGGCGAAGCGCATGAACTAGGGTTTCTGGAGCTAGGGAAAAACTAGGGCATCAGTTGGGTAGCCGAAGAGATTTTTGGTTACTGTGGATTTGAAGACAAGATTGCTGCCCCAGGAGGGTCCAATGGGGACACCTCCGGATCCTCTTCTAGAGAGACATAGTTCTTATGCAGATTTGTTAAAGGATAAATCTCCATCAAAGACTGAAGAAGCACAAAAAACTGCATTAAAAATGCTCTTTACGGCTATTGGAAATAGATCAACATCTCAACGAGTTAATGGATGCTTGCCACAGTCAGAATCAAGGCCAAAGATTGTCATTGAGCAAAGGATGGTTGAAGAAACAGTTTTATATAGAGCCAATCATGATTTGATCTGTAAATTCATGGGTATTCGCCCTACCCTAAATTTTTTGCATTCCTGGGTCCGAAAAAACTGGGAGCCTCTTGGTGAGTATTCTTTATGGTTTATTAGCAATGGATATTTTATTGTTAGTTTTTCTTCACTGGCCGATAGAAATAGGGCTTTCGAATCAGAAAAGAGGAATCATGGTCCGGCGGGATTATTTGTTCAACCCTGGAGAGTGGGATTTGATCCTCGAATTGAACCCACTGTTGTCCCAGTTTGGATCCATTTGTATGCACTTCCAATGGAGTTTTGGAGTGAGCAGGTTTTGGAAATTATCGGTAATTCCCTTGGAAGACATTTGGGTGTTTCCAAAGACACAATAGAAGGAAACACAGTTGTTTATGCAAGATTATGTGTGGAAATGGATCTTAGCCAACCTCTACCGATAGAGGTGGAACTTGAACTTGCAGGACTATCTTGGATTCAATAGATGGATTATGAGGCATTGCCCTTCAGATGCAGAGTTTGCCACAAATATGGGCATTTGGCCCGATCTTGCCCAAATAATATGAACACAAAAATGGAGGCTCCTCTAGGAATGTCAAATCTTCCTAAGGAGGGTAAGTCAACAATAAACAAAGAACCAACCAATATTTCTCAGGGTAAAGAAGCACAGAGAGATGGTTTTGAACAGACCCAAAAGAAGGAGAAGGCAAAAGAAAAAATATGGTAAAGAGCAAACCCAACTCAAGCCCTCCAATAGGTATGAGATATTTAAGACACTAATGGACCAAGAAGAACAATTCATGGAAGGAGTGGATGGGAATAATGAAAATAATAACATCCATGTTCAAGCTCCTCTTTCATCTCCCCCGTCATAGAGCAGGTAATTGAGTACAGTGAGTTACCGCAATCAGAGAGTGCAGGGGCATTGATAGTGCATAACCAAGAGCAACCAATAATTAAGGATGTCAGCATGGGAATAGCAGAAAAGAATAGAGAAAGGCCAACTTTAGGGATTACTCAGGTGGAAAAGAGATAAAAAAATAGCAACTCTCAAGGAGTGGGTAGAAAATCAAATAAGGAATTGCTAGCAGTTCAAGGAGACAAACTGATCACTGGAGGATCGGTGAGGCCAATAGATTCTTACTGCTCTCAAGGTAACCAATGATTATACAATCATGGAATGTTAGGGGTTTAAACAAGTAGAACCCATCAATCTGTTGTTCGAAGACTCTTAGAAAAATGTAAAACATATTTTTTGCTTATCCAGGAGACAAAAATGTCGTTAGATCTTATGTGTAAAATAGTTAACAGAATTTGGAGGGGTGTTGGTCATATGGAAGTGGCTGCCCAAGGTGCCTCGGGGGGGATAGTTACTCTTTGGAACTCTCTTGAATGGACTGCAATAGAACATATAGCTTGGAGGGGTGTTCTCACATCACATTTTAGAAATAATGTCACAGTTGAACATGTTTTAATCACAAATTTTTATGGGGCTCAAAACCTAGATGGTCAGAGGCTTCAATGGAAAGTTGTGCATAACATGAGAGTCTCAAGGGAAGATTTAGACTGGATTATTGCTGGGGATTTTAATGCTAAATTATCCTCTAGAGATCAGGAAGGGGGAACCCCAATTTTGGACCTAGGGGATCGTCTTATGATTGCCCAAGTCCAGGCATTACACTTGGTGGATATTAAATGCCCTGGAACCAACTATACTTGGACTAATAAGAGGAGGGAGCCACATAGGAGGAAGGTGAAGTTAGACCATTTTTTGGTTTCGGAGGAGGCATTTGTAAAATGGAATATAAAATTTCAGATTTTGGAGGGTCCAGTTTTGGATCACTTTCTCATTATGTTGGAAGGAGTGACTAAGACAAGTGCAAGCATCACAAACCATTTAAATTTGAAAACTTTTGGTTACAAAAAGAGGAACTTCGAAAGAAAATTCCACAGTGGTGGGAAGAAGGTCGCCCAACATATGGGACAACAATGTTTAGATTCCACAAACAACTTCATTATGTCAAAGATCAACTCGAAACAATGGAGGCGAGCTAACAAGACAGACTTCTAGGTCCAAAGAGCTCCATTGGTGGCCAGATGGGATGAGGTTCAAAAACACTTTAGGGAAGGAACAATTATAGAGCAGCTCAAAGAAGAGGATGATGCATTGCGTAAAGCGGTTGAGGACATTGACAACCAAGAGGAGACCTACTGGAAACAGAGAGCAAGAACCACTTGGTTATTAGAAGGTGATAAAAATACCAAATTTTTCCATCGGACTGCTTGTGCTAGGAGACAGATGAACAACATGGAAACTCTTCAAGATGAGAATGGACACTCCTTTGATACACTTCCAGGTATGCATTTCCATTCAATGGATTATTTTTCTAAACTATTTAAGGAAAGTATGGTGCAAGATGAAGAGGCTCAAAAAGATGTTATTGTTGTCATACCCTCTGTTATCTCTGAAGAAGAAAATCAGACCCTACTTAAACCCATTGATAGAGAGGAACTCGAAGAATGTAGTCTTTGGAATGAGCATCGAAAAAACTCCGGGTCCTAGATGGCTTTCCAATTGAGTTTTTTCAGGCCTTTTGGGATAACTTGGAGGAGGATGTAATGGTTGTTATAGAGGAGTCCAAAGGTAGTAAAAGAATGCTTAAAGCATTAAATCATACTTTCATTACCTTAATTCCAAAAGGGGAGGAGGGGGTACATATTTCAGATTATAGACCTATTGCCTTATGCAATGTCATATATAAAATAATCACAAAGGTAATGGCCGAGCGGCTAAAACCTCTTCTACATAACATTATCTCCTCAGAGCAAGGGGGTTTTGTAGAGGGTAGGCAGATCTTGGATGGTGTGGTTCTAGCTCAGGAGGCAATCCATTCAATGCAAACTTCGGTAATAGAGGAATGTTCATAAAATTAGATATGTCAAAGGCATATGATAGGGTGGAGTGGAGCTTCTTGTCAAAGATGATGGCAGCCTTTGGTTTCTCTCAAGATTGGATAGAATGGGTCATGAGTTGTGTTTCTACTCTGACATACTCAGTGTTAATCAAGGGTCTTCCCTCGCAACCGTTTGGAGCCACTCGAGGCCTTCGTCAAGGAGATCCTTGCTCTCCCTATATTTTTCTCATATTGGCTGAAGGATTGGGTAGACTTTTCTTGAGGAGAAGACAACAAGGTTTGCTAACAGGTATCAAGGTGGGTGAGGAAGTTTTGACTCACCTACAGTTTGTGGATGACACAGGATTGGTGGGAGTGGCCAGCTTCAGGGAAGCAAGAATGATTAGAGATACACTTAATGTCTACCTTAGGGCTACAAACCAAGTCATCAATGATAAAAAATCCAAAGTGGTCTTTTTCAATCTTGATCAAAGGCTTCAGGATAGAGTTTTAGAGATCTTGGGATTCACAAGGACTTCTCTCCCAATGGTTTACTTGGGGGTCCCTTTGCATTTTAAAAAACTAAAAATAGATATCTGGAGGAATCTTTTGGATTGTATCAAGGATAGAATTAATCATTGGTCTCACAAATGGTTAAGCTATGGGGGTAGATTAACTTTTTTATAGCGATCATTCAGAGCCATGCCAATTTATAAATTTTCTATCCTTGCCGCCCCACATACTATATGGAAAGAGTTGGACAAGATGGCTAGAAAATTTTTATGGGAAGGAGTAAAAGGAGAGAGGAAATGGGCCTTAGTAGGTTGGGACAAAGTAAGCCAGCCCAAGGTAAAAGGAGGTTTGGGACTGAGAAGATCAAAGTTAAATAATAAAGCTTTGGCTGGAAAGCTTTACTGGAGGTGGATTTCCCAACCAACTTCTTTATTCAGTAGAATCTTAACTAGTAAATATTTGGGACATGTAAACCCAAATGAGGTGGGTCATTTCCCTTTGGATGGTAATGGATCCTTAGTGTGGCAGGCTCTCAAGTTAGGATCTCAGGTAGTAAAAGATAGATTATTTTGGAAAGTGGGGAGAGGGGAGAAGGCACGATTTTGGACAGATTCATGGGATCAATACCCACCTATCATTGTTGAATTTCTTGAATTGCAACCAATAAAAATAGCCATAGAAACCAAGGGATGGGTCCAAATTGAAAGTTATTTCACCACTAGTCAGTGGGGGATTATAAGTTTAAGCAGTTTAAGAAGTTGGATGAGTGGCCAATTTCAATCCCTCCGGATTTGGCACCCATCATGACTAAAATCTTGATAGAAAGATTTCTCACAGGTAGAGACGAGGAGGATGAATTAGCTTGGGGCTATGGGAGCCTTGGTGTCTACACAGTGAAGGACGGATATGATAAGATCCTTCCAGAGCCTCCCCCTCATACATATCAGGTTGAGGATTGGAGAAAGATTTGGCAGTCCAAGGGTTGGCCGAAAGTAAACTTTTTTGCCTGGCAGTTCATGCATAATGGAATTCTTACTTTTGATAATCTCAGATGTAAGGGAATCATCGGTCCATCTCAATGTGTCTTATGCTACAAGAGCGAGGAAACAACTGATCACTTGATGTTTGAGTGCCCATTCACGCGCCAGATTTGGGAGAGATGGTTTTTATATTATAAAATTCAAGTTAATGGTGACTTGAATCGGATTAATATTTGGGAAAGATGGAAGAGGGGTAGATTTAAATCTAAAGCTCTTTGTATTGGTTGGGAGCTTGGATTAAACTTTATTTGGTGGCAAGTGTGGTTGGAGAGAAATGCTAGAATTTTTAGAGAAACTTTTTCTTCTTTAGATGGAGTTTGGCAGGTCATTTGGAGCAAAGTCATAGAAACTGTGGCAGTCTATGCTAAAGAGGAAACTCAGGTTGTTATTGGGGCAATGGAAGAGGAAGTTGAAGTGCAAGAGGGACAGGACAGAGCTAGTTGGAAACCACCCCCAGAAGGTTGGATTAAAATTAATACTGATGGAGCTGCAAAAGGCAATCCGGGTAGAGCTGGAATTGGAGTGGTTTGTCGGAATCATGTTGGAACAGTGCTCTATTGGGAACTGCAAGGCTTGGGAAGAGCCACAAACAATGAAGCAGAAGCCTTAGCTATCAAATCTGCTTCTATTTGGGCAGTAAAACAAGGCCACAGGAGGATAATACTAGAATCAGATTCTCAAATAATGGTTGGAGCTCTAGATTGCATGAGGAACTTTGCTTTGAAAGCATGGAGGTTGAGGATTCTTGTCACTCAAATTAAGGAATTATGGAGGGAATTAGATGATGTGATTCCAGTTTATGTGAGTAGAGATCTAAATAAAGTGGCAGACTTCCTGGCTAAGATGGGTGCTGAGAAGGAGGTAGGGGTTCAGTGGCACAGTGACATGGCTATTGAGGATGAGGTGATTAGGCAGGGTCTTGAAAGGTCCCTGAGCTAATGATCAAAGAAAAAGCAAAACACCACAAGGAGAAAGGTGTCGCGATATCGCGACATGTTGCTTTCTCGTGGTCCAATGCAAAGGGAGAAAGCAAGGAGGAAAAAGTGTCGCGATATCGCGACATGTTGCAACGTCGCGGCCAAAGGAGGAAAAGGTGTCGCGATATCGCGACAAGATGCATCGTCGCGGCCAAAGGAGAGAAAGTGTCACGATATCGCGACATGTTGCAACGTCGCTGCCAGAAGAGAAGAAGTGTCATGATATCGTGACATGTTGCATCATCACGGCCAAAGGAGGAAAGGTGTCACGATATCATGACATGTTGCATCATCGAGGCCAAAGGAGAAAAGGTGTCGTGATATCATGACATGTTGCATCGTCATGGCCAAAGGAGAAAAAGTGTCATGATATCATGACATGTTGCTTCGTCATGGCCAAAGGAGGAAAGGTGTCATGATATCGCGACATGTTGCATCATCGTGGCCAAAGGAGAAAAAGTGTCACGATATCGTGACATGTTGCACCGTCATGGCCAAAAGAGAAAAAGTGTCATGATATCATGACATGTTGCATCATCGTGGCCAAAAGAGAAAAAGTGTCGCGATATCGTGACATGTTGCATCGTCACGGCCAAGAGAGAAAAAGTGTCGTGATATCGCGACATGTTGCATTATCGCAGCCAAAGGAGAAAAAATGTCATGATATCGTGACATGTTGCATCGTCGAGGCCAAAGGAGAAAAAGTGTCGCGATATCACGACATGTTGCATCGTCGCGACCAAAAGAGAAAAAGTGTCGCGATATCGCGACATGTTGCATCATCACGGCCAAAAGAGAAAAAGTGTCGTGATATCGCGACATGTTGCATCGTCATAGCCAAAAGAGAAAAAGTGTCACGATATCATGACATGTTGCTTCATCGTGGCCAAAGGAGGAAAAGGTGTCATGATATCGTGGCATGTTGCAACGTCACAGCCAAAGGAGAAAAAGTGTCACGATATCGCGACATGTTGCATTGCCACGGCCAATGGAGGAAAAAGTGTCGCGATATCGCGACATGTTGCATCATCGTGGCCAAAGAGAAAAAGTGTCGCGATATCGTGACATGTTGCATCATCATGGCCAAAAGAAAAAAGTGTCGCGATATCGTGACATGTTGCATCGTCATAGCCAAAGGAGGAAAAAGTGTCGTGATATCGCGACATGTTGCAACGTCGCGGCCAGAAGAGGAAAAAGTGTCGCGATATCGCGACATGTTGCATTTTCGCGGCCAAAAGAGAAAAGTGTCGCGATATCGCGACATGTTGCATTTTCACGGCCAAAGGAGAAGAAGGAAAAAGTGTCGCGATATCACGACAAGTTGCATCAACAGACCAAACCGACCCCCCTGGCAACATCTCACATTGTGTAAACATTGAAACTTGTAGGATCGTGCCTTAGGCCAATGGGGAAGGAGTCTCTCCACTCTTGAATGTCAGATTCGCCGACTCCCCTGTTAGCTAGGTAATGGTTTATGAGATTTGGCTCCAATGCAAATCTTCTTTTACTGTTGTAAGCATGTGTTCTCTCTGACTAAGGCTGGGAAAAGTCTCTTCCCAACTTGTAAATGATCTTTGTTTTAATACAAGTTTTTTCAAATTATTACAAAAAAAAAAAAAAGGGATGCATTAAAAAATCAATTTGTACTAAGAATATAATGGGTCATTCAATAAATAAAAGGTATTGGTTATAATTATGAATGCCATATTCCAAGAATTCTATGAAGTTGACAAAGGTTCAAAGTCATGTTGGTGGTAAAATCCTATCAGAATGAGCTACAAATTCTAAAGTGAATATCAGAGGCAAAATCATAAATTTAACACTATCTAGTCAAGTCATTGTAGATTCATATGCAAGAGATGAAGAAGCAAGCATGGTTGGTGTATAGAGGTATGCCATAATTTTATGTAAATAGGCCAACCACCAAAAAGTAAATAATTGGTTTTTTATCAACCAAAATAATAAGTCAATTCATCAAGAGGGATAGCAAAGAAGCTTTACAAATCAACTATATGATTTCATGATAATGCTGCTTCTCAAAAAACTAGGTATGATCAAGTTGAAGATTAAGAGGTTGAAAATCTATGTCAAAGGAGGAATTCTTCATAGAAAAAGGCCTATATAAGGATAAAAATACTTTGCCTTCTTATCCCATTGCCAGGAAAAGCTATCAAGATGTAAAACGAGGAAGGGAAAATCATAGGCTAAAATCATAATGGCTCAAAAACACATTGTATTATTTTATCCTTGTTTCTTTTTTACATCCTTATCCTATGGAAAATTCAAACCCTAGGACATGGATAAAAAATAGGAAGGTAAGAAGACAAAAACCAAGAAAAATACAAGAGGAGAAGCCTCTCCTCCTTCAGATATGAAACTCTTATATCTCATTTTCTTCTTCACTTCATACCATATTCATCTTCCACTCATTTATATACTTCTCATTACGTCCATTCCTAAAAGTATTCCTTTTCTCTTTCTTTATTTCTCCTATATTTTTGGCTTTGTATCCAATGGAACAACCTACTCAAGTTGTCCTTTGAAAGGAATTACAATAATTTATTATGTCTATGATAATGTATGGGATGGACATTCTGGGTATCCTAATGATGAAGTCAAGTGTAAAGGACCATAAAAATGATATTATGGAGAACATTGGTATGTGCAATCTAAATGTGTATGACAATAGGAAAAAAAAATTAAAAAGTTAAATGTAATATTGAGTTGAGATTCATATGTTGTAGTTACCAAAGTGATCAAAGTAAGCATATTTTTCATTAATAAGAGTGGTGTTGCACAAAGCTCCTATTGGAATAATAAAAGAAGAAACAAAGAAGCTATATTGATCACATGGATGATGATATCCAAGAAATTAGTTCCAACACTAACAAAAACTAATTCAATGAAGGATATAGATATCAATTACTTTAATGTAGCTATAAAATGATGCATAAGCTCCTCTAATACATCTAGTTCTATAATTACTCTGAGTAGCCATGCATTCTATCAAAGCAACTAAGAGTCAAATGGAATCTAGTGATCTAGAGAAGGCCTACATATGCAAATTTTCAAGGAGAGAAGCAAGGAAAGAGAACAAGCTTCCAAGAAATAGGAATATTGGCCTAATGTGATCTACATAGGTGAAAATTTAGCTAAATCTACTGCTCTAGATCTGAATTAGAATTTAGCTATAGCAAAATATACTCACAATATTTTCAATTTTTTTGGAGGTGTTTATTCATCTTACCTTCACAAATTTGTACCTTTTCTTCCTGTATATCTCACAACTAGCATCAACCCCTCCACTTTCTACTATTCTCCCTTTCATACACTTTATATTTTCTTATTGTTTCTAAAAACCTTCACCCTTGTAGTCATCTCCCTTCCCTTTTAAGTGTTTATAAACCTCAACCTTGTCTTCCTCTACATGCTACAAAATGTCTTATATTTTATAGGAGAATAGGATTGGATCAACATCAACACTTATTTTAAGGTTCATTAAAAAATTCCTATGTAGTTGTAGAATCCATTAACCTCTCTTAAATATCTATATCTACCTCCATCAATCCCTTCTAAAAGTCACTTTGTTTCCCATAACTCCAAGTTTTTCACAATCCATTTTTCCTATATACAATAATCTTATCTTCAAGCTCCATTTTCTCCTAGAGCTCTATTATCCCATAAATAAGACATACCATTTTCTCATGTTTACAAGAAAAGAATCCTTGAAAGTCATCAATAATATAGGTAAATTTCAATACCTACATCCACTATGTGGTAGGGTCTAGACCATGTAGTGATTTTGTTAAGGAAGTGGCATAACAACGAGCATGCAACAACTCAAAAAATAACCAGGATGGGCTTGGATCAAATTTTTTTGATAGATTTAGATAATAACAGATGATATAAAGTAGGCAAAAATATTTTAGAGAAGTGTCAAAAGGAAAAAAGTTATAGCCAAAAGTGGAAATGGGAAAAGCAAGTAGTAAAGCAACAAGCAAAATGTTGTTGAATAGATTTTTTGCTAAGGTATTGGACTAGCAATACAAAGAGAGACACAAAATATGGCTAATAAAATTTACCACATATTTAAGAAGCCAATGTCAATAGGAGCATAACAAAAATATAAACATCTGATAATAAGAGAAAATAAATGGCTAGATGAATTATAATGATGATGTCATCAAGATGACATAAAATTTTTGATGCAATGTAAAGCAATACCTAAGTAAGAATATTTATACGGTATTGGATCTAAAATTTGATGTCCTTAAAAAGAAAAGCTAGTAAAACATAATACCCAACATCCAACATTCAAGAAAACTAGAGCTTAAAAATACAAACAACTAGAATTTAAAAGCAATGATGTCATAATCAAGGGCTTAAGTGTCTACTAGACCAAAATTAAGGCAAAATACAAAATAAATCTAAGGTAGGGTATACGACACTAACATATCAAGGAACAAGAAAAGAAACTTGACATCTAGCACTATGAGATATGTTTGCCAAAATTTTCAAGGAATGATGTCATTAAAAGAGAAAAGTATATCCAACACCCAACAAGGAGAAGTGCAAAAAATTGGTATGAAGTGACAATGGAAGCAATGCTTAACTAAGATAATTACCTAGCAGTAATCAATACACCTTTACATTACCAACTATTACACCAATCATGCAAACTCATCATAATTAGGAGAAGTACACATGTTGAGCAACCAACAAGCATCATTATTGTAAAAATATCTTAATGGTCAAATATTCCTCCATCACACCTTTACATGTGCTTGGTTGGCTATGCATAATAAAAAGGAGTGGATCATCATAAAATGGTTAGAATATAGCAAAGCAACATAATCCAACCTCACAATAAAATTTATATTGGATATATCACTAGAGAAATACTTGAAGTAATGAAGCATAACTAATTTGAGTGTGACAACTGCTCTAATCGACCTATAATATGCTCAATAGGTAATCATAGCTATATAAGTGAACATATTGTAAACCTTTATATATACTAGAATGTAAACCATCCTAAGGATCAACTCTTTGGCTTTTACAATTGACATAATTGTATTGATTGAGGCTATACACATTTTGAATGGTGATTAGATTGTTGTCTAGTTGCTTGCTCCATTCTTGTGCAAAACATGTATGTATGTCTTACTAAGTAGTTAAGCATTTCTATTAAAGTTAAGAATGAATAATTCTAATATAGTTATTTTACATTGTAGATTTCTCCCTTGATTTTCGATAATAGGTATGGAATGAATTAACAATGCTCAAAGTTATTTATGACTAATTATTTAAAATCACAAGGAAAGTAAGTTGGTTTGTTAGATAGTTTAGTCTGATTTTGGATTAAGAGAATATTTTTACTATGTCTCTTGATGTTGCCAAATTTTCGTTACTTTTAGCTTAGCCTTTTAATCCATTTTCATTTCTTACTTTAATCTACAAACCCCACATTTAGTTAGATTATATAGGCACATAGGATTCAACTTTATCTAAAGCTTGACTCAAATACCCCTGTGTTTTAGGCATCCAATCTTAAGCTATGGTCCTATAATATGTATGCAATTGTAATGACATGCATGCTTCCTCAAATGACCACCTTTATTCTACTGGAACCAATTTATTATTAAATGGATTTAGATCCAACACTGATATCAAATAAATACTAAGGTTATTAATAAAAGGAGGTTAAAGGTATTTTTATTGGAGGACCGTAGGTTTATAACCCCATAGCTTTTAAAATTTATGTAGAGAAATGTAGGGATAACATCCATATTAATGGTTTCAATAATCAATTGTTTCCATGGCATAATGACCAAATGGTTAACTATTTAAGTAGAGGATTACGGATCCATGTTCAAATACAAATGGAAACTTAGTTTAGTCATGTCAGTCAACTTAGTACATGAATTTTATGAATTTTCTATTAGACCAATCATATTACATATCTATAGTTAGTTGATTATGCATAAGTTTTTAAGGCATTTGTAAGCATTTTTTTATAGCATCAAGTCTCATCATTTGCTTCTTTTACAAGATGTACTATGACATTTGTCTTTAATAGAATAATTCACTTAATTCTACAAAAAATTGATTGATTACTTGGTTAGATAAAGGATATTAGGTAGATGCAGACTCATGTTTGGCCTTCTTAAAATATTTTTTAGTGCATTCAAAAATATTAGTAATATTGGGTGACATGGTGTTATTTGTGATACATAGAATGTATGTACACCAATTTGATAGATCAAATGTATATATTTTTTGTATTTACATAGGATCAAAAGTAGTTAGGTGTAAAATGGTTAGTGTAGGACATCAAATTATAGAATTCAAAGTGGAAATGAAGGATTGGATTAAGTTTTTTTAAAATTTTGAGACCTTAAAATTTGTATTTTTTGAGGTCAATTAGGAAAAAAGCTTAGGATGGCATAACTTTTACATATGAAAGTATTTTTTGTTTTATTTTTCAAACCATATGATTTTTTATCTCTAGGAATTACTAGCATTAGTTCAAGGACTTATTATAGCTTTCTAAGTTGAATTGTGTAATATAGATCACCAAACCCTAGTTACATGCCTTTGTGTATGAAATTGTAATATTTGTTCAATCCGAATATTTGATCTATTATATAGTAAGAACCTATGATGAATATTATAAGAATGTAAAATAGATACAAAGAAGCTCTTTACCTATTCTCCTTATTGATTAAAGCAAAATTGCTTTTCCATATCAAATAAGAGAGTGAATTTGTCATGGTATGGTTAGAATTGCATGAGTTATGGGGAAGTAGATACAATCAAAGTAATAATCTTGGAACTATAGTTTTCTCCTCCAATATTGGTTTATTTTTATAATATTGAGGACTATATTATGATATTATAGAAAGTAGGAGCACATATTATATCTTCTA
This sequence comes from Wollemia nobilis, assembly GCA_028583015.1. Taxonomy (NCBI): domain Eukaryota; kingdom Viridiplantae; phylum Streptophyta; class Pinopsida; order Araucariales; family Araucariaceae; genus Wollemia; species Wollemia nobilis. Next base: position 3,724,326 of record JAQPPZ010016612.1, read on the forward strand.
AAGTAAAAATAAATATGAAGTAGAATATATGAAGGTTGTTCATCCTAACATATCTCCTTTTTAGATGTTGAACCTTATAATTCACATGATTTCTATATTCTTGGAAGTACAAAAATCTCTTAATATTGATAGGATTTTCATTCTCATAGTTTATTATTAGCTAATAATTAGGAACTATAATCATACTTAATAAATACAACTACATGCAAAGGAACTAAAAGCTAAAGAGATTAGCACCCCCAATGGTTAGGCAAAGTTTTCAAAGAATTCAAATATAAATTTTATATACTACAATAGTGAAGGATATCTAACATATAATTATATGTCAAAAATACAAATAATTGAAGTTAAAATTTTGAAGATAAGTATATATATTCTTGAAAATATATGTATTTAAAAGGATTTATCTCAACTAGAGATACCCACATGAGAAAACATTAGGGGGGAGATATTATTGTTAGTAATATATTTTCATTACCACTTAGTTCATATTGTGAGGTGGTGTTGAATGTGTAGTTTGACTTCTAGCCAAGGCCAACATTATGTGATGTATCCTTGTATAATTGTATGGGCAATCATTGTATAATATATTTGACTCATTATAGTACGATATTATGGTTAAACCCATATTATAGCTTGTAATTAACCTTAAATTCTTTTGGTTATATTATCTTAGATTAAACTTGTTTATTTTATAATGGGATTTGGGATTGGCAATACCTTCCAACCATATTATCTAGTAGATTGGAATATTGTGATTCTTATTCATAAATAGTTAAGTGATATTTTAAGGTGTCTAGATGCACCCATAATTTTTGTGTCCCATTTTATTTCATTCATATTTTAGTACCTTCTATATAAAATTTGAGTGAATGGATTGATCATGCTAATGTCTCAAAAATACTAAAAATTTGAACACTTAAATGGTGTTTAAGTTACTTAAAATTATTTATTCCTAGATGACATATATATTGCTTTTCTAAAGGTATCAAATTTGACCATAAATTCACATTTATGATGGTTTTCAATATCATTATTTAATGAATTTTGATATTATTACCATATTCTAAGTAACCTTATATCTACTACTTTTTGTTTCTAAAATTCAACTTTTGTTGTTGTGCTTAAAATAAATTATATATATACAATGTAGATTTTGGAAGCATTATAACATTTACGTTAATCATTAGATGCATATTTTCCTCATTATACTATTTTTTATCTTTATATAAAATATATCTTTAAAAAAATATATTGAACATACAATATTGAGAATTTACATAGAGAGTTGTTGGAACTTATATTTTTCAAAAAGAAAAACATTACAAACATTAATTTTTCAAAACTTTTTTAATATATAATAATTTTTTTAATCTAATGCTTTAAAAATTATGTTGTTTAATTAATTATGCTAAGAAAAAAAAATTTAAATGAATAGTAAATCTAATATAATTAAAGTTAAGCCAAAATTGTTAAAGGGTATTTATTAATTTTGTAAAAACTATGTTATTCGATAAATTGTGCAAATAAAAATGTAATTATTCTAAACTATTTATTCCTCTTAATGCATTTGTTGACTTATACATTAGGTAATCAATATCAAATAAAATTGTAAAATAATACTTAATATTGTATTTAATAAAATTTAACCATATGCTCTTTATTAATAATTATAATTTTAATATATCTTTTCTAATTATAATAATTAGAAAACTATATATATATATATATAATTTACCTATAGGTTTTGTGGGAGCAATCCCGCGCTTATCAGTTACTAAAAATAGTGAGGTTGTGACCAACTCTCCTATGTAACCAAAAAAATTACATATATGCTCTTTATTATTAATTATAAAATTACTCCAAAAAATATTAATTAGAAAATTAAATATACTTTATAGATAATTTGAAATAATTAAAAAGATTATATATAAGGGTTTTGAAGGAGATTGAATTTCAAATGATGTGAGCTATGTCATCAAAATATCTCAACCATTAAACCATGACTCCATTGACTTAAAAATATTAAATTAATATTTTTTTTTTTTTTTTTTTTTTTAACAAACCCCACACCCCCCCCCCCCCCACCCGCCATTAAAAATATATTATAACTATATATAAATATAAAAACCTTAGCATAAGAAACCATAAAATCTTCGAAAAGAGATGTAATAGTGAATTATTAAAGACAATGGCAAAATAACTTGCAAAAATATTTTTGATTATATAAATTTAAAAGAATAATATGTTTTTTATATCTTTAAAATAATTATAGATATCATAGTTAATTTTAATAATACTAATTATTTGAAATATTTTTGTGTATGTGATAATATTCTTGATTGTATACCACAATAAAAAAATATTTCAATTATTGTTAAGATATATATTAAATTTATATAAGAGCAAGTTGTAAGGCTTTTATGGCTGCTACTGTCCTTAGGAAAGCCACCACACACCATACCACAATAATTTTAAACTTTTAGACCCTTGAAAATGAGGAAAGAATTGTTAAATTTAATAAAAAAAAAACTAATATCAGCTTTTAAATATTATGGACTTTATCCAAACCTCTTGGATGTGTGACAACATTCTTGGGAACTCCTAACAATAATATTAAATTTGAAGTTTCGCGGTAGCGGTGGAAAACGGATTCTCCTTGACTTAAATGTTTCCTTGATGTCCCTTATTGGATGCACAAGTTGTTTTTTAGTTTTTTTTCCGAAGAGAAATCTTAAATTATATATTTGTTGGTAATAGTCTGTATTGAAAAAACGTAGAACAAGTTTGAATTGTGGAATGCCGAAGCGAAAGTAGTTTGTGTTTAAAATCCTCATTGCAGGACGTTTACGTTCAAAACTGGAAATAAGTGGCTGCTTGTCTGCTAGGAAAGTGAAAGCACGATCTGACAAAGAGAAAAATGATATGTTGGTCGACAAGATCGCAAACAACAGTAGAAAGAAAAGGAAAGTTGTCTCTGAATTTGAGCAGCAAGCTTCGTCAAATGTCTGAATAAACTTACGTGAGATGGGCCATTGACCGGGCAATTTAAACATATGGAGCATTTGGAATGTCTCGGTCACTGTTTGGACAAATGTTTACACTTTACTTGTGATTTCAATTCTGCACCGTTTAAATTTACGTATAAAAAATGCCAAATCCACGCAAGAAAATCTATTTTTCATTGAAAATCACGCCTGCCCGGAAGGTTCCAGCTGCTCCATGTGTAGGCAACTCGGGCCTTGTAACACTAGGATTCAACAGCCCAATTGCATGGGATCAACGAGACTGGTTAAATCCGCTGAAAGAGTCAGATGAGTAGGTGAAACTTGAATGGAATACATTAACCTCGTGTATTGAATTATGTACAAACCCTGAATTCAGACGTAACCCACCTTCCATATCACACCCGTTGGTCATCATTAAAAATTTCAAAGCCTAGACTATCAACAGAGCCGCCGGCTCGTCTTTGACACGGAAACGAAGTATTTGTAGTAGTCTGCTGTGTTTGTTATAAAAGGCATCCGTCTTGGGAGATGGTTCATATATTTTTGGTATTAAAAGTCTGTAGCGTATTGTATACCAGATCTGAGCAAGAAAGAAAGAACAATGGTGAATTTCTATGAAGGTAAGATTGGGGAACAAAAGTTCCAAAAGGGTCATCTGTTTCCCCAAGTTGTTTTCCCTGCCTATGATTATCAAAGACAAGGGATGGATGGAGTGATAAAGTCCATAAGAGACGAGGAGAAAGCATGGATTCAACGCGAATTGCACAAGCGCGGAGCTCTTCTGTTCAGGGGATTCGGCATAAAGACAGCAGCTGACTTCAATACGTTTGTGGAAGCTCTCGGCTGGGAAGAACAGCCATACAAAGGCCCCGCTCCACGAAAAAACGTTTTGGGAAGAGTATGGTCTGCAAATGAAGCTCCTCTCGATCAACACATCTTCTTCCATCATGAAATGGCCCTGGTAATAATATAATTTTGTTAGTATTTTATCCTTTTGTGAGTCTAGCCTAACGACATGAAATTAAATTTGATTAAGCTTTGCGTTTGTGATACGTTTGTCCGTAAAGACGAAAGAATTTCCATCCAAAATATTATTCTTCTGCGAGGTTGCACCGCCAGGAGGAGGGGAGACTGCGATTGTGAGGAGCGACATAGTAGCTCGTCATATGGAAAATAAGTTCCCGACGCTCGTCCAACAACTTGATAGAAAAGGAATACTGACTTGCACTATCCTTCCAAAGGAAGACAATCTCGGCTATTTCCTTGGTAAAAGTTGGCAATCCCATTTACAAACCAGTGATCCCGAAGAAGCCCAGAGAAAGTAAGCATGGTCTTTCATCAGTAGAGTATGTAATTCATTGATTTAAAGGATTAGTGAATAAGTAGATAAGCATCGGTGATTGCTGATTGCAGGGTTGAAGAGGGAGGTGGTAAGTTGCTATGGATGGCAGATGGGAGTGCAAACATTATAGCAGGGCCACTCCCCGCGACAAGAACGTTTGAATCCCAGGGTTATGTGGGTAATGAGCCTCGCAAGGTGTGGTTTAACTACATCCCGGGGGCTACGTATGGGAAATCCAGCACTTATAACAGACTTGTGTGTGGAGATGGGTCGGAGATTCCGCAACTAATAATGGAGGAGAGCAGGAGAGTGATAGAGGAGGAGTGCGTTAACTTGAAGTGGGAAACCAGGGATGTGCTGCTTATTGACAACTTACATGTCATGCATGCGCGCAGGCCTTCCTTACCTCCTCGTCGTGTCTTGGTCGCTCTCTGCAAGTGACCCTCACCACATCAAGTCATAGCATGCTCTATTGATGTTCTTCATCTAGGAAGCTCTCTTAGTGTCCTATTCATATGATGAAGTTTCGTTCCAATATAGTGATAGCTCCTGTCCACTAGGAGACGCGATTCGTGCGTGTTGTCTTGTATATATTTATACTAGTTAAAACCCATGAAATACCTAGCTGTAAACTTAGGTACACCGGTATCGCTGTCTTTAAAATTAAGAAACAAAAATTAGACCGAAATGAATCCCCATGTATAAGTCGAACATTCAAGGCTGGAAATAAATCAATATTTACAAGTCTTTAACCATACAATGTCAGCTATCAAAATACTCTAAGAACAAAGAGAATCAACATATTACCAAGCAAAGAAAACATGTATAAGCACAACATAATATGAAAATGTATGATTAGACATCAATCATGTTATTAACAAAATAATAAACATTTTTAATCCATAAAGAGATGGCTGGAATTAAAGGTATAAATAAATCAAGGTATAAATAACAAAATTATAAGTAATCTTAGATTATGTTCGAAGAACTGATATTAAGGTTTATTATTAAATATCATAATAAAATTACTTTTACAAGGTGTAAAATGATCCATAAAAAAAATACGTAAGTGAATGGAATACAAAGTATTTTATTACCTTAGGTGAAGATTGACATCACCTAATTCAACATTCCTCCTAAGCTATAATGAAAAGATACACACTCTTGTACTCTAAGATGCTCTTATAATTGCACAAATGTTAACTCAATCATGACCTTGATTAGAATATCAGTTGTCTACTCGTTTAAGGCACAAGCTCAACCATCCCATGAACATAAATCCATAAAAAATAAGGCATCCAAACCTTGATGTGCTTCATCTACTAATGAAACATAGGACTATGGATAATCTTGATGGAACTATAATTACGAGAACAAAGGATTAGTATGATATTTAAGAGGATCCAATTGCTCCAATATCATCAAGCAAATATATTTCTTGTCCTAATTATAAACACAATGCTTAAATTTGTAGAACATTAGGATATTGTTGATTATAATTGACAACACAAAGTTAAAACTAGAAGCTACTTATCAAAAGTCACTATTTAAGATCACTCGTGTAGTTTACATTAGAGAATCCTCCATTAAGTATAAAATTTTCATTTCTTCTTTACCTATAATATGTCAAGGGATTCACTTTACCATTATCTAATGAATTTCACGAGCTTCCTCCATATACCAAGAATAATTACTAGTAGAAAGTCAATTTTGATTAAGTGTTTGTTAGGTGGAGAAATACCTAATAAACAATAAGTATAGAGTGTCATATACCAGAAGAGTTAGGGGTTTAATTGAATGTATTTTTTATTTTATAGATTCAATTTTAACAAGCAATATTCCTTCACTTATGTAGATAAATAAAATTCCATGTCTAATTCTTCATTAAGAATTTATACTCTACTAGAATAATATCTTCTTAGTCAACACACCTCTTAAAATGGAAGTGAGTTACAGGCTACCTAGAATCATTAATCTTCAAGACCAATGCCCGATAAAGAGGGGAATATAGATAAGTATTTTTGGAGAGAATGATATTAACATCATAGAGTAGGGTTAAAGTCCACATGAAAATTAAATAAATTATAGAAGGCTAGAACACATCATATATAGACATAATATTAAAAGAATAAATTGTAGCACCCAAATAATACTCATCATCGATGTCAATATTTTGCATGGTTGCACAATGTATACAAGGATAATTATCACTATAAGTGATGTCCATAATCAACATATTTTATACTAGATAGTCTAAAAGATAAATATTCATATCATTTGTACCAATTGAAGCAATTAAATTGATTGGCTAAGAAGATAGAATCTTTAGAGAAGAATTAGAAATAACTTTTGACAACGAAGAGAAATATTATGTATCTTTAAAGGAAGAGAAATACCAACATGCAAAATCGGATCATCTACAAAGAATAGTAGAAACAAATAATAAGAATTTGATGGAAGAACATGATTTTGATCTATATAGATCATAAAGATGATAAGAATCATAAGTATCAAAATACTCTATATGAATAAAATAATATTTCTTCAAATCAATCCAATTCTATTTATATTTAGGAATATAATCCCATTTATATAAAATATAGATACAAAACTAGAAAATATCAAGCTTATCTCCTTCTAATATCTTAAAGACGTCATACCTTACAATTCCTATGTTGGTATATATTTTAATAAAATATGCAATACAAGTCAAAATTTTATGTGGAACATGGGATCTATATCTTTAGAATATCATACATGTCTAACCATCTCTAAAATAACCATAAATTATTTTTCTTGGTAATACCATTTAGTATAGAGCGTAATGAATAGTCGTATATAAAGAAATACCATTGACTCCCAAATAATTAATAAATACATATCTAACAAAATCACCACCTAAAGGAACTTGATATTATTTATCCTTAGTGTAAATGGTATCAATTTGTAAGTACCTTTAAAAATCATCAATAAATATGATAAAATACGTGGTATAAAAAAAAATTAAAAGTAACTAGTTGACATATATTATTAGCAATTATCTCTAGTAGTTAAGTAGCATAACTAGATTTTTCTTTTGGAAAGTATTCTTGATGGTGATTTCCAAAAAAACAACCCTCGCAAACACCACTAGGTGGAGTAATGGAAGGAAGATTATTTTCCATCCATAGTTGATATACCCAAGCCCATGATGTTAATTAATATTATTATCATTTACCTTGGTCACCATATCAACAAACCCTTTCCTCTTAGATGACGAAGAAGAAATGTATTCATCAAGCTTATATATTTGATCAAACTCATCGTAATACACTAAATTCATTGTATTAAAGATATTATTAATGTCCTAAATTACCTACCTATAAAGCAATAAATTTGTCCTTTTTTAGTATGAGGAGTGGGATAAGTATAAAGAATATTAGGAATCAACCCTTCAACATAAAGGATATCCTATTTGATAAAGATCCAAGAGTCACCTCATCACACCAAGTATTTGCAAAGAGGAACCATCACCAATGACTGCATGATGACCATGATATTAACTATTATAAAAATTTAGTTGATGGTAATGCTTTATCATATATTTTGATTCTCTTAAATGTTTAATTTATTTCTCCAAAGATGTGGAAGTCTAATCCAGCTAATTAATAACAACATTTGCACATGATATTTCATTCTCACATTTATCATTGTCATAGTTTAGGAAAGGAGAATCATCATATTCATATTTCTTTACTTCCACATTCTTCTTGATTGAAAGATGACCAATTTAGCATCACAATGCTCTTTTCTAGAAAACTAGATCATTTTTCTCATCAATGAATTTATTTTCCTGATAATTTAGAATAATTACAATATATTAAGTATGAAAATATTACGACATTATGTTATTCTACTAAAAATATATAATGGAATAGATTCCACCACTATAAAGCACTTGAAAAAAAGTGTTATTTAAAATAAGGGGCCCAAATGACTGTATATAAGAAACATAGTATATTCTTATATCACTTAGAAATAGTATATTATTATATCTCTTAGGAAGACTATAGGTACTTTATAATTCATGGGTGAAGTTCTATTAATGCTTCAATGTATTAATTTTAGCTTCTACCCTATAGAAAATGATAGTGTTAGTCATTATGACAAAAGTGACACAAAAATTATGAGAGCAAATATTGACTCTCTAATAAAAATACTGAGTTTCTCAAAATTTACCATGCAATCAACCTCTATAGTACCCATAAATCCACTTCTAATCTCAATTTAACCTATTTTCATTTATCAATAAAATGTTGCTCATCAATTGGAATTCACACTTTATTGAGATCAAAGAGTAAATTTGGTATAAATAACACCCCAATTTGGGATTTCCTAAAAGGTTCCAAGAACGTCCAAGTGATGTACCAACAAAATATTTGGTAATGGAGAAAAATATAGGTTAAATTATCTTAAGATAATGTGAAGACACCTAGAGGTTCTTCTTCATATTCTTCCTCCTAATACCTTTGTAAATAAAAAAATCTATCACCCTAACCATGACATTGTAAACCAAGGTCAGTAAGATCTAGAAGCGGAAAATTGTGATATCAATTATAAAAATAAGAGGAAATGCCATGCTTCACTCTAAATGCCCCATCTTATAACAATAATGATTTTTTAATTCCAAATTTATGCTTGACTATTACATGTCTTAGAATTCACCTTTAATTATCAATAGAGGATCTAAGGTCTTAAAGATAAAAAAATGAGCATCATGATGGATAGCACTAGTAAGAAGGTTTGACCAAGACCTCAATAAAATAAGCAATTTTTCACTTTTAATAAATGAAAGAAATAGTCAATGACAATACTACACTTAAATAATTTTTAAAAGTAAGAAATAATATATTTTAAAAAGTTATGAATCTAAAATTCTATTGCACAATAAAATAAAAATACACAAACTACATCCTAGGAAAGAGCAGATCAATAAAATGTTAATGCTTAATATAATTATAATGTCATGTAGTAAAAGGTAGCACAATAAATGTAAAATAACTCAAAATAATTGTACAAGAAGTAGAAAATAAGAGGCTCAATAAAGCGAAAAAGGATATAAAAAAATACAATCCATGCAAATAGGATAATCACAACAAAAATTTATTGTTATGTATACCACAATGTACAACTCTACCTATTGGAATAAATCATAATATCCATGTCTCCACTCTAAATTACTAGCCAACAAACCTCCAATATAGTCCATGTGTAAACTCCAAATATTAGCAAGTGTCTCTAGAACCTTATAACACATAACATAGCTACTTACAACTAACTTCAAATATTTCCCCTATCCTATGATGGAATTGAAATATCGAAAGAATTCTTTTATTGATTCTTTAAAATTTACAAAGACTAGATAATATGGAATCCCAATGCTACTACAACGTTACATGTAAAATTATTTAAGGACCTTTGTTGGAATGGTATACAAAGTTACCAATAAGTTTTATCCATATCATTGAGAAATTATTTGATGGTCTCTTACATCTAAATTTGTATAAAAAAAAAACACATGTCAATGCCTTTGAACAATTTATTATGGATAAACAACAACCATATGAGACAATTGATAGGCTTATTGAATGATACAAATATCTTATCTATCAATCTAAGAAAAACATAAATCATGCTAGAATGAGGAAATATTCATAAAAATTGCATTACCTCAGCTTAGAAAGGCTATAAAGACACAATTCAAACTTGTGATTTTGAGTAATTTTATGCAATATGTAAGAACTATAAGAATAATCATATAATAAAAAGGTTACTTAAAAAAAATATCTTAAGAACAAAAATGGACGTGTTACTAGTGATGGAATCAATAATATCCAATTATTGAGAAATATAGTCATAACTAACACCAATTCCCAATCAAAAAACTATCATATTTACCATATTAAGATAAATAAAGAAGCATAACAAAAGTAAAATCAATCTAATAATCATATATTTTTGGGTGTCTTACCAATGACTATGTATCAAATCAATAAATGTATGCCTAAATATCCTAACAAGCTACTAACATAGACTAAGTAGAATCCTAAGCATCCTAATTATGTTGACAAATTATTTTTATTTGGGCATCATAATTCTAGATATTCCTTCCACACATATTATTATTTCATAAGATTCATATATGATACTCTTTTTGGAGAAAACCTTAACTTGGAACCATTTCCAAATGAGGGCAAGATAAATATAATGTGTTGGATAAATGACACATTAAGAAATATTATATCCCTAAACATCCAACCAATTATAATTCTAAAATTTATAAATACACTTTGTGGAATCATTCCCAACAACTCCCCTTAGAAAGTGACTATTATCTAATAATTCTAAGAACGGTTTGGTGATATCATAAGCACACATGGACATAAGATATCTACCTAGTATTTTCAAATGATAAAATAATGATTTCCATAATGATAGTAAAAATCCTCCTAAGGTGACATCCAAATAGTCTCCTAATAATGTCAATTCTAATTCTTAAACATATTTTAATAATATCTATTACAATCCCTATATGAGTTTCATAAGGAATAAAGAAAACTATTATGAGAGCAAAAAAAAAAAGATAAAAAATTAGGAATCCAAAGACCTAAGGTGAGTGTTGCTAATATTCACACTAAAATAAATAAGTATAATGATAACCCTCGAAATTCTTTTAAAAATTAAAATGTGTTGCATGGTGACTATAATGACCAAATTTTCTCACTATATTATAAATTTGAAGAATCATAAATTGGTTTGTACTCTTATACTAATCACTTTCTTTGTTAAACATTCACTACCAAATAAAAATAGGTTAATTAGTATTATCTATGTTAAGTTAAATCCCCTTCTCCTTTGACTTACTTATGCATAGTCTACTTGAGAAGGTTCCTGAGTCCTATATGTAGGAGTATCCCAACATTGAAATATATTCATTCTATCCATATTGGGAATACTTTGTTTCCTAAGTTATTATCCATACATGTCATATATGCTTTAAATCCAAGATATCCTAGCCTTATCTATCAACGTAATCAATGTTCCACAAGTGATAATCACATATTCAATATATCAAATGAGTTTCGTTTGAAAAAAATGAGAATATGATAAAAATATTTATTTGGATATTAAGGGTCATTCTTCTCCAAAATGGAATAAATGCCTTACATTATTATTTATTCTAAAATATTAAACAAATATTGCATACTATCATAATGGTTCCACTTGGGAGGCTTATTATTATAAGCATATTACACTTTCATATATGCAAAAATCCTATTAAGGGATTCTTCCTATTTTAATGGAGCCTTGAATCACTTATTTGTATTTTGGCACAATACTAGGCTCTATTATAACCAAGTGTATGAAATTGTTATTATATGAACAATCACCAAGTACCATTTTCCAATCATTGTGTCATGTAATATCCATAATTACTTATTGATTTTCCTTACATTTCATATTTTAAGTGATATTTTAAAATGTTTCAAAGGTATAATATGAAGTTGCAAAGACTCTCCATGTTCAACCACAAAAGTATAATGGTAAAATTTTGTCAAACTTTAGCATATAAATTGACCTTTTCTAAAATAGATTGTATGTTATCTTATATGCCTAGCCAAGGCTTATAATAACAATCTATACTTAAAATGTTTACTTAGAAAATGCTTGTTCTTTTTAGGGGTGCCTATTTATTACAAATATATTGCAAAAATAATCTTAGTATGAGTCATCTAAAATGATTCAACTAGCTCTATAACAACCATAAAAGTGGACCTAGAGTTTTGTAGTGTACCCCATTTAGGGCTTGTAGATCTTAGTGATTGAAGCCCTCCACATCGTACACCTACCCCTTATTAGTTGGCTAGGCCTAAAATAAATGATTGGACTATTATTTGATGGTTATACTCCAATAATGCAGCATGTAAACCAACCTCAAGTTAAGATCTACATCATCCACATCAACAGAGCATACCTAAAGTGGTTAAGCATAGTTAAGTTGAACGCAATGGCCACTCTCCATGCCTACCCTAAAATCTATAATATTCTATCATAGCAATCATTCTAGGATAATTGAATACATTATGAAATATCTCTATATATGAGAATGCAATACATTCTAATGGTTGGATTTTTGGCATTTATAATTGGTATGATTGTACTCATTGAAGCTATATACCTTATTCAGTTTTAATTGGATTCTTGTCTATACTCTTTCCAACTTATTGTGCAAAATATGTATGTCTTACTATATTAATGATTTTCTTGTAAGTCTATGAATGGATATTCTGCTATAATTATTCTACATTCTAGATTTAATCCTGGATTCTTGTTATAGTTGTGTAATAATTTAGCATAGCTAAGGGTGCTTAATGATAAATTTTTTGAATGTATAAAGGGTGTAGGCTATTCTTTTAGGTTTTCAATTTGATTTTAGATTATTAGACTCTCTACACCATGTATCTTAATGTTGCAAAATTTATACCACTTTTAGCTTATCTTTCTAACCTACACATATCTTTATTTAAGTCTACAACCCTCCATTTAAATAGATTAGCTAGGCAAAGGAATTGGCCTTCTTCGAACCCTAACTCAGAAAACCCTTTTCTCCTAGTCTTCCAATATCTTGGCTGAAGTCTTAAGGGTGCACATCAACCTTATAATTTACTTAGGTGGACTTCAAAACCAAGAGTTACTTTGGCACACCCACAAAATAACTTACCCATTGTGCAACCAATAGTAAAATTATGGTATGTCCAATGGGACCCAAAAGTATCACTTCCCCTGAATAGGTACCATATTTTGCTAGTATTTAATATTCATAAGCTATATAATATGTCAATAGTCATTTTTGGCACATCCACCTGAAGGACTCAAGATTTTGGTGATTAGTATTGACGTCACTTGTAGAGATTGTACATTTACCTAGTGACTATGTTAACATAAGAATCCTAAAATATGGTGATTTTTTTGAAGGAAATACTTATTATCAAACGATAAAAGTAGTAAAAAACCAAGATAATAAGCTATGTGTAGACCAAATGGTTCTTTAAATTCTTAAAAAAAAATCCTAGAATCATGGTTGCATAATTTATCTAGCTTGAAACAACACTGGGCCACTTAGCCTGCTATTTCTCCATGAAATCCCCAAGACTACACGGTAAAAATTTTCCACCTAAGATGACACTAAAAAATTGCCTATGACCATGTCAAGATCTCTTGGCCTTGGCCATATTTTACAACATTACCAATGAATATGTAATGTTCTGACTACTAGCTCAATATTTTTAAGGTAAGGTATTGGAATGGTATAGGTCCTTAACAAAAAATAGCATTAATACTTGGGTAGAGTTACCTAAACCCTTCATTACACTATTTTATGACCCATGAGACCCGCCCATGAGACCCGTTCATGCTAATCACTTAGATGACATGCATCCAAAGATAGGTTCAGGAAAGTATCTTAGACTTCAGCATCCAAATCAAAAGGTTTTGGAGTAGGATTTCTTTTAATGCAATACATTTACAAGCATAGGATTATACCTATTACCTCTAATCCTTTGATCCATAACTAAGCCTTCAAATCCTGACATATAAAGAAGGATTACCATAGGTTTTTCATTTAGCTATCTTGGTTGAAAAGTGCTTATCTTAGTATGGAAACTTTCACCCACCACTGGGAATCATCAAAGGATTTCATAGGAAGCACCTCTTTGAGAGGGCTAAGCAAAAATGGAAGAACCCCTGCTACCACACTCAGTGAGCATTAAACAATATAAGGGTTGAACGATATAATTCAATATATCACCTAGTGGCTTGAACATCGAGAAAATGAGCAAGATTATAATATATATTCATAATTATATCTTGATAAAAAATTGAAAGGCAGATATATAATCAATAAACAAGTTGAACCTTGATGTGGATAAATAAAGGTCCTTTATTCAGAATCCAGAATATGTGAGGGTGTGTGTAACACATATTGAGTTATCTATAGTAGTAGAAAGGATATCTATATATTATCTAAATATTTTAGCCAACTCTAAGAATGATACCTGTTCAACATATACTCAGGGTACTATCAATAACTAGGATACATGAAAAAAATAGGATGAGAAAGAAATCAAAGGTCAGAAATGGTACCAAGTTTGCAAACAAAAATTAATGGGATGGAGTTTTAGGATAATGAAAGTAGATTTTAGATCCATAGAATATCACTCAACAAAAATTCAAGCCCATAATAAATTTTACTATCAAGAAATAATAAAAGGAGAAAGGATGGAAATGGTCTAGCAATACATAGAACTATTTAAAAAATATTTCAGGAGGTAAATAAAAATTGGTTGGTTATAGAGCAAGTTGATCTAGTAAAAACTATCCTCAAACAAGCAACAAATAAAAAATGATTGCTAAGATAATAAACTAGCATTTAAGAGATACTCGCTCGCATGGTTTCAAGCCCAATCCCCACCATTCTATATGTCGTTATACATAAATGGTTGGGCTATATATAAGTGTTCAATAAAAGAAGAAATATGTGTTATAATGATAATGTAGGTGATCAATGAGACCATGGGTGTGAACTATTCATGGCTAGAATTTGGACCATTGTTATACAAGGGTATTATAATTCATAAAACTAACATCATATATAAGGTTCCCATCCTACTACATAAATATTTAGAATTTATAGTTGTATAGGATGTAGTGGTCGTTGACCTCCCACCAATATTTGTAATTTTTTTATCCAATGAGTTTTGTAATTAGTTGAGGGATCATATGTCTTTGAATCATGCTCATATTGAAATACCTTGGGTTAAAGAGATATTTAGGATTCTTAATCAAAATATCAAGCCATATCATATCAAAATATGTAAGGAATATAAGTTATGTCTAGTACAAAGTGTTCCTATAAATATACAACGGGATATATTCACTGCTCTCGAGATAATGAATGATACTTCTAACATCTTGACCAATCAATTTCAAGGTATACAAGACTGGTCCAGTTGGACTTACTAGTAAAAAATAAAAACCAGGTACGTCTAGACTCAGTGTCTATCGAGTTACAATAGTCAATGAATATGGTAGTAGGATCTTGCACCATCAATAGAAGTTCAATATATGGTGGAACCAAAACATATGATAAGGGTATTCCTTAGAGTACGTCCATTGCATATGGTCATAATGGAAAGGGTAGAGGCATAAAGAGATTGGTAACTAGTTGCAGTTACTACTTGAATATTTTATTAGATGCTTCTCTTAGGATCTTATCACTATCAAGAACTACTTAATACCAATTATCTACCTAGGAGATTGTACTAGAGGAGAAAGGTCAAATATAGTATGATATGGTCATGCCACTATAGATTTTAGTAAACAAACAAAGTTGCTCCAATGATGTGAAAAATCATGCTATAATTTTGTGTATGTAGCCAACACAAATAAAAATCTATAATATTCAGGTAAAATTTAATAAAGGTGACATGTCACACAAAGGAATTTTTTTAGAGAATTGAATAAAGTCACATGCATAAAATTTAGAGGATGTGACAACCAATAGAAGGAAATTTGGATACCTCATAAATACTATAATAAGTTCTTTCAACTCACACTTCTCTGCCATCTTTGGTTCTTCATTAGTATTGTAGTAGATGGTGAAATATGGTAACGGCAAACATTATCTTCTGATCACTTTCCTTCCAATTTTTTATTTTTTATTGCTCAACTCATGCCTTACCATAATAAAGGTGAATCCAAGAGGTATAGAAAGAAGAAAAATAAAGGGGATGACATGAAGAGGGCTCAAAATATGATTAGTAAAAAAGTATTGCTATCCAAAATTGATAAAGTGCTCACTCATATTTTATCCTTTTGAGTCCCACATATCCTCATCTTCCTTCATTTTCTCCCAATGACATTATTTTCCTTTCCTCATTTCTATCACTTTTTTAACTCCATAGCCCAATGTAAAAGAAGTTCCAGGTCATATTCTACAAACAATAATAATTATTTCACATGGCTATGGTAGCATGCAAAATTAATATTCCCAATGCCTTCATGATGAAGACAAACACAAAATATTATCATGATAACATCATAAAAAAAGAAATCATGTGTAAGTCGAGCATATATGGTGCTAGTTTCAAATATAAAAAGGTAAAAATTATGCTAAACAAATAATTATATATGCTAATGGTAAGGTGATGAAAACAAAACTATGTTGCATTAAAGAGAATGGTGTGGCTCAACACTCTAATTCACTAAATGTAAGAAACTCAAGTGATCACATGGGAAATTATATTTGAAAAGTCAATGCCAACACAAATAAAAGCTAATTTAATTAAACATCCAATTGTCATCAACCTCAATGAATGGCTATAAGAGATAATTTAGAGGTCATCTCAATCATGGTTTTTCTTTGAAAGATAGCCATGCAAAAAAGTAGATAAGTACCTAGTTGTGTAGCATGTTGTAACTCAAAAGGATACTATCTTCGTAGCCTTGTAATAAAAATGACAATTAAATAAGGTAAAAATTTTTAGGCCTACAATATTCACCTAAGTTAGTTTGTGTGAATCAACATTCAACTAAAGCTACAAAATTGGACCTAAGATAATGATCAACTATAGTGGAATATGATCATGGAAGTTGTAGTTTCTCAAGAGATGCCTAATTTCAAGTATTTATATGTTCTTTACTTTCTCTTCCATTTTCCTCTTTCTATCATTATATGTCATGCTTTCACACCTATCACTACCATAGTCATATCCTCACCTTGTCTTCCTAACATCTCTCCACCATAATTCAACATTCACGTTCTTCACCATAACTACCTTTCTTGTTTCTTATATTTCACTTTTAATTAGTTTAGCTTCTAGCTTCATTTTCTTCCTAATCCCTAGTACCCAATGGATAAGGCTTTCTAGGTTCTTAATTTTATGAGAAAAAGTCCTCGTAAGTCATCAATTATGTAGGTGAATGTTTTCACCTACATCCACTATGTCATATAGCTAGACTAGGTTGTTCTTTTCATTAGAAATAGTTTAGTAATAAGCGTATAATAGTCTAGGAGGAAAATAGAACAACACCAAAATAGTATAAGGGGATACAAAGTATAGACAAGTGTAGCTAGATGGGAAATAGGCCAAGGTACAAAAAAGGATATCAAGTGAGCAACTACTAGATGATATTTTGGGCCAAGGAATAAAACCTGATATTCAATGAAGAGTAGAATGGGTTCAAATCAAGCTAAGTAAAAGGAGCATGTCAAATATATATAATATTGATGTTAGCAATAATACAACAAAATTCTAGCATATAGCTATCTTTAAAGAGGAGAAAAGGTAAAGGGAAAAGACCCAACACTTGTCACCTAACATATAATAGTTAAGCAATGAAGATAAAGCCAACTAGATGGACCATAATATTGATGTCAACAAGAGAGAACAAATTATTTGGAGCAATTCAGAACAATGCTAGGCAAAGAGTATCTTAAGGCATTGATCCTAAGACTTAACATCCAACACTATTACTTGCAAAACCTTTGAAGGTTCCAAACTTTAGAATATGGTGACATCAACACCAAGAGGTCAAAATTTTTGCAAAGCCAAACTCACTCTTGGATGCATAGTAAGAGCAAGTGAGGCAACATAGGAAAAAATATTTCGAAGGTCTAAAGACTTCCAACATCTAACATCATACATAAGCGAGAATAATTTTTAGATTCTTTAGCCAATGGTCATCAAGGATTGTTGGGAAAAACATTGGTTAGTTTTTCTATTGTTCAATTAATTGCCTCCATTTAATTTTAAGTGGGCCCACACTTCCAGAAAGTTCTACCCATGATAAAATTATCATAGGATGCTTTAGAAGAGTTTTACAGAAAAATGCTCAAAGAATTTATTAACAGTTGTAGTAAAAGAAAATTACAAGAAAAGTGTAGGGGGTCTTCTTCAGGGGTGGCTTGCATATTTATAAGATATGCAGCCAACCCTGTTACAATTCTTAGGATAAATCAGAAAATGATTCGTTGTTACAATTGTTTTCTTAATTAAAGAAATTGAGAAAAATATCGTGATATTTCAACGTATTTTATTTCTAGAATACTTCTAATATTTATTTTCCTTATTTACATAAATAATTTACGTATTATTTTGTAGATGGGTGATGAGTCACCTTTGATGTTGTCCCATGTTTGATTTCAATGTTGGAATTTGTTTCATGCTGGTTGCTAAAGTTTCACTTTGTTCTACCGACCACAAAGTCGTGCTAAAGTTTAGCATTAGTGGAAATCAAGTGTCGCATTTGAAGAATTCAGGAAGCATGTGCCTTTTTTCATACAATGAGAAGTAGGTGCATTCTATCGTACAATGATAAGCATACACCTTTCACTCTACAATGGGAAGCAGGAACCTAAAGGGAATCAAACACCTAACGGGAAGTAGACGCCTAATAGTTAAGTGTCAAACGAAAGTCATGCACTTCAAAGGAATTTGGGCACTTGACTTTGTACCTTTTCACCGATATTCCATAGATGTTTTTCCTTCATTAAATTACAAGTGCTAGGTCTAAGTGGTACCTCGATGAAAACATGCCAAAATGCAATAATTTCCACTAAATATTAGAAAAAATGCAAAATAAATTGTTAATTATATATATAATTTTTATAAAACATTTATATCTACAAGAAAATATGTCGCACATTATGGGGAAAAGAGTACAAAAAATGAACAATTTTGCAGGTCATCATCCCCCTATGCTTAAGGGTTGATACATCCCTATGCCACTTTGAACTAGTAATTACCAGTTTTGTTTATAGCATCCTAGTAAGCCCTATTGGTTTGTGTCCTCTCCTTCTTAGCAACCTTGGCTTTTTATTTATCTTGGGGCTTTCACCCCTTTGGTGCCTTAGGAGCGGTTGTCTCCTGACCCTGTTGCTTCTAGTTTTCATTGTGTCACACTGGTTCACTTGGCCCTGCTCTCTTCTTGGGTGGTTATTTGGTCCAGACCATCTTGTTTTGAACGTTTAGATAATAACCAGAGAAACTAGTGGCATCCTTCTAGAATACAAGCTCAGCCATTTTCCAATACTCATGGTGAGGTGGTAACTTTTCACCCACAGGCACTGATTCTTTATCACCAAATGGGATGCTAGATTCCTTAGCAACCCTAGCTATGGGTAAATCTACCCCTGTTGGGTCAAGCTCAAGTTCAACTTTGACCTCTATTTTTTCCACTAGGGGAGTTTTATTGCTTGACGCCAGATCTTTCTATTGCACAGGGCCTAGAAATCCCATCCTTTAAATATGCCTATATCCTTAAAGGCTTTCCATCCTCTAACCCTTACAAGTACCAAAATTTCTTAGGTTGGGAAATTGGAATTTTTCTGTGACGCCTTCCAGATTGCTCCCTAGCCTATTTTTCTAATTCTTTATAGGCCCTCTTGGAAGACTTACTCTAGTTCTTGTATGCTGCCATGTCCTCCTTGAGCTTTTCAAATTTCTATTTTTGGACATCAAGCAGATTATTTACTGCCTCCCATTCTTCATCAGAATCCAACTCTGATTCCTTATCAGATACAATGCCTAGTGCCTTCAACTCATAAACTCTCGCTCTAGTTATGGGTCATAATTGAGATGGCCTTATGGCTTTTTATTTTAATATCAACATGATTTGTTGTACCCAAGTGTGTGTTTGTGTAATTGATGTTTCTTGGTGTATAGGGAATTCAGGCTATTGAGCCTCTTTTTCCTTTGTATCAATTTTTTGCTCAATGGGGACTGCTTCTTCCTCCTGAGGCTATATGGCCCCCACATCAACTAAAGAGTGCTTTATCTCTCCTTACTTACCTAAATTTTAAGGCTATTTAGCCTCCATATCCTTTTCTTCCTCATTTTAAGGATACTCAACCTCAACTTCATCCTCTTGAAGTATCTACTCTGTAGAGGGAGACTTAGAACAAGGTTGCTCTACTTCCATTGTAGCAGCAACTCCCTATTATATTTTTGTATCAAAAAAGGTACTTTTGTTACCCCATGGGTCTGTACTATTGCATAAACTCTAGTTGGTTGCTTGACTCCTCTTGGTCTACCCTGCAACTACAATTAATCTATAGTTACCGAATTGTTTGATATAATTCATGCATTTTAATGTAGTCTCCTTTCAAGACTCCTAAAATAGAGCTCATTATTCTTTAAATTTGGCTTCCCAAGTGGAATCCTATTCTCTTAAAACTTGTAGTTGTTGCTACAAATCCTCCACCTGGCCTTCTGGTGTACATATTTCATGGCCACCTCCTATTGAGGAGTTGGCCCATAGGAAATATCCTATAAAATGTGGGCCAAGTACTCCTCCTTGTTGAGCTCATCGATTGGTGTCTCCTCATTGGATGAGCTCAAAACCATCCTTGATGCTTTTATTCTTCTACTTCACATCCTGGTGGAAATAGGCATGAAATCCTGCTCTGCCTCATCTTCGAATTGAGGTGTAGAAGGAGACAGACCTATCCTAATTCCTCCTCAAATTGGGGAAAATCATGGGATGAGGCTTGTCCTACTTCCCCTATATTTTCTATAGGTTGGGATGCATACACCATTTCTACACTTTCTATCACCTCTTGGGCTGATTTTTCATTCTAAATTGACACATCCCCTTCTACTTGTGTCTATATCACTACAATAGTACCCATAGTTTCCTCAATTGTCATATTTCTATTTGACTCTGCATATCACACCAAGGCTAAAATTAGGCCATGGTGAGATAGGGCAGAGGTTGTGCCTGCCTAGTATCACCTGATCTCATCTCTCAGGGTGCATGTAAGGTAATGTGGGATGTTGATTTTATCCCCATGTAGGATGTGATTGTGAAAACATAAGTGGTTGGTGTTCAGTGTGGAGTACCTACCAGAATATATAAATAAGCAGGTGATCTACTCAAAAACTACCCTCTAGAGCTCATGAATATGTTGTTTTGGCAAGCCAGCATGCATGAGGTACTTGGCTGGTGCTCCAAAAAAAATTTATGTATAGAGGGTAAGGTTATCCTCCTTGTACATGTGCTCCCTTGTCATATGGAGGCCCGTAACTCTAGTGATGTAGTCCTCAGTGATTGGGATCTCTAGCCCCTGCATGTGCACAACCCCATCTCTCATTGAAATCACAAATTTGTTTATGACTACCATATCCTGACCTTGACTGACCAGTCGATAGTAGTCCATCCATTCTACATCATCTAACTGTGTTTGGTCATTTGCATAAATACCCAAGTAGTCAGTCATCTCACTCTTCTTGAGGTTGTGATTCTTCAATTTTCCCCCCATGCTTTGCCTTTAGTTCATAATTCACTCAACGATACTCCTGCCTCCCCTTCGAATTGCTACTGTGCGTCACTGATTTGTTTTTCTTTTCTTTTCTATGAAGGTGGTTTCATAGTAGTTGGTAAACAACTTTTTAAAACAACTGCATTCATGCACGTGGGTGGTTAATTACCATAATAAACAATGATTATGGTTATCCACAATAAATTTCCTTAGAGCATGTGCCTAATTGTATGAAGATGATAACCATAAACTGTTGACCAATCAGAGGCATGCCACATAGCACCATGCCAAGTGGATTTGTTCAATTGGTTAATGCAATAATGACGGGTTGTGCTGGTACATTTCCATAGACACACATGTTCATGAAAATAATATAGACAAAAAATAGAAAATTTAAACATACACCTAAATTCATTTTGTGGGTGCATATGCGTAGATATCCATGGTGCATCACTATTGGCTGAAATTTGATGATTGGGTAAACTGTAGTGGACAAAAATGGCCATGGTTCCCATGCAATGAATTTTCTTCAACGTGATTGGTTCTTGTTAGCTACAATGTGATTTATTTGAGAAATCACGTAAAACTCAAAATAAAAATTAGAAAAAATATATCACCTTGAGATGACAAACATCCCCTCCTTAGATGTTGGTTGATGTAAATTTTTAATTTTATTTGTGCTAGATTTGAATTTACACATGCATGGGGTGCTGACATAGCTTGGGCCACATCCCAATGCTAACATGTTATTCTATCAAGGCATAAAATGGCTGCAGATAATAAAAATTAGACACCTTTTTTGTATGGAAATTAGGTGCCTTATTTTCAAATTATGGCACATAGGTGCCTTGGAAACTAAAAATAGGCACCTTAGGAATTGAGCATTTTGCTTAACATGGGAATCAGGTGCCTTAGCAATAAGGTGCTCTACTTAACATGGGAAGTAGGTACCTTAGCAATCAGGTGCTTATGCCTAACATGGGAAGCAGGCACCTTTTTGCTAATTGTTAGGTGTCATACTTATAAAATAAATTTTATACAAACTCAATTTTTTTTACATATGCTAAGAAGATTTGGTGTTAGTTTCCTTAAAATTGGAAGTTAGCCATTCTCCTAGAAAAACTATGAGTCAGACGTTGATCATTCAGAAAATGGTACTCAAGCACCATATTCATAACATACTAGGAGTCAGGTGCCATAAAGCATATAATGGGAAGCATGTGCATTCCACCGTAGAATAGGAAGTAGACACCTTCTACCATACAATGGGAAGTAGGTGCCTTATACCATACAATGGGAAGCAAGTGCCTTCCACTGTACAATTGGAAGCAAGTGCCTTCCACTGTACAACAGGAAGCAAGCACCTTCCACTGTACAATGAGAAGCAAAGCACCTTCTCTCATAATCGAAAGAAGACACCTTGCCATTAAATACAAAAAAAAATAGCACTTTTCTTTTACTTAGTGGGTGTTGAATTGTGCTTGTATATGCATTGTCAGGTTGATTAGACCCTTCAGTGCTTGTGATTAAAAAATAGGAACAAAATCACCATCAGCCCCTGAACCAGTAGTTGAGTATTTTATTGTCCAAAAAGACCAATACAAACATTCTTGTATATGTTCAGGTTTAGTATTCCCCTTTCTGAATGGGGACTATCTACTCCTACTACAAGTAAAATATCCTAGAATGCTTAGAAGGTGTAGGTTCATGGATCATATGCTTATTAGGCCTAGGTTTCCTAACACCTACACAAAGAGCATTATTTCTACAAAACAAAAACATAACTAAAAAACACTTTGAAAGAATAATTATCTTTGGGACTATGTGGACTAAGTCCAAATTTCATGGACTCAAGATAAAATTAGAATCAACTGGGGTCTCCCCCATGCCTAATCTAGACTTAATCATGTATGCTTCAAACACATGGTATAGGTGAATGTGGTGTCCATTAACTATTAAGGTAATGTTATTGTCATCTATTGTTCTGACCCTTACAACCCTATTGTTGATGACTTCAGTCACTTCATATGGCCCCATCCAATTTTGCATGAGCTTTCCCTTTCTTTTCTATAATTGAAAATCATAAAGTAATTCTCATTCTCCCACTTTAAGCTACTTTGGCCTGGTGTGGTGTTCATTCCACTTGGCCCTTTGTTTCTAAATGATCTATGTTTTCTATAAAGCCTCAAGGTGGTATTCATCCAACTGATTAAATTGTTGAATTCTTTATTTTTGTGCATCATCCAAGTTTATATTTAATTATACAACAATCCTAAGTTTTTTTACTTCAAAATCTATAGGCATCATGGCACTTTTTCCATAGACTAACTAAAATGGTGTGAAACCAGTAGTAATATTCTAGGTGGTCCTGTAGGCCCACACTACTTCTGGTAATCTAGTAGCCAAGTCCTTCCTATGTTGTTGTATTGTATTTGTTAGGATATTTTCCAACTCTTTTTTGATCACCTCAACTTGCCCATTCACATGTGGGTGGTAGGGAGTGGTTTTTTATGCCTTATTCTATATTTTTGCATGAGTTCTTGGATCATCCTTGAAGTAAACTAAGGTCCTTGATTAGTTGTGATCTCCCTTGGGATCCCAAATCTTGTAAAAAATTATGAATACAAGAAATCTGCTATAGTTTTCTCCTTTGAATCATGTAAAGCATGTACTTCAACCCACTTTTTCACATAGTCAGTACAAACTAGGATATACCTCTTACCTCTTAACTATGGATTAATAGGTCCTACAAAGTCCATCCCCCATTTATCAAATGGTTCAATGTGAACATGTGGTTGGAGTGGCATCTCATATCTGAGAGTAGGTTTGCCCATCCTTTGATATTGATCACACTAGCTCACATGCTTGGTTGCATCCTTGAATAGTGAAGGCCAATAATAACCAACCTGTAACACTCTATATGCAATCCTTTTTCTTAAAAAATGGCCACCATAAGGTTCATCATGGCAAGCCTTTAGTATTTTAGTTATTTCATCCCCAGTAAAATATCTTCTCATGATTTGATCAGGTCCTATTTTGAATAGGCACCCATTAATCCATGAGAAATTTGCACTTTTCTCAATTAAAGTTTGTCTTTCATGGGGTAAAAGTGTAGGGGATACTTTACCAGTGGCTAAATAATTAGCCATATTTGCATACCAAGGTATTTGATCATTCAAAGCAAACAAATGCTCATATGGAAATTGGTCCTCTATAGCTGCATAGTCTAGAGGTGTCAATATGGATAGGAAATCAGCTACCACATTGTCCTTTCCTAGCTTGTCCACTATTGTCACATCAAATTCTTGTAAGAGCAAAAGCCATCTAATAATTTTACCACTAATCCCAAGTTTGTTTGTCAAGTATCTAATTGTTGAGTGGTTAGTGTATACAAATACCTGATAACCTATAATGTAATAACAAAATTTACTAAGAGCATGTATTACTACAAGAAATTCTTTCTTTGTGACAATATAATTTCTCTATGCATGTATTACTGCAAGAAATTCTTTCTTTGTGACACTATAATTTCTCTGTGCATGTATTACTAACATAATAGATGGCATAAAAATCATCACCATGTTTTTGTCCTAGTACTGATCCTATTGGATTGTTAGATGCGTTAGAATATATGTGAAAAGGTATGGTCCAATTTGGACCTCTTAGCACTAGAGAAGTAATTAGTTGTTTCTTTAAAGTTTTGAATGCTTGTTCACATTCTTCAGTCCAAACAAACTCTACATATTTAGTTAACAATGTGGTAAGGGGTTTAGTATTTTTGCTAAAGTATGATATAAACCTCCTATTGTAACTGACTAATACTAGTAAATTGCAGATATCCTTTTATGTTTTGGGAGTAGGTAAAGTTTGGATAACTTCTATTTTCTTTCTGTCTACTTTGATCCCATCTGTAGAAATGTGATCTCCTAAAACTATCCCTTCTTCCATCAGCATATATCATTTCTCATTTCTTAAGGATAGGTTAGTTTCCTCATAATGCTTAAGTGTATTTTCTAAATTTTTGTGGTAGTTTTAAAATTTTCACCATATACAGTGAAATCATCCATGTATACCTTCACAATATCTCCAATCATATCTAAAACAATGCTAAGAACTACCCTCTTAAAGGTGGCAGGTGCATTGCATAGGCCAAATGGTAAAACTTGGTAAGAAAATATCCCCCATGGACAATTCAAGGTGGTTTTATCTTGATCTTCCACCCCTATTGGGATTTGATTGTATCCACTGAACCCATCAAGAAAAGAAAAGTACTACTTACCTGCTAAGGTGTCAAGGACCTGATCTATAAAGGATAAATGGAAGTGGTCCTTCTTAGTTGCTTTATTCAACAACCTATAATCAACATAAATTCTCCACTTTCCATTCTTCTTGGGCACCAACACTAATGGTGATACCCACTCACCATCTTAAATGAAGTAGATGAATCCAACTGTGAGGAGTTTTTGTAATCTATTTTGACAATTTCTTTCATAGTTGGGTTCATTCCCCTCTGTGTTTATATTACTGCTATAACTTGGTCTTCCAGATATATTCTATGTGTACAGGTCTCAGGACCTATTCCTCTCATGTCATAATACCCCCAAGCAAAGGTATATTGATTTTTTTACAATGTTTGTTTCAGTTTGGTTTGTTTTTTAGCTATCAACTTGTTATCCACATTCAACATTCTACCAGGTGTAACTTTTATTTGTTGAATATGGTGGTATTTTTCTCCTACTAATGGAATCTAAGAAGGAGGATAGGAGGGTTCTACCTAAAAAAAGTGGAAGATAATATTATCCTCTCACTTTCATATTCCAAATCCTCAAGTGTCATCATAGGTTGGATTATTAATAGACCACCAATGTTTAGATTCTCATCCTTAGGATCTCCCAATAAATCTACAGACTATCCAGGTGGATGTATGATCAGTTTATTTATATTCTAACCATTTAAAATGGTAATTTTCCCATATCTACAACTTATGTAGGCATCAACTATTGTCATCCAAGGTCTACCTAATATTAATGGGTATCCACTTAGTCTGAACTTAGATTATGACACTAATAAATATGTTGGATACTCTCATGCATCTACTGTAATAGTGATATCTTCTAGTATTCCATAAGGAAGTACTGTAGATCTATCCACCAACTACAACATAGTTTTAGTGGGCTTAAAATTAGTCAATTTTAATTTTTGCATGGTCTCCTAGGGCATGACATTGATGGTAGCCCCCAAATCTACTAGTGTGTTGGGTAAAACACAACCTTCTATTTTTGCAGTCAACACAAGACTTCCTAGATCTGAGTACTTCTAGCTATAGGTATTCCCTAACATAATTTTAGCTAACTTACCTACCAAACTGATTGATTTAGCTATTTTCCTCCCTAGTTTCTTAAGGCATAGATATCTTATGGCCTGAAAGAGAGGAATTGTGACTGTTAAGTTCTTTAAACTAGAGAGGATATAAAACTCTATTTGTATTGGTTTCTTGGGTTCCTGCAATCTTTGTGGAAAAGGTGGAACCTCATATTTGTTATGTACAAGTGTTGATTCTTATTCTACCTCTTCTATAAGGGGTGATTCCCCTATAACTATTTCTATTGGTTCCTCTTCTTCTACAAGAGGAGTGAATTCTACACCTACTTGTTTTCTTGATCTTAACTAGATAGGATCACAATCTACCTTGATATTATACATAGGGTACATCTCATTTTCCATATTATAGGTTGGCTATTTCTTATTATTTGGGTTTGTTGTTGGATGTGCTAGTAATTGAGGAGTCCTTGGAGCAGGAAGAGTAGGTAGACTTGGTTGTAGTGGAGCTGGAGTAGTATGTTGTAGATACTGATTCCAAGCATTCTGATTTCTCCAATGCTACCCAAGCTACTGGTATTGGTTCCAAGGGTAAGGGTTGTAAGGATTATCTCCTTGGGGAAATGGATTCCAAGGTTGTTGACCATGCCAAACAATGTTGGGTGGTTGGTCTTGAGCTTGGCTTTGGTAATTACCGCCCCCATAGGATGATATTCTTGATTGCATGTTGTTACCCATAGGATACTGTTGCCAGTTCCTCCTATTACCCATGAAGTATACCTCTACTACTTTAAGTTCCTCTTTAGATTTCATTAACTGTGGACAAAAATTTGTTTTATGATCCTTCTTACAAACAACACATACACAAACTTTGTTTTTTGGGTACTCATTTATGGGATGTTTGCTTCTGCATTTAGGATAGAAGTAGTTCAATACTTCCTCATTATCCTTCTTATTTCTCTAAAGTATGAGAGTATCCATTTGAAGATCCATAAATGATAACATATAGCTCTTAAGGTCCTCTAGCATGTTGCCTATTTCTATTTTAGTGATAGTAGTTGACTGCTTAACATTTCTAGGGGTTAACTTACCCTTTATTCTTTAAATGTTTTGACACAACTACCAAATATCATCCATTTGGTGTTGGTAAATGTATCCCCAGAGATCATGTTTAAAGCTTCTAAGGATTCATTTGTCAATCCTTTCAGAAAAATACTTCTTAGGGACATATCTTCTAGTTTTGAATGGGATGATTTTTGCAAATTGAAGCTAAATCTATCCCAATATTCTTCCACATATTCCCCTTCCTTTTGGGTCATATCTAGGACTCCCACTCTTGCATCTCTTACTCTACCAAAATCTGTATACTGATCCAGGAATATTTTTTAACTATTCCCAGGTATTTATTTGTTTATCCCCAAGCTAATGAATCAGCATAAAGTTGAATCATGAAGGGTGGAAGGGAATGATTTTAGTTTATGGACATCTATGGTGTAATCCACATATCTACATAAAATATCAAATTTAAATAGGAATAAGTCTAGATATTTTTTTGGTAGTCCTCTAAAGGTTGGAAGGTGGGTAGGAGAGATATGTTTTATCTTGTGATCTCCCCCTGCCTCTCCTATTGGAAAAATAAAACTAGTAGATGTTTCCTCTATATTTTCTTTCATTCTGCCTACTACTGGAGTTTCTACCCCTGCTTCATTCAAATTAGTTGTTAATGCTTCTAGTTATTTTCTTTTATCCTTCAAAAGGATGGATAAGTCAGTGTTTGAGATAGTTTTGTCTAACATTGCTTACAAATATTCAGTATTTAGTACATCTTCCTCAGATTGAACTCTACTTATCTTCGATCTTGCTCTAATATTTTTCTAGATTATTTTTGAAGTGCAAATAGTGGGTTTTCCCTCCAATGCACAAGAGGATATTGTGATGGTGAGAGTTCAATCTCAGGTTTAGGTTCTACTGAAGCAGAAGGATTTTGAAAAACAACTTTTTTTATTGATAAAACGACTGTCTGGTCCCCTATTTATATATGGACTCGTAAAAATTTTCACATGAAAATATTTGAAGAAATCACTCTAAACTATTGTAAATATGCTTCCTTCAAAACATGAAATTACAATGGCTACTCCTCGACAATAGTTCCAAAATGTTGGGAAAAATATTGGTTAGTTTTTCTATGGTTCAATTAATTACCTCCATTTAATTGTCAACACGAGGTAGCTTGTAGTCTTGTGAGCAACCGTGCAAAATTTATTCTTATAATTTCTCCTTCGAAAATGAGTCCCTTGGATTATGATTTGGGGGGTATTTGGTATTTGTTGAAGTTTGTATTTAAACCAATAATATCATGCTAAGTCTAAGAAAACATGACTAAAAACATTTAAAATGTAAATTACTACCTTGTTGGAAATCACAAAAAATAGGGGAAATAACATAGAAATAAATTATTCTATTAAAATAAATACAAAAAATAATGGAAATAGGAAATAACTCTATTGTAAGTGGGACCATACTTCCAAAAATTTATACTTGTGGTAAAATTATCACCGAATGCTTTAGAAGAGTTTTACAGGAAAATGCTTAGAGAATTTATTAACAGTTGTAGTAGAAGAAAATTACAAGAAAATTCTGGGGGTCTTCTTTAGGGGTGGCCTACATATTTATAAGATATGCGACTAGCCCTGTTACAATTCTTAGAACAAATAAAAAATGATTCATTGTTATAACTATTTACTTAATTGAAGGAATTGGGCAAAATATCATGATATTTCAGTGTATTTTGTTTCTAAAATACGTCTGATATTTATTTTCCTGATTTGCATAAATCATTTATGTATCAAATGAAATATGGGTGATGAGTCACCTTTGAAATTGTCCCATGTTTAGTTTCAATACTAGAATTCCTTTCATGTTGGTTGCTGAAGTTTCACTTTGTTCTACCGATCACAGAGCCATGTTAAATTTTGGCATTAGTGGAAATCAAGTGTTGCATTTGAAGAAGTTGGGAAGTAGGCACCTTGTATGCAAAAGTCAAGAAGTAGGCACCTTTCACCATACAATGATAAGTAGGTGCCTAACGGGAAGCATGTGCCTAATAAGAAGCAGACACCTAACAATTAAGTATCGAATTGAAGTGATGCAGGAGCATCCGGTAACAGTGTCGGCAATCTTGCATCCTTCAAAATTTTCTTTAAGTTCTTGTATTTTGATGTATTTTGGTTCCTTTCCGGAGGAGGGAAGATGTTGCAAAGCAGAAGGGGAAGTTGGTAGAAGAGCTAAGGCAAAATTTGGGGAGGTCACGAAATCACGACCTTCGAAGCGGTGGCAAAGGCAGGGACCAGTTACGTCGTGATATTGCGACGTCGCGATATCGCGACGTCGCGATATCGCGACATTTGTTTGCAGTTGGAGCGTAGGGAGGGTTTCATCGTGATATCGCGACATCGCGATATCGCAATGTCGTGATATCACGACGGTTTTTGAGAAGCTAATGCAAGGGGTGATCTCCGTCGCGATATCGCGACGATGTTGAAAGAGCAAGGCGCGGCGGTGGTTGGGTCGCGATATCGTGACATCGTGATATCACGACGTCGTGATATCACGACGGTATTAAATGGACAGTGACAAGGCAGTGTTTGGGTCACGATATCGTGACATGTCACGATATCGCGGCCAATGAGAAGACAGGACCAAGCTTAGAGGCGGACGGCCAGACAAGGCCAAAAATTGACACGTGGACAGCCACGTGTATCAAAAAGGTTGAGAAGGGCACGTGTATTGGAGATGGTGCGATAAGAAGAGGGCAAAGCCAAATTTACATGCGGTTAGCTACGTGTATCAAGAGGAATATGAAGGCCACGTATCATAAAATTAAAGTTGACAGCCACATGCATTCAAGGGGGTTAACCACCGTATGGAAGAATTTCGACAAAACAACTGTTGCAGGGCATGGCCAGTATGGAGGAGACGACGGTGCAGAGTACAGTCTGAGCAAAGCGGCCAGTGCAGGGTATGGGAAGCCATTAATGCCAGCTGTTGGGCGGATCGGGCAGTTGCCCATTTATGGCAGAAAAACCCAAATATGAAAATTCAATCGGGGGAAAATAGAATTTGAATTTGTTGTTGGGCGGGAGCATTAATTGCTTAGAGGACCGGGACCTCATTAAAAACCTAAAATTTTGGTAATAGGGGGTGGGGGACCGGAGAACAAGGAAGAGACAGAGGGTCAAAAATACCAGAGCACCTCTGGTTAATGTATGCCTGTGGGCTGTTTTATTTTGGAATGCATGTAAATATTTTCCAAAATTTTAATGAAAAGTTGAATTTGTAAGGTGCTGGTTTTCCCGTCCCCGTCAGTGGTATCAGAGCCCGTTGTTCCTGAGCGTACAGCAGACCGCCGAAGGAGAGGCAGTTGTACCAGGACTTGTGGGAGGGCTTGAGATCAGGTGAAGATGCCTCCGAGAAGAAACCCCATGGGTGGCAGAGGCATGGCAGCGGAAGATTTTCGAGCTTTGCAGCGGCAAGTTCAGGCCCTGCAAGAAGAACTATGTAGAGGACATGAGCCGAGAAGAGATGCAGACAGTGAAGATGAAGTTGATGAAGAGGAGAATCAGTTTGAAGAAGAGGAAGAAGATGTAGATCCGACACAAGCCAGACTATACAAGGCCATATCTCAGATCGGGAAGAGGCCGAAGTTAGAAGTTTCTACATATTTCGGGAACTTGAATCCGGAGGAATTAATAGATTGGATAAATGATTTAGAAGAGTATTTCGAATATGAGGAGGTTGAAGACCCTAACCGGGTCAGATTTGCTAAGACTAAATTAAAAGGTCATGCCAGCATATGGTGGAAGGGAGTACAGCTAGAACGGAACCGAAGAGGAAAAGAGCGGATAACAAGATGGGACAGAATGGTGGAGAAATTAAAGAGGCAGTTTATTCCCGTGGATTATGAACTGGACCTGCTACGTAAAATGCAGAGTTTGAGACAGATGAATAAAACTGTCCAGGAATATACGGAGGAGTTTTATAAAATCTCCATCAGAACCGGGCACTTAGAAGCAAGTAAGGAAAAAGTGGCCCGTTATATTAATGGGTTGAGACCCAGTGTTCAGGAGGAGTTGAGTTTGGTTCGGGTAAGCACCATTGAAGATGCTTACCAATTTTCTTTAAAGGTGGAAGAAAAACTGAACAGGAAATTTGAGAGCAAGCAAAGAGTAAAAGGACCGGGAGGAAAGACCGATGGAAAGAAAGAAGGAAAGGAAGAAAAGAAAGAAGAAGAGAGCAACAGTCGGGATCAAAAAGAAGATGAAGAATCCAAACCGCAAGTTCAGAATGATGGCTACCCGAGAGGAAGAGGTAGATCTGGACGCGGGTATGGAAGAGGAGTGTTTCGAGGAACATGTTTCCACTACGGAGAAGAGGGACATCGGGCATTTGAGTGTCCACAACACCGAGAAAGAGTAAACAAGAAACAAGTGGGTCCTGCCAGAGCAGTTGTGGCAGTTGAAGATGCTGATTCAGAACATTCTGAAGAAGCTGAAAAAGGAGAAGCAATGA
Source organism: Wollemia nobilis (assembly GCA_028583015.1). Taxonomy (NCBI): domain Eukaryota; kingdom Viridiplantae; phylum Streptophyta; class Pinopsida; order Araucariales; family Araucariaceae; genus Wollemia; species Wollemia nobilis. The sequence goes on from JAQPPZ010016612.1 coordinate 3,756,922, forward strand.
TTGTGAGGAGGACCATGCTGGTGGAGGAAGACAAATCTGAACAGAGGAGAAGCCTGTTCCGCACCCGGTGCAAAAGTGCAGGCAAAGTCTGTAATGTTATTATAGACAATGGGAGTACAGACAACTTAGTTTTCGAGGAGATGGTTTCTAAGTTGCAGTTGGAGAGGAGGAGGCACCCGCATCCATACCGGATTGCGTGGTTGCGGAAGGACCACAGAGCATGGGTCCGGGAACAGTGTTTAGTCACGTTCCAGATTGGGAGATACCAGGATGAAGTCCTGTGTGATGTATTCCCCATGGATGCTTGCCATTTGCTGTTGGGAAGGCCATGGCAGTTTGATCGGAGTGCAGTGCATGATGGTCGTGCAAATACTTACACCTTGAAGAAAGATGGAGTGCGGCACAAGTTGAAGCCATTGCAGACCGAAGATGAGAAAGTGTGCAGTAATGCCAGAATTTGTCTGGTAGAAGGCAAAAATTCTTGCCAAGAAACGGGATTGGAACAGGTTGCAACGGTTGATGAATGTTCGGAGATATTACAAAGGACGCGGGCCGAACAACAAAGAAGTGAAGGTCACTTCTCTTGTTACCCCGGGTGTCTGATGCAGGAGCATCCGGTAACAGTGTCGGCAATCTTGCATCCTTCAAAATTTTCTTTAAGTTCTTGTATTTTGATGTATTTTGGTTCCTTTCCGGAGGAGGGAAGATGTTGCAAAGCAGAAGGGGAAGTTGGTAGAAGAGCTAAGGAAAAGTTGGGGAGGTCGCAAAATCGTGACCTCCAAAGCGGTGGCAAAGGCAGGGACCAGTTCTGTCATGATATCGCGACGTCGCGATATCGCGACATTTGTTTGTAGTTGGAGCATAGGGAGGGTTCCATCACGATATCGCGATGTCGCGATATCGCGACGGTTGTTGAGAAGCTAATGCAAGGGGTGATCTCCGTCGCGATATCGCGACATCGCGATATCGCGACGATGTTGAAAGAGCAAGGCACGGCGGTGGTTGGGTCGCGATATCATGACATCGTGATATCGCGACGGTATTAAATGGACAGTGACAAGGCAGTGTTTGGGTCGCGATATCACGGCCAATGAGAAGACAGGACCAAGCTTAGAGGCGGACGGCCAGACAAGGCCAAAAATTGACACGTGGACAGCCACATGTATCAAAAAGGTTGAGAAGGGCACGTGTATTGGAGATGGTGCGATAAGAAGAGGGCAAAGCCAAATTTACATGCGGTTAGCTACGTGTATCAAGAGGAAGATGAAGGCCACGTATCATAAAATTAAAGTTGACAGCCACGTGCATTCAAGGGGGTTAACCACCGTATGGAAGAATTTCGACAAAACAACTATTGCAGGGCATGGCCAGTATGGAGGAGATGGCGGTGCAGAGTACAGTCTGAGCAAAGCGGCCAGTGCAGGGTATGGGAAGCCATTAATGCCAGCTGCTGGGCGGATCGGGCAGTTGCCCATTTATGGCAGAAAAACCCAAATATGAAAATTCAACTGGGGGAAAATAGAATTTGAATTTGTTGTTGGGTGGGAGCATTAATTGCTTAGAGGACCGGGACCTCATTAAAAACCTAAAATTTTGGTAATAGGGGTGGGGGACCGGAGAACAAGGAAGAGACAGAGGGTCGAAAATACCAGAGCACCTCTGGTTAATGTATGCCTACGGGCTGTTTTATTTTGGAATGCATGTAAATATTTTCCAAAATTTTAATGAAAAGTTGAATTTGTAAGGTGTTGGTTTTTCCCGTCTCCGTCATGAAGTCAGATGCTTCAAAGGAATTTGGGTGCCTGACTTCATACCTTTTCATCGATATTTCGTAGATGTTTTTCCTTCATCAAATTGCAAGTGCTATCTACAAGTGGTACCTCAAAGAAAACATGCCAAAATGCAACAATTTCCACTAAATTTACACAAATTACACTTAAATACAAATATTATAAAACATGCAAAATAAATTTTTTATTATATATGATTTTCATAAAATATTTATATCTATAATAAAATATGTCGCACATTATGGGGAAAAGAGTACAAAAAAATGAGCAATTATGTTTCTCATCAAGGATAAAGGTATCATTCAACACCCAACAAGAGGAAGTCTAGTTCAACATGAGAAGAAAGAAAAATATACAATTAATTACAAAAAATGTTCAAAGATATGAAATCTACCTCGATGATACCAACCTCTATAAAATAAATTTAGAATCATCCATAGAAATAGGCATGTGCATTTCAATCAACTATAAAGAATAATAACTATTGTAAGATCTTAATAGTTGAAGCCCTTAATATCATACACATGCCCTTGCTTAGTTGGTTATGCTTGATGAAAAGGATTGGACTATCATGTGATGGTTACAATCCAACCATGTAGCATGCAACCTAGCCTTAGCTTAAGATATACATCATTCACATAAAAAAAATTGATTGATATAGTTAAGCATAACTGAGCTGAATGTGATAACCACTATTCAGACCTACCCTAAAACCTACAATATGCTCTTACAACAATCATTCTAGGATAATTAAATACATTTTAAATTCTCTATATATACTAGAATTGAAGATATTCTAATTGTTGACTCTTTGGTATTTAAAATTTGTATGATTGTATTAATTGAGGCTATACACCTTCTTGAATGAGAATTGGATTTTTATCTAGACTCCTCCCAACTTCTTGTGCAAAATATGTAAGTATATCTTATTGTGTTAAAAAAAATCTCATAAATCTATGAACAAATATTCTGCTATAGTTATTTTGCATTCTAGATTTCTACCTAGATTCTCGTTATAGTTGTGGAATGATTTAGCATAGCTAAGGGTGCTTAATGATATATGTTTGAATGCATAAGGGGCATATGTTGTTATGTTTTGTGTTTAATTTAAATTTATATTGTGAGACTCTTTACACCATGTCTCTTGATGTTGCCAAATTTATACCACTTTTAGCTCATCTTTCTAATCGTACATATTTTTATATTTAGTCTATAACCCCCCCATTTAGATAGTTTAATTAGGCAAAGGAACTAACTTTATCTAGAGGTTGACTTAGAAATCCCTTTTCTTTGAGTCTTCCAATATCTTGGTCAAAGTCTTAAGGGTGCACATCAACCTTAATCTTCACTTAACCAAATTTTAGAATTAAGAATTACTTTGCCACACCCACAAAATAACATACTGATCACACGACCAACAAGACCATTAGTATGACTATGATAATTTTTCAAATTGATTACACCATTCTTCTAGTAGATATAAAACTAGTCCTAGGGTTCAAAGTTCATCTATAAAAAGATCTTAGACATATAAAAATAAATAAATAGTACTATTTTTCATTAAAAAAAAAAGGAAGCAAAAATAAAGTAGTAAAACCTGGAATAGGAATACCAAAAGAAAATGTTATAATAAAGAACATGCAAACAAAATGGGAAGAAAACCCATTAAAAATAAAACATATAACTAAATTGTTTCAACACCTTGGTACTATATTCCTATAGTCTATGAAATTATTGCATACATTATCTTGATATCTTTGTATTATCATCTCTTCTATCAGTAATTACCATTTAGCACATGCATGAGATCATGTATATTTTTTATTTTAGCCTACATTGTAAGGCATTATTGATTTTTAATGCTCTTTTATTGAGCACTATACATGTGTATTCTGCATAGATCAATACACAATATCATCTTTTTCTTTGTCTATTACTTTGTTAACAATTTGGAAAATATGGTAAAATTTTATTATGCTCACATGAAGTGCTTAAAAAACATTGTGACATATATGGAAGAATCAACTTTTGATTCCCAAATTGAGGTTCATTATCATTGTATGTACCATTATTTCATCAATACCAATTGGTCATCATTTGGCACATAAAAAATTTATATTTGAGTTCTTACAATTTATTATTTTAAATACCCACTTTCGTTCAATTTGCATATATTAAATTATATTATAATGGCATATTTCTAATTCATTGTTTACATGAAATTGTTATTATCCATTTGAGTTATTTCCAAATGGTTATTCCATTACCAATTTTCCTTATTACTCACCTCAAGTAATTGTAAAAATGAAAATATAAAAGAAAAGGAGCAAGAAAAAAAGAAAAAAGAAGAACAAAATTACATGAAAATATAACACACAACATCCCATAGAAGCAAATTACTCTCTATATGTATGTATATAGATATCATGTGTAATCAAAAACAAGCATGTCAAAGGTATACATAAATTATTCCTTTACATACATTTATGTACACCCTATATACATTAATAAGAATATTCTTTCTATTGAGGATGCTACTACATACTATCCTCTACACCTTGAGATATCCTTAACTACTAGACTATAACTTGGATGTTATTCCCTATGCATTATCTAGATCTTGTGTCAAGGTCACAATTATCCTTTAATGACTTTCCATATATTTGGCATTGACCCCTATAAATATTTCCCTCTCATATACCCATGACATCCTAGCCCTAAATACTGTGATGATCTCATCACCCTCATCCTAACTTTTCTAACCCCACAAGACCTCATTTACATGGTACATAAGAGTGAACATGTCTACCCAATAATTAGGAAATATTACATACAATGGCCTAACAAGAAAATTAAGTGGAATCGAGAAACATAATAAATACATGGTATAAATTATCAAACTCTACTATCCATTCACAACACCTACATTGGCATTATATTTCTATTAGTAGTTTTATATACCTTTTATGTTTTAAGAGTATGGCTAGAAAATGTAAAATTGAAGACCCTTAATGTTATTCTCACAATGACACTGAGAGGGGGGGGTGAATCAGTGTGGCTCTTTAAAACTTAAAAACTTCAACTCTTAAAGCCAAAACAATGAAAGCTTAAAACCACATAAAGCAAATATATCAAGAGAGCATCACACAACACAAGATGTAATGAGGTTCACCAGTTTTGGCTACTCCTCAAAAATAACTGCTTGGACTCCCATCCAAATACAGCCTTTGCAAAGCAACAACTTCACATTCAATTTACCAGCACCAATTGGAAGGAGCACCAACCCTTGATTTATATTTACTAGCACCAACTAGAAGGAGCACCAACCCCTTATTTATCTACACCAATAGAAAGGAGCACCAGCCCCTAATTTATCTACACCAATAGAAAGGAGCACCAACCCCTAATTTATCTGCACCAAAAGAAAGGAGCACCAACCCCTAATTTATCTACACCAACAGAAAGGAGCACCAACCCCTGATTCCAAGCACCAACTCAGACTGCAATTATGAATCTATATGATTGATATAAAAATGTCTTCGCTTATACAAGACCCTGACTGGTCTATTGCTAACCCAACCTCTCTTGCTATTCACCAAAACACCACACACACTTACGGCTCTGCTTACTACACTTTTACGGCCCTCTTGTTGCACTTTTTACTACACACTTATGGCTCTCTTATAGCCCTCTTACTGCGCTTCTTACTGCACTCTTACAGCTCTCACGACTCTACTTAACGCTCTCTTACGACACTCTTACAACCCTCTTTTTGCAACACTTTCACTCTATTGCAGTAGCACATTCACTCTCTCTCAGCAGCACATTCGCCCTCTCTCAGCAGCACTTTCACTCTATATTTTGGTCGCAGTTAATTCTCCATGCAGACATCCTTTTATAACAAAGTTCTAACTCTATTTTTAACTTCCATATTTTTGCATGCAACCCATAACTACTGTAACTGTTGAACTGAATTTAGTTTACTGTTCTTATTTTAGCTGCATGATATTTCTCTGTAACTGCACCTATAACTACACCTGTAACTGTCGTATCGACTTCTTCTATAACTCCTTTCATTTCTCATGTGCCACTTGTTAGTTGTAATGCCTTCTGACTATAACTGCTTTTGTATATATATAGAGTAGGCTTTTTGTCAAACACGATGCATGTTACAAATTTACACATATACCCCTACCATGACTATTCATCTTCTTGGTCATGACTGTTCGTATTCTTTTCTATGCATGCATGTATATTCGATTCTATATATACGACTATTTGTTTTCTCCTTCTTTGACTATTCTTAAATTAGTTGCATGATTTTCTTTTGTAACGGCCCCCTATAACTGCTGCATAACTTCAGTTAACGGTCACATATCTTATTTTGACTAGGTTCTATTCTTAGCTTGTGCCAAAGTGACCTGTCGTGAAATCGCAACACTTTTGCCTCTTTGTCCTCTTCTCGGCTTGTACCCGTGAAAACACAACATGTCGCGATATCGTGACACTTTCGCCTCCTTGCAGCTTTACTTGGTTCATACCCACAAAAACACATGTCGTGATATTACGACACTTTCACCTCCTTGCTGCTTTTGTTTTCTTGTACTCGTGAAAACACATGTCATGATATCATGACACTTTCACCTCCGTACTCTTCCTTTTTACTTTTGTCGTGATATCGTGACACTTCTGCCTTCTTACATTCTCTCTCCTCCTAGAGTCGTGAAAATGCGACATGTCGCGATATCGTGACACTTTTTCCTTCGTACTCTTTCTCTTGTCTTTGGGTCACGGAAATACATGTAGCGATATCGCTACACTTTTACTCCTTGCACTTTTTCTCTGCTTCGGCCCACAATAATACAACATGTAGCGATATTGCTACACTTTTTCTCCTTGCACTTTCTCTTTTCTTTGGCCTCCGAAAATAAAACATGTCGCGATATCGTGACACTTTTTCTCCTTGCATTTTCTCTTCTCTTTTGCCACGTTTCGGACTCTTTCTCCTGCATTATGTCATGAAATAGTGACACTTTTTATTTTGGACTCTCTTTCCTACAACATGTCGTGAAATCGTGACACTTTTTATTTTGGACTCTCTTTCCTGCAACATGTCATGAAATTGTGACACTTTTTCATCCGTACAAAATTCCTTGCAATATGTCGTGAAATCGTGACACTTTTTCGTCCGTACAACCTTCCTTGCAATATGTCATGAAATCATGACACTTTTTCGTCCGTACAACCTTCCTTGCAATATTTCACGAAATCGTGACACTTTTTCGTCCATACAACCTTTCTTCAAACATGTCGCAAAATCACAACAGTTTTGCTTGCTTGTGCTTTTTCTCCAAACATTTCATGAAATCGTGATAGTTTTGCTTTCTTGCTCTTTCTTTTTGAACATGTCACGAAATCGTGACAATTTTTCTTGCTTGCTCTTTCTTTTCAAACATGTCATGATATCACGATAGTTTTTCTCTCTCCTAACATGTCACGATATTGCGATAATTTTTCTCTCTCCTCAACATGTCGCGATATCGTGACAGTTTTTCTTTCTTGTGCTTTCTCTTCAAACATGTCACGATATCGTGACAATTTTTCTCTCTCCTCAACATGTCATGATATCATGACAGTTTTTATCTCTCCTCAACATGTCGCGATATCGTGACAGTTTTTCTTTCTTTCAACATGTCGCGATATCGCGATAGTTTTCTTCCTTGTGATTTTCTTTTGATTTTTTGCATATGGGCCACTTCTATATTTTGGATAATCACTATACATATTTTGAAGAATCTCTTAACTCCTATCCACTTCATCAACTGATCTGTCCTCTTAACTCCTGTCAACTTCATCAACTAATCTATTTGACTGTGTTGACAACAATGACAACAATATCATCAATACTCTGAAGAACCTCTTAACTCCTGTCCACTTCATCAACTGATCTATCTGATGTCCACTTCATCAACTGATCTGTCTGACTGTGTTGACAACAATGACAACAATACTTTTGCTGCACCTTGCTCAATAATCTCCCCCTTTGGAATTTTTGGCAACACACGTGCAATTTCCTGTAATTCTTCTCCCCCTTTGAAAATAATACCAAAGGGCTGCTACAGACTCCCCTTGAGTCCATGCACATCATTCTCAGGCACACGTTATGACAGTTAGCAAAAATTACAAATATGAGAAAAAAGATAATCAAATATATAAATGCTCCCCCTGAGAATGTGGTCCCTCACTCAGATCTATCTTCAATTGTGTTGGCTGCTGGATCTCTATCCATTGAGACTCTATCCTCTATACCCTGTCAATAGGCTCACATAGAATCTATCCAATCTTATAGAATCATAAAGAGAATTGTTAGAGACTCAATATGTTCTATACTTAATGCTCAATCATTATATCAACTAAATATCATAAAAGCATAAAGATAATTTTTAGAGACTCAATATGTTCTATACTCAAATCCCAATCTCAACTCAAATCAATAATAGTTTATTTTATGGAACTTGAACAACCACATGCATCCAATCACTTGACTAGGCTTAATCAACTCTACTCAACCAATCACCTCAAAGAACATCCCTTTATCATAGACCCTCGTCGGAGCTTGAATCAACCAACTCTGTGCAAGCATCAAACACTATACCACAACACCAACCAAATCCCTTCTTACATTTTCAACTTGGTCTATGTTTTCTATAGTCATCGTTGTTCACACCTTTCTTTCAATTGTTCGAATCAGGAGACAATATTTTGTTAAACGCTTCATGGCCAACTATAGTGCACCTTACTCAAACTCATACTTTTGGACCGTTACCTCTAGCATTGGAACCTCAATCTATGTGCAGTCATCAACTCTCGGTATTCTACTTCCTGTTAGGGCATATGTCAGGGCTACTCAATGTTTTAGGTGAATGTTCTTCACACGATTCCAAGGAGCATTTCTCCTCACTGCGATCAAGGGAATCCTCAAGAAATATCTCGCATTTCTCAAATAATGCAAGAATTTCTTAGGTGCATAGGCATCTTGTCCTCCTTGGCACTTCACCACCTAGGCGCTATTTTCTCATCTTCTCTGCCTTGCATGTGCCACTTGGTACTCTTGACCAACTGGGTGCTAGTGCCACTATTTGCTTTGACTCTGACATCTCTTTGATCATGGCTACTTCTTTAGAGAAAATTAATGCTCTCTTATACCAAACAATATGTGCTACATGTTCTACCTCAGATAACGCCTATTAGCTGCTGCATCGAAAAACTAGTTGTTCACCATGTTGTTCTGCTAAAACACATCAGTTTGACACTATCTCCACAAACATCTACATGAACTAAAACATATTTTGACAACTATACGACAACTCCCTGACTACTTTCCTTTCATCCTCAGATAACCACACAAATACATAGGAGCATTAATATAAAACTTTAACATTGCTCCCCCTGAGGATGTGCTACCTAGAGCTGCTTAGTGCAATAGAGGAGTAGTCTCCTTCAGTCCAAGGAGACACGATTTCTTCTCTTCTTTCTTTCTCTAGTATTTCTTGAACTTAGGCTGAAGGTTTTCAACTGCATCCCTATTTTGAACCTTTTCATAAATTTGAACATTTCTCTTGGGTGGTTGTCTCTTGTACATCCTTAATGGATGATTATTTTCCTTTCTTTGATGCACATGATTTCTTCCCTATCTATGTTGCATTCTTTGTGTCTAATGAAATCTACTGTCTTGCCTTAGATTAGATACAAACATGCTTGGACAAAACCTTGCTATGTGCCCATGACCATTACATTGAAAACATTGCACATGGTGTTCAGCTGGAATAACAGATGTATTTCTACCAGCATAACTCTTTGATCTATTATTCAATCCACAATAAATTGCCTTGTGACCATAATGGTTGTATCTAAAACAATAGCCATTAAAAGCATTATTATGAATAGAGTGAGAATGATAGAACCTCTTTTGTTGTGGTTGCTTTGTTGTAGATCTCCTTTGATATTGTCTTCTTTTTGAAGATTCAGCTTTAGATTTTTCTTGCTTCGATCCTTCAACAGTGAACTTCTTCTTCTCTGCATATTTGGAAGATGAAGATTGTTCAGCTTTACATCCAAGACCAAGCTTAGACATGGGGCTCCTTTGTTGCCTTATCATTTCATCTAACAACTTTGTGCTCTTCTCAAATTTGAGATTTGTATTGGCCTCTTCTAGTTGTTTCTTCAATACAACAATATCATCTTCTTGTTTGCAGCAAACAATATTTTTCTCATTGATCTGTGACCTGAGAGTTTCTTCAATCCTCTTGGAATCTTCTACTTGCAGCTTTAGATCATTAATAACTTTGTTATATTCCTCTTCACATTTGCTACATACATCACCTTTATCATCCAGGCGTGACTTCAAGGTTTCTTCTATTTTCTTGGCTTTCTAAATTTGTAAGAAGAGATCTTCAATATTATCCCCATATTCTTCCAACTTCTTGGATAGTCTTTTGTTCTTTTTCCTTTCTATACCCAATTCTTCAAGTGCAACAATCAACTCACCTTCTAGATATACTTCAGTCTCAAGGTTTTCATCACATACTTCAGAATTCACTTCTTCAACCTTTTCTAGTTCAATTTTCTCTTCCACAGGAACTAAAACTGACTGAGATGACTTATTTGAGAAGGATCTATTCTTCTTACCCATTGCGTACTACTCCAATATCAACCCTAGCTTATTTAGCCTGATAAGGGAAACTTGGCTCTGATACCAATTGTTATTCTCACAATGACACTGAGAGGGGGGGTGAATCAGTGTGGCTCTTTAAAACTTAAAAACTTCAACTCTTAAAGCCAAAACAATGAAAGCTTAAAACCACATAAAGCAAATATAACAAGAGAGCATCACACAACACAAGATGTAATGAGGTTCACCAGTTTTGGCTACTCCTCAAAAATGACTGCTTGGACTCCCATCCAAATCTAGCCTTTGCAAAGCAACAACTTTACAATCAATTTACCAACACCAACTGGAAAGAGCACCAACCCCTTATTTATATTTACTAGAACCAACTAGAAGGAGCACCAACCCCTTATTTATCTACACCAATAGAAAGGAGCACCAACCCCTAATTTATCTACACCAACAGAAAGGAGCACCAACCCCTGATTTATTTGCACCAATAGAAAGGAGCACCAACCCCTAATTTATCTACACCAATAGAAAGGAGCACCAACCCCTGATTCCAAGCACCAACTCGGATTGCAATTATGAAACTATATGATTGACATAAAAATGTCTTCGCTTATAAAAGACACTGACTGGTCTATTGCTAACCCAACCTCTCTTGCTATTCACCAAAACACCACACACACTTAGGACTCTACTTACTGCACTTTTATGACCCTCTTACTATAGTTTTTACTGCACACTTACGACTCTCTTATAGACCTCTTGCTGAACTTCTTACTGTACTCTTACGGCTCTCACGTCTCTGCTTAACGCTCTCTTACGACACTCTTACAGCCCTCTTTTTGTAGCATTTTCAGTCTATTGCAGCAGCACATTCGCTCTCTCTCAGCAGCACATTCGCCCTCTCTCAGCAGCACTTTCGCTCTATATTTTGGCCACAGTTAATTCTCCACGTAGACATCCTTTTATAACAAAGTTTTGAATCTATTTTTAACTTCCATATTTTCGCATGCAACCCGTAACTGTTGTAACTGTCGAACTGACTTTAGTTTACTGTTCTTATTTTAGCTGCATGATATTTCTCTATAACTGCACCTGTAACTGTCGTATCGACTTCTTCTATAACTCCTTTCATTTCTCATGTGCCACTTGTTAGTTGTAATGCCTTCTGACTGTAACTGCTTTTGTATATATATAGAGTAGGCTTTTCATCAAACACGATGCATGTTATGAATTTACACATATACCCCTACCATGACTGTTTGTCTTCTTGGTCATGACTATTCGTATTCTTTTCTATGCATGCATTTATATTTTATTCTATATATACGACTGTTCGTTTTCTCTTTCTTTGATTGTTCTTAAATTAGCTGCATGATTTTCTTTTGTAACGGCCCCCTGTAACTGTTGCATAACTTCAGTTAACGATCACATATCTTATTTCGGCTGGGTTCTATTCTTAGCTTGCGCCAAAGTGACCTGTCATGAAATCATGACACTTTTGCCTCTTTGTCCTCTTCTCGGCTTGTACCCACGAAAACACATGTCGTGATATCACAACACTTTCGCCTCCTTGTAGCTTTACTTGGTTCATACTCATGAAAACATAACATGTCACGATATCGCAACACTTTTGCCTCCTTGCTGCTTCTGTTTTCTTGTACCTACAAAAACATAACATGTCACGATATCACGAAACTTTTACCTCCATACTCTTCCTTTTTACTTTTGTCATGATATCGTGACACTTCTGCCTTCTTACATTCTCTCTCCTCCTAGAGTCGTGAAAATGTGACATGTCACGATATCATGACACTTTTGCCTCCGTACTCTTTCTCTTGCCTTCGGGTCATGAAAATACAACATGTAGCGATATCGCTACACTTTTGCTCCTTGCGCTTTTTCTCTGCTTTGGCCCGCGATAATACAACATGTAGCGATATCGCTACACTTTTTCTCCTTGCACTTTCTCTTTTCTTTGGCCTTCGAAAATACAACATGTCGTGATATCGCGACACTTTTTCTCCTTGCATTTTCTCTTCTCTTCTAGTCGCAAAAATGCAACATGTCGTGAAATCATGAAACCTTTTTCTCTCTCCTCTTTCTCTTCGCTTTGGACCACAAAAATGAAACATGTCACAAAATCATGACACCTTTTTCTCTCTCCTCTTTCTCTTCGCTTTGGACCGCAAAAATGAAACATGTCACGAAATCACAACACCTTTTTCTCTCTCCTCTTTCTCTTCGCTTTGGACCGTGAAAATGAAACATGTCGTGAAATCGTGACACCTTTTTCTCTCTCCTATTTCTCTTCACTTTGGATCATGAAAATGAAACATGTCACGAAATCGTGACACCTTTTTCTTTCAGACTCTCTCTCCTGCATTATGTCACAAAATCGTGACACTTTCTTTCGGACTCTCTTTCCTGCAACATGTTGCGAAATCGTGAAACTTTTCCATCCGTACAAACTTCCTTGCAATATGTCATGAAATCGTGACACTTTTTCATCCGTACAACCTTCCTTGTAATATGTCACAAAATCGTGACACTTTTTTGTCTGTACAACCTTCCTTGCAATATGTCATGAAATCGTGACACTTTTTCGTCCGTACAACCTTTCTTCGAACATGTCGTGAAATCATGACAGTTTTGCTTGCTTGCATTTTTTCTCCGAACATGTCACAAAATTGTGACAGTTTTGCTTTCTTACTCTTTCTTTCCAAACATTTCATGAAATCGTGACAGTTTTGCTTGCTTTCTCTTTCTTTTCAAACATGTCACGATATCGCAACATTTTTCTCTCTCCTAACATGTCGCGATATCGCAACAATTTTTCTCTCTCCTCAACATGTCACGATATCATGACAGTTTTTCTTTCTTGCACTTTCTCTTCAAACGTGTCATGATATCGCGATAATTTTTCTCTCTCCTCAACATGTCGTGATATCACGATAGTTTTTCTCTCTCCTCAACATGTTGCTATATCACGATAATTTTTCTTTCTTTCAACATGTCGCGATATCGTGACAGTTTTCTTCCTTGCGATTTTCTTTTGATCTTTTGCATATGGGCCACTTTTATCTTTTGGATAATCACTATACATATTCTGAAGAATCTCTTAACTCCTGTCCACTTCATCAACTGATCTGTCCTCTTAACTCCTGTCCACTTCATCAACTGATTTGTCTGACTGTGTTGACAACAATGACAACAATATCATCAATACTCTGAAGAACCTCTTAACTCCTGTCCACTTCATCAACTGATATTTCTGATGTCCACTTCATCAACTGATATGTCTGACTGTGTTGACAACAATGACAACAATACTTTTTCTGCACCTTGCTCAACACTTAATATACATACCAAGCTCACTAGTTGTGCTACCTACATCCACTATGGTTGGAGTCCCCATATTGACCTTTATCTAACCCTCATGTTATGAGTATGTACCATCCTTTATGTATTTCACCTTGATGTACAAAAATCTTCACATATTTATATATACCAAAGATAGTCCATCTGATGACTCACCCAACTCCATAATTCCCCTCATAAAAGTATGAGTCACCATAAATCTTACCCTTTAAAGAAGGGGTAACTCATAAAACTCTCTTTCCACCTTTCCTCCAATTAGGGTATCACCTCAATTCAAGATATATCCCAAGTTGGGACATGTATATTTCTCTTTGTCATATCTTCACTACCACTGACCTTACTTGATTTGTATACAACTCTCAAATATATTTCTATCTAAAATTTTTGATGGTGATAATTAGTCTCTCTAGCCTAAGATCCTCATACAACCATAACACAGGAAACCTCTATATAATATACTCATTGTGGCCATATAATTTATCCTTTTGTAAAGACTCTTTAATCTCAACAATGTCAACTATCACTACAAAGTATGGTTACCATACCATATTTTTTTATAGAATAACATTATCAAAGGTTGGGATGTGAAGACAATTGTGTCCTTACACCCACTTGTCATGCTCATCTTGTTGGCAATTTTGGGTACCTTGGGTACATTGCTCTTGCTCTAAGTGTAGATGTTGTCATTGATGTCAAGAAGGTCTTGAAGCAATTTTGTTTGATGTCAAAGAATGTGTCTTGATGAAGGTTTCAGCATGGACAATGAGTTTCCAAGAAGATCAGGGTAGCCCAGTTGCAAAAGATCAAGAAAAAGACAAGTAAGAAAAAGTATGCAGGCGGCTGGAAAAACTATCGCGATTTCGTGACATGTTTTAGGAGAGAGAAAGCGCTGGCAAAACTGTTGTGATTTCGTGACATGTTTGAGGAGAGAGAAAGTTTGGGCAAATGCGTCGCGATTTTGCAACATGCGGGAAGGCAGAGTCGAAGCAGGCAAAAATGTCGTGATTTCGTGACATGTCACATTTTCGCGACTCGGACAGTGCAGGAAGGCAGAGAAAGAAAAGTGTCACGATTTTGCGACATTCTACAAAGGAGGTTGTATGGACGGAAAAATGTCATGATTTCACAAGATGTTGCAGAAGAGAAAGTCCATAGAGTGAACTATCGTGATTTCGCGACATGCTACAGAGGTCGAGGTGAGGACTATCGCGATTTCGTGACATGCTAAAAAATCTCAAAATGAGAAGCATTGTGATTTCACGACATGCAGCAAAGGAAAGAGTCTGAAAGGAGCAGCATCATGATTTTGTGATAGATAGTGGAGAAAGCATACGAAATCTAGAAGTGTCGCAATTTTGCGACAGGTAGTGGAGAAAGTGTACGGAAGCCAAAAGTGTCACGATTTTGTGAAAGGCAGTGGAGAAAGCGTACGGAAGCCAGAAGTGTCATGATTTCATGATAGGCAGTGGAGAAAGCATTTGAAAGCCAGAAGCGTCATGATTTTGTGACAGGTTGCAAGGAAAGCTTTCGGAAGCTGAAAGCATCATGATTTTGCGATAGGCTACAAAGAAGTTGTACGGATGCAGAAAGTGTCACGATTTCATGACAGGTTGAGTTGGCAGCTTGTAGTTGGAGAAAGTGTCATGATTTCACGACAAAAATAGTTAGTAAGTCTTAAATAGAAGAAGTCGCTATTTCACGACGAATTGAAGAAGGAAGAGCTCGAAGGTGAAAGCATCATGATTTCATGACAGAAGTGTGATGACATCAGCAAGAGGCAAAGGTGTCACGATTTCATGACAGAAGCACAAAGGAAGTCGACAAAGGCCAAGGTGTCGCGATTTCGCGACAACAGGCTATAAAAGGTGTACGGCTTTAAAAATGTCACGATATCATGACATGTTGTAGTTTCATAGGGACAGTTACAGAACCAAAGGCGGTTGAAGGACAGAGTTAACTTTGATCTGACAAAGTTAAAATTTGGGCCGACGTAGCACAGGGTTTTGCAGCCGACGCAGTTGAAGAATAATAGCCGACCAAGATTGAATGTAATAATATTGAATCTTACTCTATAAAAGGAGGGTTGTTTGAATAGTTTGAGTATCGATCGAAGTGTGCGTTCGAAGTGTGACTTTCACAGAAGCAGAGTGCAGGGAGAAGTTCGATCATCGAAGAGTAGAGTGTGCGATGACATTTCTACTGTGTTTGCACAAAGGTGCATAAGTGGATATTTGATCAAGTGCTATAATTACGTAGAGGTGCAAGTTCGAGGACAATAGTGCTAGACCAAAGGACTATGTTTTGGTGCAGATAAGAGGATTGACTATGCGGTGATAGAGTTGAGGACAGAGGTCTCCAGCCAGAGTAGGGAAGACAGGTGTCTTCTATGGATAGAGTTCCACTTGCTAAGGGCTGCAGAGACAGAGGTTCTCTAGAGGATCACTAGATTAAGCAGAGCTAGGGGAAGGTATCTCCTTTGGGTTGGTGCCCATAAACTTTGTAATCGGGACATGTTTCCCAGAATTTGAGGTGATAAAATTTAGTAAAAATTTTATCCGTGGAGTAGCCTGCATTGGGTGAACCACGTAAATTGTTGTCTCTATTGTGGATGATATTCTGTGCATTGCTTTGATTTCTATTTTTGATACTGTTATATATTCACTACATAATATTGATCTGCAAGTTGAATCGAAAGAAAAAGTAGAAAGCGGTCTTATATTGTTCACCCCCCCTCTCAGTATAAGCTTGTGTTCTTCAATTGGTATCAGAGCGGGTCTCTCCCAAAAAAGCCTAACAGCTTGGAGAAGGATCTTTCAGAAGAGCATATAGTTTCAAAAAAGAATGAAGAGGTTAAGTTCGATCTCTAAAGAGAATTCTTTTGGGCTTTAAGAATTTCAGGGAAGAAAGTTTTGTTCTCAAACATCATGATAGGAAGAAGAGACAGCAAGATCAATCTTCAGCCTGAAGAACGATGGATTCCAGTTGGTCACAAGAAGAACAATCATCCAAGGCATCAAAATAGGTTACATAATACTTTCCATGGCTACTATTTTTCTTGCAAGAAATTTGGTCACAAAGCTATACATTGCATTAAATCCGTGAATAGCCATAGTCAAGAAAATGTTAACTCTTTTGCACCTCTTATGGATAAAAATGTCATGTGTTACAAATGCAAGAATGTTGGGCATATAGCAAGGATGTGCAGTTTGGATAGACCTAGCTTTAAGTTCACTAAAAAGAGAAATGAGATCAAGTCTAAGTCAATGATAGTTCAAACTGCTTTTCATGCTCAAGACAAAGTAGAGAAATGGTATCTTGATAGTGGTTGTTCAAAACATATGACTGGTGAAAAGGAAAAGTTTCTGGTCTTAAAAAACACAAACAGAGGAACAGTTAGTTTTGGAGATAACAGGTCTACTAAAATCTATGGTAAAGGGACTCTTAGCTTGGATGGGAAATCCAAAACTGAAAATGTGCTTTATGTAGAAGGTCTAAGACATAATATTCTAAGTGTGAGTCAACTTTGTGATCAAGGACACATAGTATCTTTCTTTTCAGATAGATGTGAGATTCGTAAAGAAAAAAATGGAAAACTCATTGCTAGTGCTACAAGGACTCCAAACAATCTTTACATGCTAAGTGAGATAAAAAAGGAAAAGTGTTTTCTAACTCAAGAAGATGAGAGTTGGTTATGGCATAAAATATTGGGGCATTTGAGCTTTGATAATCTTATCAACATTAGTAACAAAGAAGTAGTTAGAGACTTGCCCAAAATAAAAATGCCCCATAACACCATTTGCGGTCCTTGTCAACATGGAAAACAGACCAGAACTAGTTTTAAATCAAAAGTGTATACTTCTTCAAAACCATTAGATCTCATTCATACTGATTTATGTGGCCCCACCAGAACTCAGAGCATTCAAGGAGAAAGCTACTTCATGTTGTTTATAGATGATTATTCTAGAATGACTTGGGTTACCTTTCTCAAAGAAAAATCTAAAGCTTTTGAAAAATTTAAAGCTTTCAAAGAAATGATTGAAAATGAGATTGAAAAGAGAATCAAATGTTTAAGATCAGACAGAGGAGGAGAGTTCACCTCTAATGAATTTGTGGAATACTATGAGCAACAGGGAATTAAGAGAGAATATTCAGCAGCAAGAACTCCTCAACAAAATGGAGTAGTTGAAAGAAAAAATAGAACTATT
This sequence comes from Wollemia nobilis, assembly GCA_028583015.1. Classification (NCBI taxonomy): domain Eukaryota; kingdom Viridiplantae; phylum Streptophyta; class Pinopsida; order Araucariales; family Araucariaceae; genus Wollemia; species Wollemia nobilis. The sequence goes on from JAQPPZ010016612.1 coordinate 3,774,975, forward strand.
GAAAATATGGCTAGAGCTATGTTAAATGAGTCGAAACTTTCGAGATGGTTTCTAGAAAGAGGCGATCGATGACAATAGTATACATTATCACCAGGGCCCAACTTAGAGTAAATCATCATAAAAATGCTTATGAGTTGTGGAAAGGAAGACCAGCTACAGTCAAACATTTCAAAGTGTTTGGGAGTAAGTGCTTCATCAAAAGGGAAGATCAAAATTTGGGTAAGTTTGATCCTAGGTGTGATGAAGGAATATTTCTTGGTTATTCCAACAGAAGCAAGGCTTACAGATGCTTCAACAAAAGAACGCATACAGTCGTAGAGAGCATAAATGTAATAGTTGATGAAAAGATAGGGATAAGAGAACCTATCAAGGAAATCAGTGATGAAATTTGTCAAGAAGAATTCAAAGAGGTTTCAGATGAAGAAGAGGAAAAACAGCAGCTGCTTCCCAAAACTCCATCACGATATGTTCAGAAACATCATCCCAAAGATTTGATCATTGGTGATCCAAACAACATACAAACTAGAAGAAAATTCATTCCATCACACGATTCTACAAATATTTCATTATTATCTCAGATTGAGCCAAAATATTTCAGTGAAGCATGTGCAGATAAATTTTGGGTAAAAGCAATGGATGAAGAGCTAAATCAAATAGAGAAAAGTGAAACTTGGGATTTAGTTCCAAGACCTAAGGACAAGAATATCATTGGCACAAAATGGATATTCAAAAATAAACTCAATGAGGATGGAAATATTGTCAGAAACAAAGCCATATTGGTTTGCAAAGGTTATGCTCAAGTAGAAGGTGTTGATTTCGAAGAAACGTTCACTCCTGTTGCTCGTCTCAAAGCCATCAGAATGTTTTTGGCCCTCTCAAGCTTCAAAGAATTCAAGGTGTATCAAATGGATGTGAAATCAGCCTTTTTAAATGGACTTTTGGATGAAGAAGTCTACGTAGAATAGCCAGAAGGCGTGTCTCTCTCAGATCAATCGAATTGTGTGTAAACTAAAAAAAGCCTTGTATGGGTTAAAGCAAGCACCTAGGGCTTGGTACTCAAGACTTGACAAGTACCTTCATGAGCAAGGTTTCGGGAAAGGTATGGCGAGATAGCAATTTGTATATTAAGGATAAAGGAAATGATATGCTTGATTATAGTTGTCTATGTTGATGATATCATTTTTGGGGGAAATAATACCCAGATGTGCAAAGATTTTGCTAACACCATGTAGAAGGAATTTGAGATGTCTATGATTGGAGAGCTGTCATTCTTTTTGGGTCTTCATATTGCTCAATCAAAAGATGGTATATTTCTCTCTCAAGGAAAATATATCAAAGAAATGTTAAAAAAAATTGAGATGATGGACAGCAAACCTGTATGTACTCCAATGACTACAGGGTGCAAGATGAGTAAATATGATGAATCTCCAACGATAGATCAGAGGTTGTACAGATCAATGATTGGCAGTTTATTATATGTTACAACTACCAGACCAGATATCATGCAGGTTGTTGGATTAGTAGCAAGATTTCAGGCAGCTCGAAAGATTCTCATGTTATAGCAGTTAAAAGAATATTCAGATATCTGAAGGGCACTATGGACTTTTGGATTTGGTATCCCAAAGGTAATGATTTCACTCTCACAACCTATATAGATGCAGATTGGGTAGACAGTAATGATGACATGAAAAGCACCAGTGGTGGAGCATTCTTTCTGGGAAAGAGTTTAGTTTCTTGGCTAAGTAAGAAACAACCTTTAGTTTCCTTATCTACGATAGAAGTTGAATACATAGCAACAGTGGTTGGGTGTACTCAAGTTCTATGGATGAAAACCACCTTGGAGGATTTCAAAGTCAAGCATGAACAACCCATCTCCATATTTTGTGATAATACTAGTGCCATAAGTATTTCCAAAAATCCGGTAATGCACTCAAGGACAAAGCATATTTCCATCAAGTATCACTTTCTAAGGGAGAAAGTGCAAGATAAGTAGGTCAAGGTAGAATATGTGTCTACTAAAGAGCAGATTGTAGATATCTTCACAAAACCTCTTCCAAGAGATACGTTTGAGTATCTAAGGGAGAAATTGGGAGTTTTACTCCCACCCCAGAATTAATCACCTCATCAGGAGGTGGGGGAGGGACTAAGCTAAGAAGCTCATTCTTAGTCCCAAGCCCCAAAGGTGACCCTTTGCCATTGATGACAAAGGGGGAGAGATATGAGTAATGGGGAGAGCTTCAAGTGAAGAAGAAAGCTTCAAGTCAGGGGGAGCAAAAACTTCAATTGCATATTCTCAATTGTTGGCTCAGTTGGTTTCAGTTTTGGCTCTTGAGTAGTGTTTTTCAGTTAAAGGTTGCCATCAATGACAAAGGGGGAGATTGTTGGCAATTTTGGGTACCTTGGGTACATTGCTCTTGCTCTAAGTGTAGATGTTGTCATTGATGTCAAGAAGGTCTTGAAGCAATTTGGTTTGATGTCAAAGAATGTGTCTTGATGAAGGTTTCAGCATGGACAGTGAGTTTCCAAGAAGATCAGGGTAGCCCAGTTGCAAAAGATCAAGAAAAATACAAGTAAGAAAAAGTATGCAGGCGGCTAGAAAAACTGTCATGATTTCACGACATGTTTTAGGAGAGAGAAAGCACTGGCAAAACTGTCATGATTTCACGACATGTTTGAGGAGAGAGAAATTTTGGGCAAATGTGTCACAATTTTGCGACATGCGGGAAGGCAGAGTTGAAGCAGGCAAAAATGTCGCGATTTTGCGACATGTCGCATTTTTGTGACTCGGACAGTGCAAGAAGGCAGAGAAAGAAAAGTGTCATGATTTCATGACATTCTACAAAGGAGGCTGTACGGACGAAAAAATGTCATGATTTCGTGACATGTTGTAGAAGAGAAAGTCCACAGTGTGAGCTATCACGATTTCACGACATGCTGTAGAGGTCGAGGTGAGGACTGTCACGATTTTGTGACATGCTGAAAAATCTTGAAATGATAAGCATCACGATTTCGTGACATGTAGCAAAGGAAAGATTCTGAAAGGAGTAGCATCGTGATTTCACGACAAATAGTGGAGAAAGCGTACGGAAGCCAGAAGTGTTGTGATTTTGCAACAGGCAGTGGAGAAAGCGTACGAAAGCCAAAAGTGTCGTGATTTCACGATAGGTAGTGGAGAAAGCATACGAAAGCTAGAAGTGTCATGATTTCATGACAGGAAATGGAGAAAGCGTTCAAAATCCAGAAGCGTCATGATTTCATGACAGGTTGTAGGGAAAGCTTTTGGAAGCTAAAAGCATCGCGATTTTGTGACAGGCTAAAAAGAAGTTGTACGGATGTAGAAAGTGTCATGATTTTGCGACAGGTTGAGTTGGCAGCTTGCAGTTGGAGAAAGTGTCACGATTTCATGACAAAAACAATTAGCAAGTCTTAAACAGAAGAAGCGTCATGATTTTGCGATGAATTGAAGAAGGAAGAGCTCGAAGGCAAAAGCGTCGTGATTTTATGACAAAAGTGTGATGACATCAGCAAGAGGCAAAGGTGTTGTGATTTCATGACAAAAGCACAAAGGAAGTCGACAAAGGCCAAGGTGTCACGATTTCGTGATAGCAGGCTATAGAAGATGTACGGCTATAAAAATGTCGTGATATCGTGACATGTTGTAGTTTTGCAGGGATAGCTATAGAACCAGAGGCGATTGAAGGATAGAGTTTACTTTGAGTCGACAAAGTTAAAATATGGGTCGACGTAGCGTAGGGTTTTGCAGATGACACAGTTGAAGAATAATAGCCGGACCAAGATTGAATGTAATAATCTTGAATCTTACTCTATAAAAGGAGGGTTGTTTGAATAGTTTGAGTATCGATCGAAGTGTGCATTTGAAGTGCGACTTTTGCAGAAGCAGAGTGTAGGGAGAAGTTCGATCGTCGAAGAGCAGAGTGTGCGATGACATTGTTGCTGTGTTTGCACAGAGGTGCATAAGTGGATATTTGATCGAGTGCTATAATTGCGCAGAGGTGCAAGTTTGAGGACAATAGTGCTAGACCGAAGGACTATGTTTTGGTGCAGATAAGAGGATCGACTGTGTGGTGATAGAGTTGAGGACAGAGGTCTCCAGCCAGAGCAGGGAAGACAGGTGTCTTTTGTGGATAGAGTTCCACTTGCTAAGGGCTGTAGAGGTAGAGGTTCTCTAGAGGATCACCAGATTAAGTAGAGCTAGGGGAAGGTATCTCCTTTGGGTTGGTGCCCATAAACTTTGTAATCGGGACATGTTTCCTAGAATTTGAGGTGATAAAATTTAGTAAAAATTTTATCCGTGGAGTAGCCCACGTTGGGTGAACCATGTAAATTGTTGTGTCTCTATTGTGGATGATATTTTGTGCATTGCTTTGATTTCTATTTTTGATACTGTTATATATTCACTGCATAATATTGATCTGCAAGTTGAATCGAAAGAAAAAGTAGAAAGCGGTCTTATATTGTTCACCCCCCCTCTCAATATAAGCTTGTGTTCTTCACATCTATGGTGATTATACTTATGTAATATTAGTGGAATCTCGTATACCACCTCATAAGCATTTATATGACCCCCATATTCATATATCCTAATTATCTCATAATGAAAAAATCATGAAGGATAATATCTAGGATACTATCCCCCCAATCAAAGCATTCTTATTATTTCATACCATATATGTACAACAACCAATATGTTGTAATCTATATTTATTTCCATAGTTGAATAAGAATAATCACCATTTCAAATATTATACATAAACATAAAAAGGACAAAAGGAGAAAACAATATACATAATTGGTTTGTTAGCTTGGGTACTATAAAGAATAACTATATTATTTATGAATAAGGATCACTATACTCTAATTTAATGTATAGAGTGGTAGGATATTTATACAAATATTAATATCCTAATTACAAATTTAACCTAAGAGAACATAAGTGAAATTTAGGTTATCTATAAATTACAAGATGGGTTTAATCATAAAAAGGTTAATCATTACGAACGAGATTATGTTATTACATATGTTTGTTCAATGATTACTTGTAGTTCTATATAAGGTCATATCATGCAATATCATCCTTGGCCATAAGTCAAATTACATGTTTAACACCCCTTAACAATTTTAATGAAGGGGTGGAGGGAAGGTATTAGTGACAATAATATTTTCCACCTATAATGGATACAACTTTGGGCCTCCATATCTAAGTAAGTCTCTCTCACTATTTGGAAGTATGCTTATATGAATATGCCTCTACACAAGAATATTTGTAGGATAGGTCATAATCACTATTAACAATATCAAGTATTCTCACACATATACGTAGAAGACCTCTTCTATAAATCTATATAATCAAATAGGACAAGAATACCTCCTCTTAAAATTTGCTCCAATATTCTAAAATCATGTAAAGTAATAATTGAAAGCATGAGTCTCTCTTTTAAAACAATCTTCATCTTATGTAGAAACTTTGACTTACCCTTAGCTACTTGATTTCCATCACTAGAAGAGGCTTTGCATGAACTTTTTTATGAGAATATTTATTACAAAATTCAATTGGTAACTAGACAAATAATATAAGAAGGAAGATATCAATAAGGGTGAGACCTTCATGCATGAGATGGATCAATAACTTAAGTTTGTGATAGGAAGAGGAAAAACCCACGAGAGCATATTTTGAATCATTTTTTGTTTGCCTACAAAATACCCAATAACTACTTCAAATATCACAAATCCAAGTGTATCTCTTGAATATATGGACCAAATATTCTTATTGTATAACATACTATAAATATTTTATTTTTAAATAGAGTAGTGGGATTTGATAACTATCATGCAAAATTTGGTCCTAAAAACTATAAAATATGTTTGAAATTATATCACCACTAAAAATCTTAATAAAATAGTAAGATATGAAAATGATGGGAACAAATTGCTCCCATATGCAAAAGTTATGGTCTTTGTAAGATTTAATATCATAGCCATCAAAAACTAATAAATAAACCTTGTAAACCTTTGCATGTTTTATCCAACCATGATATGCAATGTGGTATCCTCTAAATTATTTATGATAACCATTAACAATACACTATATATTCACCATTATACATCAAAGGATAATTAGGTTTTAACATATGTCTCCACTTTATTTGATAATTTTATATAAATAGATAAATTTATCTTATTGTTGGTATGCAATGGTACCACATCAACTGCCACATTGGTCAATGAATGATGATATCCTTATAAATTATTTGTATATGTCTAAAAAACATGAAGACATTTAAACATGGGTTATCTATATGATAAATGATTAGACCTATCCAACCCATCAATGGTTGCATTAGGGCTTAAAAAACACTTCCTCCTTGTTGGATGAAGGTTATCTTTAGCCCATAGCTCAAAAATACACATAAAAACTTCAATTATGATATTCAAACACATGAGGAAAATCTTCACATATTCTTGCTTAATGGAATTATTACAAACATGGATGCATTATGGAAATTTTTATCACCTTGAATACCATTACTCATCCCACCTGTCAAAGGTTTTACTTGTTAAAATATGGAGGCTTAGGTTTTAAAACCTCAACCCTCCACTCATATGTGCAACCCAAAATCCTCTTGAGTAGGATTGCAATCCTTTATATAGGTCATAAAATGGTAATGCAACTAATATCAACTATATTTTTATCATTTAGAGATGCTAAAATTAACATTATCTAAGTCAAATATGTGATCCAATTTTAGAGAAACACTTATGTACACCCAATTATTCTTTTTTGTACCTACCATAAGTGTGTAGAGGTATGAATTCTTTATTTATAGAATGATGTTGTGCTTAAGGAAAAATAATCACACCAAGAAATTTAAAGGGGAGCACCCATGATTTTTTTCCAAATACTCTACTAGGGCACATAAAGGAAATTTAAAATTTGTAGATTTAAATTTTAAATCACTTCCATCTATCTATATGAATAGGGTGCTATGGCTTATTTATGGGATAAAACAAGAATCTAATGTGGAAATTAAATTTGTTAAAAATTCTAACGACAATAAAGTAAAAATAGGATATGATATTAGTTCTCCAAAAATGCTAAAAGGGTGAGTGGTACAAAAATATATGAAATATTCTCTTCACAACTTATGTAGAAAATGATTTTTAAGCCTTGAGAAGTAGTTTACCCTAGAAATAAAAAGGAATTAAGGCTATGAATGAACTCTCTACTTTGATACCATGTTAGAATTCACACTTATTTATATAAATGAGTATAAGTAATCCATCCACTTAAATATTATACAACAAGTGTGAAAAAGACAAAAAGGAGATAAAATATAAAATTGATAGGTTCCCTTGACCAATATAAATAATCATTGTCTTTTCCATGGATAAGGATCACTACACTCCGATGCAATGGATGGACTGGTAGGTGGTATTTATATGAATACTAAAATAATAATAACAAACTTATGTTGACCGAAGTTGACATAACAAGTGGGCTTTAGATCAATTAGAAATTGTAATATGGGTTCAACCATAACAAGGTTAATCATGACCCATAGGGCTTATATAATTAAATAACATAATACAAATTAAAATAAACATGCACAATGATTGTTGGGATGCCTATACAAGAATATATCATATAATGTCAAACTCGACCATAACCCATATTACACTTTCTACATAATGATATGAAACGTATCCAATACCATCTATAAATTGGGATGTGTAGAATCTCCTCCATTAATGGACTTAACCAAACCCTTCTACCACTCCTCTTTGATAGTCAAGTAGCCTTGATATGTCATATATGTGTAGTTAGTCATGGGAACATATCTCCATGACGACCATATAATGTGTGTACCTAAAAAAGCTCAAATTATTTTTTTGTGCATAAATGATCTTAAAATTTTATTTATAATGAATATTCCATTGTCTAGTAGAAAAATAATTAAAATTCCCTCTTACCATATGATACATTAATCTAATTGGTTTATTTTTTATATCCTACAATTATTATCATGTAAAAGGATGTACCACATGGGAAGATGCTATGATGGAAGTATGATTCTCCCATCCAAAATAAATCTTAAAAGTTGATTCCATTTCCCATGGACAAGAATATTAACTATTATATGTGAATATTTAAGACCATGTTTGGTTTTGATAAGTAAATTCAATAATCACAAGATGTGTCCTCTTGATAAGCATTTTTCTAGGTGTGATTTGAATAGATGGATAGTGTCATCCCTATTTCCTATACTGACATGATGTTCACATGATCCTTTTAATTTCTATTTCAAAATTATGGGAGGATTACTAAATGGATTTTTAGGGTGTATTTATTTATGGAGGTCTATAGATCTATATCAATAACCACCTAGTTTATATAAAAAAATATCTAAACCATTGATTTATAAGCATAAATTTTCTTGTTTGGATTTGTGTACTTACTTGAGGCATGGTATAATAGGATTTACTACTTATTACTTATAAATATTTTTCTATGGCGAAAGGTGAAGTATGAAGTTTACATTTAAAATACTGATGGATGGACTCTTATCAATGTTTTGTGTAATGATGATTTTCTCATACTTATAGGCTCTTATCAATGTTTTATAATTCAAGAAATTAATATATAACTTCATCACTTCTATGATGACAGATTTCGGTGTATTTTATTATTGTTGTGTATTTAGATTGTACTATTTGAAAGCATTTATATGTTATATTTCATGTATATTTTGAATTATGAAAATATTTTTTAAGGAGGGGACTCTATGTACCAACTTACATCCCTTGGCCTTTGGGTTGAATTTATAGGTTAATTATCTCACATTTTTTTTAATGTTACTATCTATTTTACCTAGGTTTGGAAAATATGAGTAAAATGCTATTATTATGTGTGTGTGTATGAGAGGGAGATAGAGATAGAGAGATCTAACCTCTTATGTAAATATCATTTGATAAAAATGAATGTCTGACTCTTGTGAGTGTTTTTAATATCCCTTATTTTCTAACCTTAATAGTTTATGGAGAGATCTACCATTGGCCTTAACTTCTAAGATAAGGAATACTTTATAATAATGAGTATTTTTGTCTTGTAGATAATGGATATGAATGCTATAATATTGTATGGATGTGAAATTATTTTGGAATCTAACCTAGCATATTATGTTGATTTATAAATAAGAGAAGAAGAATACATTTTTAATCCTTATTTTATATAATTTATCCTTGTATGTTATTATGTTGAGGGATATTCACCAATAATAATATGCTAAATGATAAATTAGTTTGGTTATTTATAATTATATACATATTATGAAAATTCCTATAAGTGCATAGGTTGTGATTAGTGTGGTTATTGATAAGAATTTATTAACAAAATTGATAATGGATAGGACTCCATGGAATTCCAAACGATGAAATTAGAAATGAATTTAGCTCTAGGAATTTATCTCAGGTTATTTTTCTACTTTTGAATGTGGTTGTGTTTCCCTATTATCAAAAATTATAGTCCACCAGCATAGCCATCAAAATTTACATATAAAATATATTTTTTATGATCATTTACTTTAATTCATAATATAAATCTATAGTATAGGGTTTTTAATAGTACTAAACCACTTTAGGGTATATGCTTCTAGACATGGTCTTTTTTAGGATGCTTAATAAGAAATATATCACTTATTTGGATATATGATAAACTCTACTATATGAAAACTAGGTAATATCCTAGGGGTAATCCACATAGTAAATCACATAGTGGATCCTATCTTAGTTGGTAGCATAAGAAGTGTAAGAATCTAAAATACTTTAGGTATATGAAGTTTTATACATACCATGTCCTTATCAGTTAAATGATCAACTAGGAATGGGTTGAATATAATTGTCATATTTCCTAGTACACACCATCTACCATTAATTCATAGGGAATATTTTTCCACTAACCTATACACAAGCGTAGATAAAATTTTATATTATCTATCATTTTAGACATATGAAGACATCACAAAATTATTAGAAACAATGTTATTCTATTATAAATCAAGGGTATTATTTAAAGGGAATCAATCAATCTATTAAATTTTTGATGGTGCTATAGAAGTGTTAACATATAACTATAGAATTTATGAGCCTAAGAAAACCACTAGTTTTTCCCTATTAGATAAGGACCTGCCTATCAATATCCTAAATAATAGCTAGTATATATATATTTTTTCTACAAAATTAGAATATCAGAGTGATAATCATAACATATAATATATTGTATGGATTTCAATTATACTAAATTAATTTAGTCTTCCTAAAACATTCCTTATCACTCTATTTTTTGGTAAACTTGTACCATTCAACTTGTTCGTAACACACTAGAGAACTAAAAAACAAATCAAATTGTGATTTATATGAAATATATGCTAACTACATTTTTAATGAGTGATTATGCTAGTATATGTACCCTAAACATACCATGATATAGATAACCTAATCAAATACAAGATCGAGATCTAAGAAAACCATAGGCATTAACAATTATCATTGATCATAAGAAATATTTATACAATGACCTTAGGTTTGAAATAGCCTAGGTATGAAATATAGCTAACAAATACTAATCTATCACTAACTACTAACAACCTATAAAATCATGCTAACAACTTAACAACATTCCAATTAATAAGAAGATATTCGCTAAATAGAGATATTTAGTGAATTCACCTAGGATAGTAAATAATTACTAATCTACCTAGGACTTATTACATATTACCAAATAAGGTAATAGTAAATAGTTACTTTACCATAGTAACTCTAACATCCCCCCTTATTACATTATTTGGGTAATGTATATAACTACCCCAATATAGTGAATAAGAGAAATTAAATATAGTTATATGATGGATATTTCTCTAGCTCATTGCTTTAAGTGTACCTCTAGAAGAGTACCTCTAAGACTCTCTAGATATGTGTCACTGGATCTGCCACTAGGTCTACCATAGTTTTTACCTTTTTGTAGAAGTTGTACAGTATTTATTTCATATCGGTTGAGTTGCTATGGCTCGTGGTTCTAGTTGCTCTTTCTTAGGTAGTTACCTCTAGGTCTGTTGCCTTTGGGTCTAATAAAAATAAGTACTTCAAAATTACTTAAACAAAAGTAGGTCATACCTCACTTTGCTTTAACAACAACAAATATCCTTATTGTAATCTTATCATCCTACTATATTGCATGGATAACCAACCGTTGTAATTGCTAGGTGTACTAGAATAGATCACTACATATGAGGTTCACTCTATTACAATATGATTTTGCAAAATTTTTGAGAAGGTATCTAAGATGTTAGTCGCTGCAAAAAATGCACCCTTATAATTTCCCCCTTTTTGTAAAACATGTTGTAATGGAACTTTTAAAATAAATTTGACTAAGGTGTTGGTCTCTGCCAAAAGTGCACCCTTATAAGTTGTCCTCCCTTTTTAGAAAAATATTGTTTTGATGAAATTTTTCAAGGATTTTGACTAAGGTGTTGGTTGATACCGAAAATGCACCCTTTTTAAGTCTTCCTCCCTTTTTAGCAAAATATTATTTTGATGAAATTTTACAAGAAGTGTGACTAAGGTGTCAGTCACTGTTGAAAATGCACCCTTATAAGTCTTCCTCCCTTTTTAGAAAAATATTCTGTGAGGTAGGAAAGAAAAAAATTATCCCTCCTAAGTGCAAAATATTTACAACTTATGAACCTTTTTAAGGCTTTTACAAATTTTGCCTCCTAGGCAAATTTTAAAATTTTCACTAGAAAAATCCCCCCTTTATTACAAGTACTTCAAAAAAAATAGTTTACTATTTATGAAGCCTAGAAAGAGGTACACTCCCTATTTATTGTAATTACTTCAAACAAAAACATTTTCTATTTATGAAGCCTAAAAAGAGGTTTTAAATGGTGATACCTAGGTTTACAAATTTGTCTCCCTTAGGTAATTTCTGAAGTCTTCCCCTTGAGTGCAAAATATCTTTGTACAAAACTTTGCTTCTTAGGCAATTTATCAAAAAAAATATCAAATAATCCCTCCCTTATTATAAGTACTTCAAGCAACAAGTTTTTATTTATGAAGCCTAAAAGAAAAGGTATAATTTTGATTAAATCTGCTTTTATGATTGCCTTTACAAATTTTATCTTCCTCTTCTCAAAATCTATTTTTGAAGGAGGAAATAATTATCTCCCCTTAGTGCAAACAATTGCTACTTTGAAGGTTCCTTTATTTCCAAAAAATTATTCTTTCTTTATATATATCCTAAAAGAGTACCTAAAGAGAATTCACTCTAATTGATATTTAATGGCACCTACCTAAAAACCCTTTTGAAAAAGGATGATTAGTTTGAGGAGTTTAAGCCAAACAAGAAGAGTGAATTAGGGTTGCATATGGAGTGAATTATCAAAAAATTAGCTTATACTTGTGCAATGAATTACACAAATGAGTGTGAAATTTGGGGTTTTGAGTGCTCTTGATTTTGATGACTTATAATTATAGAAAACAAGAAATTAAATGCAATAATCAATCAAAGAGTGCCCACAAATTTTTACCACTTAGGTTTCGGATGCAACAAAAAATGCACTTAATTTATGAAATGCCAATTTTTTAAAGGTGTTGAATGTTATAAAAAATGCACCTTCTTTTACTAAAATTTTTGAAATAAAATTTTGATTTGTGTTGTGAAAAAATTTTGATATTCAATTTCTCCCCTTGTATTACAATTTTACAAAGAATGTGGCAAAAAACAATTGCCTTTCCTTTTTGTGTTTGTAAAATAAAGAAGTTTCAATGTTTCAACCCCTTGATTTTCACAATTTCCCCTTGTGTTACAATTTTGCAAAAGAATAATCTAAATCTTGGTTTGTCCCCTCTCTTATTTGCAAAATAAACAAGGTTGTAAAAATTTAGATCTTCAATGTGATGATATCCTTCTCCAATTTGCAAAAAATATGAATGTGCAATATTTTGTGTTATATCCCAAGGTTTGAGAAAACAAAATGCACAAATTGATTTTTATTTTGTAAAAAGAGTTTTGATTTTCAAGTGTCCCCCTCCTTGTGTTACAAATTTGCAAAAATAATCACAATTTCTTGTCCCCCCTTTGCTTTGTAAATTTAACAAGGTAGCACACCTTTCAAGCCAAGTCGACACACGACAAGCTTTTGAAAGGCTTTCCAGAACCAGTCGACACATGACATGGTTTTAGTGGATCCAAGGTCTATTCTTCATGAGAAAAACTCTTACTCTCAAAAAATTTGAGAAAGTTTTAAATCTCCCATATTTGCAAAAAAATGTGCTATTTATTTGTATTATATATCAAAATTTTGAAAAAACAAAGACACAATTTTGATGATTTTTGCAAAAATGAATCTCATTTAAAAAATTATCAAAATATTTTAATTTAATAATAAAATAAAAATTTAGTAAAAAATCAATTTAAATTTATAAAAATAATAATAATTGATTTCAAACAAAAGTTTATATTAAAATTATTAAAAAGTATATAAGGAAAAACTTTAATTAAAAAACAATTTGCAAAATAAATAAAATTTTATTAAAAAAAATTTACCTTGATTTCTGCTACCCTCTTTAGCAAAATTTGATCTTGTGTTTAGCGCGAGTGGGGATGGAACCCATGATCAAGCAGGGAACTTCCTAGCCACAATAAACTAACTAGCCCACCTATGTGGATGGACATGAACAAGAGTTCATGTTGTCGGCTTTGAAGTCCTTATCCACCACAGAGCAAAAAACAAAAGATTGGGACTTATTGTCCCACAGTGATGTCGTGGGGAATCCATTAGCTTAATAAAAGGAACAAATATTTCTTTTGGTCTTGATTGCTTGTAGGAAATTAGACTTTTTCAATATCATTTTACCACATGAGACGACAAACAAACTTGCTAGGTGGACATGCTCGAAGCATGCCACGTGTACCAATAACCAGTTTTTAGGTCATCTATCTCATCGTGCCAAGTGGTCACCTTGGATTTTATGCCCTACCAGGTCATCCACTCAGTAGTCACCACATCAGCTATCTCATCACACCACGTGGCCACCTTGGGTTTTATGCCCTATCAAGTTAGCCACTCAGTAGTCATCACATCAACACCAAGATTCGAGTTATCTAGTCACCAAATGGTCCTCAATATAGATACAAGTGATATCAGGTGATGTCAATTTTTATAGGATATGTTAGGATCTATGCAACAGTAGGTTTTTTCTATCAATCGATGTTTACTATCTCATGCTTTGTATCATGGATGTCAATGTATTCAACACCTCATGTTCTAGTTAGGGTGGTCATCCTTTGTTGTTAATTACAAGGACTCCATCATGATTGTCAAGTCACACATACCGGTGGGAGATCCATTCCATGGGAGTCAGCACCATCGAGTTAGGCTGATATGGGAGCACTAGATCAGAGGGTGAGATTGCCATCTGAATTCAGGAGGTATGCACCCCTCTTATGGGGATAGCCTATCAGTGTTGTCCATGAACTGACAAGGTGGCTGGCCAAATATTCAATTCAGCACCAATAAAAATTTTACGTCGTCGATCTAAAATTGAAGAATTACCTCAAAAATTATTAGAAAAAAAATAAAAAACATCGCATAAAATTTTGTATTGGTCATATTTGCATGGTAATTTTGTAGCACCTCAATTTTTGTGTCGATAGAGTTGAGGAATTTTGCACCTTGGGAAATGAATCCCATCCAGGGGTCCCATATCAGGATTTGTACCCCATAGGACCAATGCAGGAGCGACAAAAATTTCACCTTCTTCTGCACTGAAGGTGCACATCAAAACTCGCAAAACCTCAAAACTCGTCAAATACCCAAGTCAAATTACATGCTCTGATACCATATAAGAAAACCATAGGCATTAACAATTATCATTGATCATAAGAAATATTTATACAATGACCTTAGGCTTGAAATAGCCTAGGTATGAAATATAGCTAACAAATACTAATTTGTCACTAACTACTAACAACCTAGGAAATCATGCTAACAACTTAACAACGTTGCCAACTAATAAGAAGATATTCGCTAAATAGAGATATTTAGTGAATTCACCTAGGATAGTAAATAATTACTAATCTACCTAGGACTTATTATATATTACCAAATAAGGTAATAGTAAATAGTTAATTTACCATAGTAACTCTAACACAAGGTGCTTCTTACGAGATTTGGGATGAGCTTTGTATTAGAGAGTTTCCATGAAGAGTGATGTATAGTAAACTTATCTCTTTATTATCCTTTTTCATATTAAGGGTATATTAAGATTTTAATATTCACTTTAGACCATAGTCAAATTTATATTATGGTTATGTCTATTTTTCAATGTCCCATATTTCATTCTCCTTAGATAAACTAACATGATTAATTTATTAGGATCAATATAATATTTACATATATTGTTATATGTAATAATTAAATACGTTATATGTATCTTCTATTGAGGTTCACTCTCATTAAATATCAAATATCACATTTATTATTAGGTTAGTTAAACTATTCCAATATTTCTTCTATATTAAATATATTCTTAATATTACTCAAGTTACTATATTTCCTCTATCAACTCTATGATATATGTTTCATTGAGAGATAGAATTTTTATTGGTCAACCACCTTCTCAAACTTAATTTTTTTCATGGAAAGCATTTACTTAGTGATTAGCTAAGTCTCAACCACAATGTTTCCTTCTCTAAAGATGTATTGGAATATTCCATATATTACCTACAAGAATAGTTCAAAGAGAAAATAATATTTTTTGTTTATCCAATCCCTATTTACATTTTTCATGATAAATTTTTGAATCTCTCTCAATTGAAATATATTTGCATGCTTTGTGAATGATAATATTAATCCCTATAAGAATTGAAATAGCCTTAATATAGTTGTTACTTAATGTTTGATTTAATTTAATTTAAGGATAATTCCAAAGTTATTATTCTTAAAAATTATACCTCCATCAAATTTACTTGATTTTACTTTGGAGTTCCTTCAAAATTAGTTTTGCTGAATCCAACATCCATACGTTTTTATTTTACCATAGACAAATATAGGTTCTTTGTGTTAACTCCACTTTCACAAATGATTAAATTGTATGTATTAAGTATCCTATAATAAAAATTAAATCATATTAGTTTCAATTCTTGAGCCTTTGTATGATAAGCATCATTCCTATAAATATTTTGCAAGAGAGATAATAACATGAATGCAAACCTAGGAATGATTATGATATTTTAAAAAGATATTGTATTATTTATTTTAATCCATAACTAATATTAAATAATGATAGGAATCCTCCACATAATACATTAAACTTTATATTTAAAACTATTATGTCAATATCTACTCAATGTTTTGAATGTTATTGGAATTACTAACTATATTCCTTTTCTTTTTTATTTTGAAACTATATACCAAGTTATGTAAGGAAAGGAATAATAAAAAATTAAAGTATATAGTATTCTACATATTTGATAAACACGACATGCCTAAAATATTGATGATATCATTTTGTTTGTGCAATATACTCCTTACAAAAGGAATATTGATTCCTTAGGAAAGGCCTCAAGGGACAAAACACTCTTATAAGGAAAATCAAAGAAAGTAGTAAATTATGGTTGTTTCAAATAATTATATTTCAATTTGATGGATAATCCACCATACTTTGTTATATTTTAAACCATCTAATCTTTTTTTTGAAAAACAAGAAGATAAAACTTTTGAACCATAATTTAAAGCTTATCCACTATTTGTTTATGTCCATATTCATATTTTGATAATATAAATCCATGATAAAAAATATTTTATTATATCAAATAAAATTTTATCTTTAGACATTAAAAGGATAAATATAGTTGAGTTAGTGGTTACCATTTTGTCTTATAAATAAGAGAGTTGTAGTTCAACCAACCATAAGAGAACAAATTTATTGAAAAACCATCTAGAATATTTTGTGATTAATTTTAAACTCTCTAATATGAAGTTTAATGTTGTTGAACACCTATGTAGGCTTCATTTTCCTAAATATTTTATTAAATCCATAGAACCTCTATATTTTTAAGGTAATATTTTTCCCATTTCCTTGACCTTAAAATAATCTTCAGCCAAATTCTGACCTTAATGTTAGACTCGTAAGTATATAGTTTTAGAATATTCTTGCTCTTGTATTTATCACAACATCAATCCTTTTCATATTACAAATGGGGATGTTAAATTATTCTAAAATGCTTTCTAGAGAAAATTTCTTTGATTTTCAAACTTTGACTATTTTATACCTTTGTATTATGTTTAATAATAAAATCATATAAAGAGGTGGATTGCAATGTAGTTCTTATGATATTTATAATGTGATATATGGTTTAAAATATACTATTCCTTCATTTAAAATAATATTTTCATTTTCTCAAAATTTGATTACTAGATATCTTCATCTTTCCTTTATGAGATAGATGAATAACTAGACATATGAATGGTATTTTCCATATTTAAAATCTCCACAATAATCCATTCTACATCTAAGGGAATATTAATAAATAAGTATCATGTATTTGTATTTTTAAACAACTATCCTATAGAATTCCATATGCTAATAGTATTGATTTAAGTTCCATGGACCTAGTATGTAAGGAATTAACCAAAATAATAGAGTCATCAATAAACTTAACATGAGATTCAAAAGTACCATTTGTTACAATGAATAAACTTTATTTTTCCTTCCATTTTATCTCATTGAAAATGCTCTTCATAATTCCTTGTGATTAATAATAAAGAGATAATAAAATAGTACATCACACTAGGTAAGTCCATGAAATGATTCAGAGTATCAAAATGGGGCTCCATTGATTAAAATATGATATTTTAGAGTATATAATGACATCTAATTGATTAAAACCAGCCTTAAATTTATAATTTTATATTATATCATCTATAAACACCACCAAACACTATCATATATTAGTTCATATCTATTTATACAAGCACACATGGTTTTTTTTAGGTGATGAAGAGAATATATAGATAATATTGCCAAGATTTATTGGATACAAAATTCCAAACTATTTTGTTTAACCATTCTTGAAAACTAATGTAATAATTTTCATGACCCACCCATGGAAAACTTTTTATTTTGATATATGTATGCTTTACTGATGGAATGAATGGTTACTTCCAGTTTAGCTATTCAAGAACATATGAATCCTATGGAAGGATGTGATATTTATATTTATTTATAAATGTTGGATAATGACTTGTTACATTCTATGAAATATATATTTTATGTCATAATATGATACTGCTAATTGAGTTGTGTTTGTGTAGGAATGGGTTTTTCTTGTAGGTGGAAGAAGAAACTAACCATCGATAATAGAATACCTTGGAGGAAATGATGTGATGAGTTATTTGTCAGAAATACTAGAAGGGAGAAACATGGATAAATGCCCCTTCCATGATGTTGCATGTCTTATTGTGCATTAAAAGAAGTAATTGTGTGATGCATAATGGCTATTTTATGATAAAATTTTGTGGAATAAGTATTGTTGTGTTGATTTCTTGATTTCCATTATTGCCTTCTTTTGTTTAGAAAAGAAAGATTACTCTTGTTGGTAATAATGTATATAGTAAGAAAGAAAATGATTTATTTTTGCATTAATAAATATTATTTAGAATCTAGTTTCATGAGAGTTTGTTGAAAAGAGTTTATTGACTAGATACTAGTTAATTAATACAAATGAGTGGGTAAATGAAGTGGCGAGTGGAGAAGTTGCATGTCGAGAACCAACCGATGAAGAGGGGTAATGGATAGAGCATGGGATATGCTTCAAAAAAGGAAGTGGATGGTAAAAAATAGGAGGTACAAATTCTATTGATTCTAAATTTTTTTGGGAAGTGGATGTGAGAGGAAGGAACATTCGAAGATTGGAAGCATGACCCAATAAGTGTACGCAAGTCTTTTCCTGTTCAATTATACTTTGTAGAAGAAATAAAGCTTTTTGAGATTAATAGATAGGGCATTATGTTAATTTAATTTCCAATCATTTCCTTTTGTCAACTTTTGTTTGAAAATAGATATGAACGGTTGTTTTTGCTTAGTCAACTTATGAAGGTTTCCATTAACTTGTAGCTCTCAAACAATGATAGAAAGTGTAAATCGTATACCAATATTGATGATACATTTTGGATTATTGGTTGATATAAACTTATTTTGAGAACAATAGTGTTACCTTAGCAACATAGACACATTCGTATGTCTTACCCTCCATTTCTATGTGCTGGATTGATGCCCAACCAGGTGGGTAGTGTAAAAGTTGTGCTGATTTGGATTTTTGGCTAAATGAGATTTACTAGTATCACAGTAGAGTCTTCAAAGTTATGTTTCCCAAGACTGGTTGACCTAGGTGTGCATTATAGACCTTAGCATGGAGTGCAATAGATATTTTCTTGAATTTTTCTATTTTTGTACATAAAATATGCTATGTAGGAATTCAATCCCTATCAATCTATGTTATTTTTGGTATTGTAGTAGAATGGGTTTTTGTTTACTACCTAAAAAATGTATAATTTCATTCCCTAAATTCATGTGATTTGGGTATAGTATATCAATAACATGTTATGATATGTTAGGTGATTCCTCTAGTTAGTGGTTTGGGTTTCATTAGTTTTTTATATTCTCTTTTTTTTTATGTCTATTGGTAATGGAACATCTGATAGATGCTTTTGAAGATTTGCAACACATTTTATTTAAGAACTCAATATAGATGTTGTATTGTAGATGTTGATTGAGTTCTCTTAAGTAAAATTTAGAATGGATTTGAAATGCTATATGTCATTATTTTAGAATAAAATATATTCTATGATGGGAATACTAAATTTCCATAAATGTGATTTTATTAATGAGCTCTATTTGTTTTGTGTGCAAATAGAGATGATTTATAGAATTTTTTTCATACACTCTATACTTGCTATGGAAATGACTTTGTTTCAAATAGAATTACATCATAGTAAGGATTTTGTATACATATAGAAATATAAATTTGGATTTATTGTAAACTTATCGAAAAGCTTCACATAAGCTTGGGAGTTGTCTTTGATCCTCAATTTAAGGGTATTCATTCTTGATGGACCTCAATATGGAAGGTGAGTAGATATCAAGGAGAGTAGAAGGGTAAACTTATATTGAAGATTTGCAAGTGCCAAAGTGATAGTGTTCATTATGAATCAAAATATGAATGGACTTCTTTCTCACAGACATGGCAAGTTGATGGCATACAGCAATTTATCATTTATCTCCCAGTAAGAAACTGGTGGAGAGTTTTAGATATCTAAGTTTGTAAATATGTAATGCCTGGACTAATTTCCCATGCAATAAATGCAATTCCATATTGGGATCTTAGTTCATATCGTGCAATGTAATTGTTGACTATTGTAAAAGTATGGTCTATGGTTGGAACTACATTATTAAATTTAAGATGTTGGTTATCTCTTGGAGATAACATGACTAGTTAAATGGCTATTATGGATTTTTTTTTATCTAGCGTAATCCTAAACTTAAGTGAATATGCAATGTGGATGTTTGCATTCATATTTTTTTCCCTATTGTATTTAGTTGTTACCATCGATTTTGCTGGATAGAATATGTATTAAAAGCTAACTTATCTTTGGTAATCTCAAATTTTGGGTAGGAAATTATGAAATGTAGAGTGCAACTTACATTCAAAATAAATATATATATTTAAGTCATAGTCGAGACGTTATAATGAAAATCGTATCATAACTATATTTCCTTTGTCATGGCATTATTTTGCTTTAATAAATTTAGTTAAAAATGACCCCTCTTTGAAAGGAAATATTTAGTTTTCAGGTTAAATGGGGATTCTTTAGGGACTTCCAACATTTTATTGTGCGAACATGATTTCATGAAATTGGTATACTAGCTATTTGAAAAAAGAGAAGGATGGTCGTAGTACTTGCCATCCATATAGAAAGACTTGTATAGGAAAGCAAGATAGCAAGTGACCCTTCTTGATGGAATGAGAAGGGGACAAAGTATGATGTAGTCCTTTAGAAATATTGAAAGGAGGAGCTAACCCTTGTTGTGGTAGTGATAGCTTATCTATGTAGCATCTAGTGCATTTACATAAAATAAATTATGTATAATGTAGTGATGGGGGCTACTATGTTTAGTTCATGTTAGTTTGAAAGAAGCAATCATAGGGAAGACTACTTATAAGGGATTTTTCTACTAAAAAAAAAACTCTTGGAATTAGATTGGAAGAATTGGGTTGTGATATTTTGGTATCAGAGCATGGTTCGTAGTGGGATAGGTACACTATGAAATATTAGTTTTGTAATAGAAAAGATACTTATGCAGGAATTGTACATTACCAATAAAATACCAATTAGAAGTAAATATACCCAAAGTACTTGAGATGATTGGATAAATAAATATTAGTAAGAAGAGTAATTTTATGGACTAATTGCTAATGAATTATTACCATATCTTTTATGTGTTTCTAGGGACAATGCCACCAAGGAGAAGAGGAGGTGTTGCCCCATCACCAATGAGGACAATATGGACTAGTGAGGAGGATAGAAATCTAGATGAGAGTTCAAGGAACCCTAGTGATAATAGGGAGAATCCTAATAATAAGAATCTCACTAAGATTGTGGCTCTACTTTAGGAATATTTTGAAACCCAAAAATAGTTGTTGGATGTCGTGTTGATTTAAGAAGAAGATATAGGAAACCCTAGTTTTAGTCAACCAAATAAACCTCTTATCTAGGCACAATAAGTTAGGGTTAGATTAGAGGTTGAGTTAGGAAAGGAAATAAAATATTTGAAATCTTCTAAATTTAATGGAGATGAATATGGAGACAAGGCTTAGGTATGGTTAAAAGATATAGAAACATATTGTAATATGAATAACTTTTCCTTGGGAACCTGAACATCCTATGCTATACTACATGTATGAGGTGATGGCTTGGATTGGTGGGAAGCGCATAGTAATGAGTCAGGTATTACAACAATCATTGACTTGAAATTTGAAAAGTTTGTAAAAGCCTTCAAATATAGATTTCTCACGGAACACTTCTATTCCAAAAATTTTGAGGATTTCACTAAGCTTTGAAAGGGAATTATAAAATGGAGAAGTACTACCAAAAAATTATCAAACTTATGAAATGTGTGCCTCATTACAATGAATAATTAAGATCCATAAGTTTATTGTAGGAGAAAATCCTATAATAGGCTATGAAGTGGATATGCAAGAAACGGTAACTCTTCATAAGACCTATGAGTTGGTTAGGAAAGTTGAAACACATCTCAAAACCTACTTTGATTATGAAGGATTAGATGAAGAGGGTAAGGAGGCACTAAGAAAGTGAAACAGTGTAGGTTTTATAAAATGGGAAGAAAAATAGACGAGTAAGAACTTCTCTTAGTAGGATCAAAGAAATGAAAATAAGAGAGGGAAGTTTAGAAAAAGGTTTCAAGGGAATAACCGAAATAGTAGTAAGGTTAACAACAAAACGTTACAAGGATAGACTAATCCTCCATCTATAGGAAAATTAGAAGAGTTACATAAGTGGAAATAACATACAATACCAAAAGAAGGATGTTGTCTTTGTAGAGGACCATATTATGCTTCTAATTTTCCATGGAGGACATAAATGAATTCTAAGGGAAAATAACCAATGTACCAGAAACTGCACCTAGGGAGCCTATGCACAAGATTTATGTAGCTACAAGAAACTAGAATATTTATGGTCAAGCCACACCACTAGTGATCAAAGGTAATATTTTTGGTATAAATATTAAAATATTGATCGATAATGGTGCTATAGATAGTTTTATTTCCACTAGTTTAGCTAAAGATATTTCACAAAGATCAAGAATCTTAGCCCATGGGTGGAAGGTCGAGTATGGTTCAGGATAAACCTAATATAGTAACCAATGTTACCCTATGGTAGAAATTGCCTTACCTAGTGGAATAATTATAGGATGCTTGTATGTAGCTCCACTGCATGCTTTTGACATAATCCTAGGGATGGATTGTTTGCAAGCACACAAGGTAGTACTCAATTTTTATGATAGATGTATTGAGTACACAAATGATAAGGATTTTGTGTATAGGATGTATAGCCTTTAGGGGTATTTTAAACCTCAAATTCTATCAAAAATGCAACTTAAGAAGACCATAAAGAAATGTGGAATGTTCTATGTTGTTAAGGTAAACAATGTTGATAAGGAGAAGGAGGAGGTGTTTGAGAAACACCCAATTCTTGAGGATTTTAGGGTTGTTTTTTGAGAATATTTACATGGATTACCTTATCAATGGAAATTTGACTTTACTATTGAGCTTCAACCAGGAACAAAACCCATACATAGATCTCCTTATAGAATGAATCCCATGGAAATGCAGGAGTTGAAGGTGCAATTACAAGGGTTACTAGAGAAAGGATTGATCAAACCAAGTGTATCACCTTGGGGGTGCACTTGTGTTATTCATAAATAAGAAGGATGGTTCCTTGAGATTATGCATAGATTATATAATGTTAAACAAGGTAACTATAAATATTAGACATCCTCTACCTAGAATTGATGATCTATTCGATTAACTCAAAGATTCCACAATTTTTATAGAAATCGATTTGAAATCAAGATATCACCAATTTATGATCTATGAAGAAGATAATCATAGGAAAACCTTTAAAACTTGTTATGGATATTATGAGTTTTTTGTCTTACCTTTTGGTTTAACAAATTCTCTAGTGGTATTTATGAATTTGATGAATAGTATCTTCAGGAAGTACATGGATAAATTTGTACTATTATTCTAGATGATATTTTTATATATTCCATAAACAAGAGAGAGCATGATGAGCATCTCTGGTTGGTGCTAGAACTATTAAGGAGAATCAAGCATATGGGAACTTATCTGAGTGTGAATTTTATGTGTCATAAGTGCAATACTTAGGACACAATTTTTGATCAAAGGGATTGCAGTGGATCCTAATAAAATAGAAGCCATTTTGAATTGTCCTCCACCTACCAATGTGAAAAGTTCAAATTTTCATGGGCTTAACTATATACTATAGGCATTATGTGAGGGACTATGCCAAAATCATCTCATAAATAACCAATATTTAGAGAAATAAAAAGAATTCAAATGGATAGAGAAATGTGAGGAAGCTTTTGGTTTTCTTAAATAGAAGCTTACCACACCTATATTAAAAGTACGTGATATTTAGGGAAGCTTCTCTATTTGTATTGATGCATCATTGGAATATTTTGGAGGAGTGCTCTCATAGAAAGAAGTTGTAGTAGCCTATGGATCTAATAAACTAAAGAAACATGATGTTAATTATGCAACCCATAAATTAGAGTTGGAACCTATGGTTTCTACTCTCAAGATTTAGCAATATTATCTAGTCAGGAGAACCTTTGAGCTAAGGACAAACCATCAGAGTCTACAATATATATTCACTCAATATTTAGTCAATTATGTAAAAATAAGGTGGGTGTAATTTCTTGTAGAATATAACTTTGGTATTAACTATATTAAGGGAAAATAGAATAAAGTCATTGATGTGTTGAGCAGGAGGAGACACATAGTAGTTTTATCTCACATCCATGTCGACTTGATGGAACAATTAAAGGAAATACAAAGTCATGATGCATAATGCAACTAGAATTAAGAAGGAATAGAAAGGAAACCTAATGAAAACAAGGATTTTTGCATCAAGAATGGTTTCATATGTTCTAAGAACAAAGTAGAAATCCCTGAGGCTAGAAATTTGAGAAAGATGATTTTAAATGAAGCACATAGATCTCCATATTTTGCTCATCCAAGAGGAGAAAATATGAGGTAGAATATGAAAAATATATTCTTCTAGCCAAGAATGAAGAGAGACATAACTAAATTTGTCACTCGATGCCTCGAGTGCCAAAAGATAAAAGTAGAACACAAACATCTTGTTAGTTTTTTGTATCTGCATGATATGCCTATGCAAAAATGATAAGTGATTTCAATGGATTTCATAGTAGGGCTATCAAAGAATAGGTTTCAGCATAATGTAATACTAGTAGTGGTCAATAGAATGATCAAGGTTACGTACTTTATACCCAAGAACACCAAGGATGATGTCGTGATTGTGGCTAATAGATTTCCCAAGGAAATATTTTGGCTTCATGGTTTTTTGGAGGTAATCATATCAGATAGGGACCCAAAATTTACATCTAATTTTTGGCAATCCTTGCATCACACCATTGGTACTCGATTGAATGTCAGTTTTGGTTACCATCCAAATATTGATGGGTAAACTAAAATAGTGAACCAGGTGTTAGAGTACATGCTTTGCATATACTGTATGGATCAAAAAATCCATTGGGAATATTACTTCCATATGGTATAATTTACATACAATAATGGTAATCATTTGACCATAGGAATGGCTCCATTCAAATCTTTGTACAGTAGAAGATGCAGGACACCATTTTCTTGGGAAAATCTAGAGGATCATATTATATTGGGACTAGACATGGTTAACGAAATGGAGCAATAGTTAAAGATAATCAAGGAAAGGTTGAAGGAAGTATTAGATTGTTAGAAAAGCTATTTCGATCTTAAGAGGACACCAA
Organism: Wollemia nobilis; assembly: GCA_028583015.1. Lineage (NCBI taxonomy): Eukaryota > Viridiplantae > Streptophyta > Pinopsida > Araucariales > Araucariaceae > Wollemia > Wollemia nobilis. The sequence goes on from JAQPPZ010016612.1 coordinate 3,800,682, forward strand.
CAAATTTTTTTTTGGTGATAGGGTGTTCTTGAGGGTGAGACCAAGGAAGAGTGTTATCAAGTCCACAAAACTTGATCTTGATTTTATAGGAACCTTTGAAATTACAAAGAAGATTATTCTTATGGCATATCAATTTGCCTTACCATATAGTAGGTCCAAGATTTATAACACTTTTCACATATATTTGCTTAAAAAGTACAATGCTAACCCTTATAATATGGGGGACTTTTCTAATTTGTAGATGGTGAATCCCGAGGCTATAGAGGTTTGACCAATAAAAATCCTTAAGTTCCAATACAAATAAATGAGGAAAGGGACTTTGGGATAGGTCAAGGTCCAATGGGACTTATACTGAGAGAGAAATTCTACTTGGGAAAAAGTAGAAGATATACAAATACACTTTTGATTCTTGTTTGAGAACATTATGTAATGTTGTTTTATTTTTAATGTCAATGAAATATAGAGGACTATGTTAAGAGTATAGGGGGAGGATGTCATGAAAAACCCATGGTAGAATTTTTATTTTGATATATGTATGCTTTACTTTGATTACTTTAGTGAAGGAATGACAACATGTGAATCCTATGGAAGGATGTGATATTTGCATTTATTTGTGAATGTTGGATAATGAAATGTTACATTTTGTGAAACATGTATTTTATGTCAGAATATGATACTGCTAATTGAGTTGTGTTTGCATAGGAATGGGTTTTTCTTGTAGGTGGAAGAAGGAACTAACCATCAATAACAAAATGCCTTGGAGGAAATTATGTGATGAGTTATTTATCAAAAATACTAGAAAGGAGCAACATGGATAAATTTCTCTTCCATGATGTTGCATGTCTTATTGTGCATTAAAAGAAGTAATTGTGTGATTTTTAATGATTATTTTATGATAAAATTTTATGGAATAAGTATTATTGTTTTGATTTCTTGATTTCGATTATTGTCTTCGTTAAAAATAAAAAGAAATATTAATCTTGTTGGTAATAATGTATGTAGTAAGAAAGAAAGTAATTTGTTTTTGCATTAATAAAGTATGATTTGGAATATACATTTGTGAGAGTTTGGTGAAAAGAGTTTATTGACTGCATACTACTTAATTAATACTAAAAGCACGAGGATACAAAAACAAAAAGGAAAATCCAATATGCGATGTAAACAAAACAAAAGATAACACTAAATCCTATGAATTGAAAGTGCATGAAAGGAAAGAAGCATAAACAAATCAAAACCAAATTGAAAGCCAATATGGAAGACAGCCCTTTTATTAATATGCTTCAGAACTCAGTTACAATTCACCTCCTCCATTTTTGGGGGCTAGGAGCATTAAATGTGTTCTTGTCACACCAATGAATGCTATTCCTTCTTCCGCGTGCCCACATGTAAAATAGGCGGACCAAACATCGTCACCACTTGCATTGATGAATATTGACTCCTTTTTGCTCCTCTGATGTCTAGATCCTATGTTCAAGGAAACATAAAATAGTCAATAGCACCTGTAGATAAAATGAAACATGCAATCCCCATGCCTTCAACTAGCACCTGCAAAATATGAATAAAACGATAACTGAAATAGATCCAAATGAACTAAAAACTTGACAGGGGCATAAAAACATCACCAGGAAGGTACTACAAAAATAACAGTCAAAAAATTCACCACATATTCGTATTCACTGGGGCGGGACGATTAGACCTACAACAAAGTGTCAAAAAGCACTGTCCCAAATGTCACATCCAGGAAGCTCCAAATCATTTGCAAAGTTTGGGGTTAGCTAAAAGGGGGTATTTTGGGAAGACCCAGAAGGTCAGATTTTCCCAATTTGGCCTCTATCACCGGGAATTTGATGATGCTACCTGCATGTTAGTAAAGGCGAGAAATGATAAAAACATGATCAAAATGATCAAATCTTTGTGAAATTTGAATGACAACCTATCTAAGAAGCATAGAATCAGATTCAAAAATAACAAAAAGGAAATCTACTATAGATTTCTAAATGCTTTGAGGCGGGCCGATTAGAACTACAGCAGTGCGGGGGGGCGCCCGGGGGTAGGACGCCCACCGTTTAGGGCCCGATTTCGGCACCAATCCACTTGGTATGGGTCCAAAATATCTTGTGGTGTGTTGTCGACAAATTTGGTAGGATTTTGTGGCCAAATGTCAGGTTTCTGTTCTAGATTTTCCCTTCCAATAATCACCCAATGACCTCCCTTCTAAAAGAGATCAAGGATGTGAAAGGCACAAATCAAAAGGTGTGAGGATATAAAATGGCAGCACTTCATTGCTAAAAATGCTCCTTCTCTGTATATTTTTGGGGTGAGAAGACTCACCATTTTATAGACCTTATAGTCTCTTTGGATGAGCATGCAGAGGTGCCACTTGGCAATCATGACTTCCCAGGGGGAGAAGATTCCTCCCCGATTAGGGGCTCCATGACTGCCCCTGTAACTGCCTCTAACGCTCGAAAATGCTCACTCACACTCCCATGCAATGAAGGAAGAGTTAAGTGGTGTATCTGAGCCACCATTTGTCAAGATTTGACTTTTTTCCTATCAAACCTGCTATTCACCCCACCCTGGAGCGAATACTACTAATCGTCCCAGGGTGGTGCGAATAGCAATTTGTAATCATCCCTAGGTGGAACGAGTATGGAGCAGAGTGCCTGAAGGTTCCAAATTGACCTCTGACCTTCCAAAACTATTGTGTGAGTGGTTAGGACCACTGTTTAACCTCTAAGGGCTTCCCTAGGGGTTGTGTGTGTCAATGCAATTAGTGTTTGCAGTCACATAATCGGATTGGTGTTGTTTTGGTGTCTATAGATGCCCCTTTTTGGGAAGCGTTGTGTGTGGCACAGTGTTGAGAAAAAATAGATAACCAAAGCAATAATTATTAGGTTTTATCAGTAACCTAACAAAATTTTGATGCCCCAAGTATGAAAAGGGCATGCATTCTTGAATCCTTGCTTCTGACGAGCGAAGGAACTCAATTCAAGTGTTAACATTTTTTGGTGAGGTGTTACTTGATCTTGGACATTGATCAGTCATGAATAGGCAAAGGGCACAACCTTTTGTCTTTGGGAACCTTGAGTTCATGATTCATGAATGCCAAGTGTTTGATCAGCTTGTGATTATTGCTTATTTTCTACCCCAAGCAGGGGCGTGATTGTCTTTGTCAATGATTCTTTGAATGCATGCCATTTCCATGATTGGGTGTGTATTTGTTGATTGGTGACTAAGTGTGACTACCCCCTCAAGAGATGAATCGATGAGGGAATGACCTAAATGAGAAAAATGACGAGTCACTTGACCCAATATGACTTAGGTAAGGGTGCCTTTAGATGTTTATCATTGAATGCTTAAGCAGTTTTCTGACATTTAGACCTATTTTTGGTGGGTGTTAACCCTTTGTGCGATGCCCCTTGGGGTTGAAATTGTCAAAAATCCATCCTCCCGTGGAGCGGTCCAGCTATGGTAGCCTTCTTCGGGAGTAGGGTAGTGAAAATTTGGGACCTTGATGTTGGTTTTGTATGCCAGTGAATGGCGGGTGCAAAGGCACCTTTGTTTGGCAATTTTATTGCTATTTTTGGGTGGATTTTGACCCTTTTTGGGATGCCACTTGGGGATGAAATTGTCAAAAATCCATCCTCCTGTGGAGTGGTCCGACTATGGTAGCCTTCTTGGGGAGTAGGATAGTGACAATTTGTGACCCCGATGTTGGTTTTGTATGCCATTGAATGGCAGGCACAAAGGCGCCTTTGTTCAATGTTATTGCTATTTTTGGGTGGGTTTGGACCCTTTTTGGGATGCCGTTTGGGATGAAATTCTCTGCAATCCGTCCTCCCATGGAGCGGTTCAGCTATGGTAGCCTTCTTAGGGAATAGGATAGTGAGGATTTGTGACCCCGACGTCTATTTTACATGCCCATAATGTCAAGTGCAAAAGCACTCTCATTGGACAATTATTGCTTGTTTTTGTGCATTTTGGTGCAGTTTTTGCTGTTCTTTTTTTTTTTTGCTAGGTCAGAGGACTGGTTTATTGAAGCCTACGGGCATTTTTGATGATATATATATAGATGAATTTATTTTGTTTATACATGTGTTGTGATTTTATTTTATGCACAGTGACTGATGTGTGATGGATGCATGTTAATTTACATTATGTATGTATATGTTGCGATGAATGCTAATGTTTCTAATTTATATGATATGCAAATGGAATGGATGAATTGAATTTGTGATTTTTGGTGGTGGCACCATAGATTGTTTATAACTTATGGCTTTTTGTCCTAGGTGATTGCTTTGGTAAATGAATTTTCATGTATACATGTTACTTTTTGGTATTTTTTGATGGCAATGCAAGGATGAAAAGATATGACAGTTGGTTTAGAATGTAGTTAAGGTTTTCTGAGACTCAAATGCTTTAACTAATTAGCCAAGAATGTACTTTTATCTTACAAGACTTTGGAATAATGTATGAATTCGACATGTCTTTGACCAAGTTATTTCACATCCCTGTGTGTGCAATTGAGTTCATTTATGTGGTATTTGTTAGGATACTACCAGTGCCAGATAGGCTATCAACCAAACCTGTATTGAGGATCACCTAATTAGCTCCACTAACTCCTTTGTTGTATTTAGTCAGATTAATCTGTAGTGCTATCTAGGATACCATAAGCTAGCTCATCCATATGCAAACAGTGATCTACACACAAGTTAATGTGACATATATATCATCATGCAGGAGGTTTACCACTAGTGACCAATAGGTTATCCACCAAACTGATACTGAGGTGTATCTCATGACCTTTTGAATGCTGAGAGTTCCAAGGATTCAAGTTTGACTCTCTTTTTTTCTTCAATTGTATTGGGATACTTGCTCTTTTGTAGTGATAAAAATCACTATTTATTTTTTTTTTTCTTTTGAGCAAGGGATTTTAATATGGAGTGATGAGAATCAATATTGTATGTGCCTTTTGATGTATGCACTTTGTTGGTGATGTCAAATTTTTGGAGTTTTGACTTTTGCAAAATCTTGATGTTTTGCAACTTTTTGAGAACTTGGGATTCTTGGGGAATTGGGTAGGGAAGATGCTTGTCCTTTTTCCAACTCTTAGTATTCTTGGGGTCATTCACACAGGGGGATGAGCAAGATAACCGTTTCACTTATGGTGATCTGGATTGCTTTGCAGGTTTCATCTTTCGTTCACACAACTTGGGAATTTTTATGTGTGTTTTAGCTTGTGTTGGGATGCTACGTAACAAGGTGTGATCCAAGTAGAACTCTACCTTTGTAAAATCTATCTGACTTTGTACAGTATGTGGCTAGAAATCTAATGATAGCTGAATGACGAAAAATATTGATACATTAGAAGACAACCGATTATGATATGGTAGAAAGATGTAAATTGCGTTTATTTTTTATGGACTATTTATAGAATGGAGAAATGTGGAAAATGATGGTTTTGCCAAGTAATTATAGTCTATGGTGCTTTGACCTGTATTACCACAAATATGCAATGTATGGATGTGATGCTTAATGCAGCTATATATTTTTGTGTTTTTGATGGATTGATTTTTGTGAGTATGAATATGAGATGCAAAAATAGCTCTTTATTGTTGTGATGATTTTGAGCATGCATGGAAATGAGATGCAATTTTTTTTTATTTTTGATGATTTTATTGTTTTTGAATTTTCTTATTTTTGACCAAGCGATTGTGGGAACCCTTGGAGCTTTTTTTTTTACCAAAGGGATGATGGGTACCTTTGGGGCATTTGGGGATTGACCAAGCGATTATGAGAATCCTTGGAGCTTTTGGTTTGACCAAAGGGATTATGGGTACCTTTGGGGCATTTAGGGGTTGACCAAGCGATTTCAAAAATCCTTGGAGCTTTTTGGGTTGACCAAGTGATTATGAGAATCCTTGGAGCTTTTGGTTTGACCAAGCGATTATGAGAATCCTTGGAGCTTTTTGGGTTGACCAAGTGATTATGGGAATCCTTGGATCTTTTGGGTTGACCAAGCGATTATGGAAATCCATGGAGATTTTTGGTTTGGGCTATGGCTCTTTTAAATATGGAATGGCCTCAAATGATTGATATTCAAGGGTTCTAGTTCCTTGATTCCATCAAGAGAGGCGAGCCGGTATGTTCCAGGTCCTATTTTATTGTGGATGAGATAAGGACCTAACTAGTTTGTCGTGAACTTGTTCCTTAGATGGGATGACAAGTTAGAATTTTTTTGGTTCTCTTTTAAGACCAAGTCACCAACCTGAAAGTCCCTCAGGTGAACCTTCATGTTGTATGCTTTCTTAATTCATTCTTGATAGATACATAAATGCTCAAGAGCATTAATGCATCATTCGTTGAGCAACGTAATCTTGTCTAACCGATCCTACCACGCATTGTCATCATCAATGAACTCTTGCATTGATATATGCAAGGAAGGAATTTCCAACTTGAGAGGCATGACTGCCTCGAAGCCATACACCAGTGAAAAAGGAGTTGCCCCAGTGGGCGTCCCAATGCTAGTGCGATAAGCCCACTGGGCAAGTGATATTTGAATGTGCCAATCCTTATGACTGTCTACGACTATCTTTTTGAGGATGGCAACTAGCGTTTTGTTTGATGCCTCTACTTGCCCATTTTCATGCGGATAATAGGGTGTCAAAAAACTATGCTAAATTTTGTACTTTTTGGTCAAAGCATGCACGTATTTGTTCTTGAATGACGTCCCATTATTCGATATTATCTTGGATGGAATACCAAAATGACATATGATATTATGTAAAATGAACTCCAAAATGCGGGTTCCAGTCATAGAGGTAAGCTGAATTGCTTCCACCCATTTGGTGAAGTACTCTATGTCCGTTATGATAAACGTGTGATATCCTGATGACGCAGGGGAGATATTTTCGATTAGATCTAAGCCCCACTACAAAAATGGCCAAGCCGATTAGATCTACTACAAGTCCTAAGAAGGTACATGTGTCAAATTTTCATGGTGTTGACATTTCACTCACTTAGGAGTTGGTCGTAAAACGCCAACCCTTGAGCAAGACCAACGATGGATTTCATCACCACCTTGGCTTGAGATATTGCATACATAACCCCAATTGCGACTATTGCTAGACGTAAATCCTGATGAAAGTTGACCAAGTGTAGTGAGGGTGATTCCCAGTGCATGAGGATAAGTCTTCTATGGTAGGTGTCATAAACAGAGTGATTCCCATTCCGTACCACCTATGTTCCACGTACCATCTACTCTCACGTACCAATAGTTTCCCTCACGTAAGGGTGGGTAAATATAGAGGTTGGTATATCGGTCTGGCAAAGGTATATCGTAGGGGCGACCATTTTTTGGGAGTCATAAGAGCCATCATATTGCATTTAAATGTTATTTTAAAAATATTTCAAAACAAAATCAAAACACACTAAAACCAGTTTTAGGGCACACTTTTAATCTATAAACGAGATAACCATTGCTTTGATTGTGTGTTTCCTTTCTATTTAGTGTAGCATAAGAAATCCTAAAATAAGATAAAAATGTACACATATTTAGGTAAACATCACCATGGTGTACACCCGTAGCCGAGCCCAATCATGGGCAAGCACTACAAAGAGTGCACAAAGAGGGGCAAGTCACCTCCGATATAGTCCTAAGGGCTTGGTCATCCTACCTTGGCGGCATGGCACACAATATATTCCACATCATGCCATCACAGAACATGACTATAGAGGCACCTCTTTGAGGGTTAACCCCACTCAGCATAGATCCTTTCAAGAGGAGAACCTACATGTGGCACTCAACATAGATAGGAGGCCTCCCTTAGATGCTCGTTATGAGTGGCCTAGTGAGGAAGTGCTAGAGCAAAATAGGGTCCATAAGGAGTGGCCACATGATTTCGTCATCCCTCCTCTACCCCTTATTACTATTAGAAACATTAAACAAAATCCAAAGGATCAAGCTCTCCAAATAGGGCAAAACAATTATGCCCGCACCTTGCACGCATATGAAAGGGAGTACGAGGAATACCACCATGTTCCTCAAGAGTAGTACATAGCATAGAAGCGATGCACCTTCGCACCTGCTATGTATCAGGATCACCTATTGAGGCCAGAGCATCAGGTGAATGCCGCTAACATCGATAGAGGAAAGCAACCCATAGGGGTCTTGAATCACCATGATCGAGATAGACATGTAGGAGAGGCATCTAGGCTTCCTAAACATGAGACGGTGGAACAAATTTACTTGGCATTTACCAGACATGCCACCCACCAAGAACAAATCATGCAGCTCAGGCAAGATCAACAACAGTTAGAGCATCTTTACAGCCTTAGGAAGGAGCGCATTCAAAATCAAACAATCGAATTGCTTCATAACAATGTGCCTGAGAAGGTCCCGACCCCTCGCGTGCATAAAGTAGAAGTGTATGAGAGGCATAACCCCTTGGTATGAGACAAGTCTATGTGACCTTACCAAGTATTGCCTCCAAGACCTCCTAGACCTGAGCGGGAGGCCACTCCCAGAAATAATTATGGGAACCCTCCATGGGCACCCACCCATGTCTATAGGTCTCACCCAGGCACTCCTCAAGTAGACTATGAGGAGTATGAACAAGAAGAAGAGTGGGTTGAAATGCCCTACCAAGGCAGAGGGTGTGCTATCCAACCACCCCTCCATAGGCCTCATGTTCCTCGCAACCCACAATGGGAGAAGACCAAGGAGGAAGAGATAAAATCTTTCGATGCATATAAATCGCTACTAGAGCGCTTAGAGTCTATGGAGACCAAGAATTTCAGTCCCCAAAAGCCTACTTTATGACAAATTCATAATCACATTGTGCATCCATCAGTGTCGGCACCTCCATACCTTGAACACTTTAAACTACCACAGTTGGCACTATTTAGAGGGGAGGAGGATTCCCAAGAGCATGTGACTAGATTCCTAAGCCAATGCTTTGGTATTCAAGACAATGATGCTTTGTTTCTAAGAACATTTATAACCACATTCGCAGGCCCTACCTCAGATTGGTTCAATCAATTACCAAAACATAGCATTAGTAACTTGGATCAGCTAGTGGACGTGTTCCTCGAATGCTTCACCTTCAACACCAATAAAAGGGCATCACTAAGCGACCTATCTAGCCTCAAGCAGTATGAGGAAGAAACCATGGTGGCATATGGGAACCAATGGAGGACATTGCTTTCAAAGCTACCCTACCTCCCTCCCATGTCCGACCTAACCCAAATGTTCTCAAAGAGTTGTTTGAGACTGATCTTCATGCTATTACAGCTATAGTAATATGCCACTTTAGAGGAAGCTCTGGCACAAGCCAGAATCATTGAGGAGATCAAGATTTAGGATGGCAAGATTGCCAAGCCCAAAAAGAACGAATGGACTAAGAACACTAAAATAGGGACCACGCAACAGAAACCCGCTATGGTTAATCAGGTTGCTATAAATTTCCCTAAACCGACACAAGCAACATAGCCTCAAAAGGCTAACTATCAGGTAGTTCCTCCTAAAAATTATGACAGAGAAAACCAGAGGCAGGAACAAAATTAGCAGCATCACCTTGGGTGACAATTTACACCTTACACAGAGTCTAGGGACTCCCTATTTGATCGTTTGTTAGTGGAAAACTTGATCAACCTACAAGAGATTCAAACCATAGACCCCAATGCACCAAAGCCTAAGGCGTACAGGGAGGACTTGTACTGTAGGTTCCATAGACGAAAGGGACATGACCTTAATGCATGTTGGAAGTTCAAAGGCTTGGTGCAAGACCTAATCGACAACAAGACATTGGTAGTGGACAACCCTATAGCACCAAACAACCAATATATGGGAGTCTTCAGAGACCCCCTACCTACCCATGATGCATAGGAAAAACCCCTTCAAGTCAATGAGGTGCAACAAAATTGCCCCATGCAAGGGTATGTAGGGATGATAAGCATAGTGACTAGGAACAAGAGGTACCTAGGAGCTGCCCCTGCGACAACCACAAGAGAGGTTCCATCAACGTCACAACCTCAACAACACCCTACGCAACTTCCCCCACCTAGACCAGTGGCCACGATTTGGACTAGACTTACCCAAAGTCTAAGGACCACATCGGCTAGGCTCTCCATATACGAGCTCATTCAACAATCAGTGCCCCATTGAGAGGCTCTAATGGAGATATTAAAATCCATCGAGCTATAGCCCCATTAAGCAAACTCTTTCAACAACTTTGTGGGACATGTAAAACAATGTACAAAACTAGTCATCACATTTAGAGAAGATGAATTGAAATCGATGGCTGGTGATGTGGCGGATCCACCCCTGCATGTCATTGCGTGGGTCAATGGGATTTTGTATAAGAGGGTGTTGGTGGACACTAGCTCATCTAGTAATATCATTACAACAGTAGCATTGAAACATCTAAAGTTGTTGGCATCTCACATCGTGGCCTCCACCTATACTCTTTGAGCATTCAATGATGCGATATGCTCGACAGTTGGCATAATTGTCCTACCCATCCAAGTAGGACAAAATACTATTCATACATTTTGCCACATATTGGAAGGTGATACGGCCTATAATATCTTACTGGGCTGGCCTTGGATTAGGGACATGAAGTGTATCCCTTCGATTGCTCATCAGTTCCTAAAATACACATTTGAAGGATAGGTGTATGTAGTCTCAGCAAACTTTGAGCCCTTCAAGTACTATAATACGGTGCAATTCATGCCACAATCAACCCTTCCATCAACACATTTAGATTTTTAGTTGAATCCATCTAAACAGGGTCTGATTCCATAGGCATCCCCGTTGACAAGTCCATCAAATCCTTAGTAGGGTACATCTTCCTCATCTGGTCCTTCAAAAATGATGCCACCTATGGTGGCCACACCAAAGGACAAGGGAAAGAAACCCCTAGAAGAGGAACCACCCCTAGTCTCCACCATCTCTATCGATGAGATGCCTAGTAGAATGGAAGTCGAGACGCCTAGTTCACCCTACATGGAGTGGACTTCGGAAGAACTCCCATTCGCTCCCCCTCAACCATCAAAAATCATCGTTGAGATGGCCAACATGTTCCTGGGGGAGTATTTAGTGTAGAACATTGTAGCAACACCCACACTTGAGTCCATGCAGGACATGGGGGCACCTCGTCTCCCCATCGGCTCTGTGGTTCCTCTAGGCTACCCACCCAATCAGACAAAATTTGTTTATGGGGGCCTGGATAATGGCATTGAGCCTTCCATGCAAGAATACAAATATGAAGAGCCCTTTTCTGAGGACGTCAACTATTTGTCCAACCCAGACTTCACATTGAGATATCTTGGATAATGCAATAGGCATGGATGTGGGTTGGGCAGGTATGAGCAAGGAGTGCGTGTTCTATGCCAATCGAGATATCAAATACCGTATGACAAGTCAGGAGTAGTGTTCAACCACCCCTTACCCCTGGACATCTTGGTAGAGAACATGCAAGGCCTAGGGATAGGCAACAAGGATGGGTTGGCATTAGATCCATATGCCAATCCTAACACAACTTATACATTGGGGGATTATCTCCCATTATGAACAAACAACCTTGTTGACCTTAACAACCCTTTCCCTTCGGTCAAAAAGGGATAAAGTTTGAGGACTCACTTACAAGAGGGATATGGACAAGACCTATAAGGGTCTTCATAATATGAGTCGAAATACGAGGTAGCACCTTGGGATCCTTTCGAATCTGATAGCAATCATTCACAAGTGCATCCCATGGATGATTATCAGGAGAGCTTCTTGACAATGTTCCCTTTGGATGCTCCAATTGGACATATGCCACCTCAAGAGAATCAGGTCCCCTCGCAAAGAGTGGAACAACCCCAATGGGACCACATTAATTTGCTTGAGCAAGATGAGCCTCATATGTCACAAACAACTGTTGGAACTAATGAAGGCCTTTGGATCTCTGAAAGTGATTATGAAGATGAAATTGAGATGGCCTATCTCAATCATATGTGATAGCAGCAATATCCCTTGGACATGGATGACATGTTCGAAAAATTACACATAGGGCCAAGGCATAGGTGGCACCTCAACCAGGAACAATTATAGCAATTACTGCACCCACCACTCCAGGTATACAGAGAGCACCTTTCGCCTAGAGACCCTATAGAGCCGTTAGTGCCTAGGGTAGACCCTATCCTTTTATCCACACATAGGGCTGATCCATTTGTGCCAGTACCCATAGAGCCAGATCCGGAGCACAAATATCATCTAGGATGTCCAAGCAGCCACACCCATGGTAATGGAGACCAAAATCATTTCATTAACATGATCTCCATTGATTTAACTACCCCCATCCATGATCCAACCAACCCAACATGGTCATTGCATCTAGACCTAGATGCTATAGACTAGGATTGCACTGATGCACCACCATCCCCATCAGAGTACTGGCATTGCGGTGGGATGTTCCATTTCACCCCAAGACAGACTCAGGATGTCTTCCATGCTGAAGAGGAACCTGGCATTCTGAACGATGATCTAAATTCAGTAAACAATATCCACTTGATCCCAACTCCACACCCATTGGAGCATGGGTCCCACATGTCAGTCAAGGAGACGACTGACGTAAACATCGGCTTAGATCCAATGAATTTGTAAATCATCAAGCTGGGGGTAAGTCTATCCCTCGAAGAGCAATCCGACTACATCGTCCTTCTCAAAGAGAAGAAGGAGGTTTTTGCATGGTCCTACAAAGACATGTCGGGGCTAGACCCGTAGCTAGTCATGCATAATCTAACGCTTGATCTGACAGTCAATCCAGTAAAGAAAAAACTACATAAGATGCATCCAATAGTAGCCCTAATGGTCAAATACGAGCTACAAAAACTATTGGATGCATATTTTGTCATCTACATGGATTACCCACCATGGTTGTCTAACATGGTGCCTATCAAAAATCTCGATGGGAGGATTCGCATATGCATTGATTTTTGAGATCTAAACAAAGCAAGTCCTAAGGATGATTTCCCCTTGCCTAGCATAGATGCATTGGTAGATGCTACAACAAATCATGAAATGCTCTCCCTCATGGATGGTTTCTTAGGATACAATCAAATTCATATCAATCCTAAGGATCAACTAAAAATAGCGTTCACAATGCCCTGGGGTACATTTTGTTATAAGGTCATGCCCTTTGGCCTTAAGAACGTTGGTTTCACCTACCAACGTGCCATGACGTACATCTTTCATGATCACATGCACAAAACTTTGGAATATTACATGGATGATTTGTTGGCCAAATCTCTTTTGCACCTAGATCATCTCGATGACTTAAGCAAGATCCTCGATCGCCTCATTGAACATAAAGTCAGACTAAACCCCAAGAAGTGCGTATTTGACATCACATCTAGAAAGCTCTTGGGTTACATAGTCTCCAAACGAGGAATCGAGGTGGACCCACACAAAGTCAAGGCAATCCTTGAAATGCTTTCCCCAACTACCATCAAGCAACTCAAAGGTCTACAAGGAAAGATCGCATCGATCAAGCGCTTCATAGCACAACTATCTGACAAGTGCTGACCCATGAATAAATTATTGCACAAGGGGGTCGCATTTCACTGGGATGACGAGTGCCAGTCAGCCTTTGACGATATTAAACAATACTTGGCTTTGCCACCAGTATTGGCACCACCTAGACTAGGAGTGTCATGCTACTTATACATCTCAGCTACTGAGGTCGCACTGGACACCATGCTATCCCAAAAAAATGAATTGCACAAAGAACATGCTACTTACTATCTTATTCACACCCTGGTCAGTTATGAACTTAACTATGCATACATCAAAAATCTCTGCTTGGCAGTGGTTTTTGCTAACAAAAAGTTACACCATTACATGCTGAGCAACAAGACGTATGTTGTGTGTAACGAGAATCCATTACGATACATGATGAGTCATACTTATCATAGTAGCTACATGGCAAAATGGATCATGTTGTTGACGGAGTTTGACATAGAATCCATTAGACATAAATCCATAAAAGTTCAATTCATCACTGATCAACTAGCAGAGGCTCCTCTTGAAGATGATCAGCCTCTGATTGTAGAACTACCAGATGATGGGGTCTTCCATGTTTTAGAATCACCAGATTCTAATGATCCTGAGTCATAGGCTGACATGAACCTATTCTTCGATGGTTCGAAATGTGAGCAAGGAGGTGGCATGGGAATTGTATTCTTCACACCGTAAGGGGCTCTAATGCCTCTATCATTTAAATTAGACTTCTCGTGCACCAAAAATAATGCATAATACGAAGCCTTGCTCATAGGTCTTCAAACAAAAGTCACCATGAACATCAAATGTTTAAACATATTTGGTGATTCGCTATTAATTGTCAATCAAGTAAAGGGGGTATTCCAACGTAAATGCCCATTTCTGTAGGCCTATAAAGTCCTTGTGGACAAATTCCTAGCACAACTTGAATGGTATGACATTGAGGCACTCCCTCGATCATCAAATCATTTTGCGGATACTATGGCCTCCTTGGGGTCACTAATCCCGCAAGACCCTTTTGGTGAAATGAGAACCATTCAGGTCAAAACATTATCACAATCCATGATGGAGTGTGCAAGCTTTGACCTGACACCAGGGATCCACCTAATCCAGATTGAACCATCTCAATATAGGTTCTCTCGAATCCAATATTGTTTGACTCAAAGCCAACTAGGGGTCCTTGTTCTCCCCTAACCCTCTTAATAGCAACACAATGCTATTTTTACAAGTTCTTTCCCGTTCAACTTTTTCTAGGGATGAACTTCAAGAGACAAAACATAAGGGATTACCTCAAGCTAGGTAACCTCCCACTTGGATTGACATAAGCCACAAAAATATCATTTAAACAGAAAGCGACAAAACGTGTCTTTTTAGGAGACATTTTGTATCATCGGAGCTATGAAGGAATCATCCTCCATTTCTTGGACTATCAGGAGTCTGCTTGGGTGATCATCCAATCCCATGATGGTACGTGCGGTGGCCAATTTAGCGGTATGCCCATCACAAAGTGCATTCTCTGCATGGGCTATTATTGGCCATATTTAGAGTGAGATTGTTGCGTATATGTAAAGAAGTGCGTGAAGTGTCAACACCATGCCAATTTGACACACGTACCTTCTTAGGCCTTACAATCGATCCAATCGGCTTGGCCTTTTTCATAGTGGGGTTTTGATCTAATCAAAAAGATCTCCCCTGCATCATCGGGTCGTCACATGTTCATCATAATGGCCACAGAGTACTTCACCAAGTGGGTGGAAGCAATTCTACTAACCTCTACGACTGGACCCCATATTGAGGAGTTTATTTTGCATAACATCATATGTAATTTTGGTATTCCATCCAAGATCCTCTCGAATAATGGGACGTCATTCAAGAATAAATATGTGCGTGCTTTGACAACAAAGTACAAAATTTAGCATAGTTTTTCAACACCCTATTATCCGTAGGAAAATGGGCAAGCAGAGGCATCAAACAAAATGCTAGTTGCCATCCTCAAAAATATCATCGCATATAGTCATAAGGATTGGCACATTCAGATCTCTCTTGCCCTATGGGCTTATCGCACTAGCATTCGGACGCCCAAAAACCCTTTGGTAAAAATAAAAGCTCCAAGGGTTATCATAACCACTTGGTCAAAATAAGTATTCAAAAACAAACGAAAACAATAAAATCATCAAAAATAACAAAAAAAATTGCATCTCCATTTCTTGCATACTCATAAAAAATCAAAATACAAAAATATAGGTTGCATTAGGCATCACATCCATACATTGCATATTTGCTAGGTCATACAAGTCAAAAGCACCATAGACTATAATTGTTTTGCAATTCCTTCATTTTCCACATTTCACCCATTTTATAAACACATACATCCAGAACAACACCATCCCCATTTTTAGCATAGTCAGTTGTTTCCTAATGTATTTAGGGTTTTCGTCATTCAATTGTCTTTAAATTTCTAGCCAAAAAATGTACAAAGTTAAATGGATTTTACAAGGGAAAGTTTTACTTGGGTCATGCCTCGTTATGTAACACCCCTACACAATTTAAAAGACATAAAATAATTCCCAAGTTGTGTGAACGGAAGATGAAAACTACAAAGCAGTCTAGGATAGCATAGGTGAAATATTAGCCTGTTCATCCCCCTGTACGAATGGTTCAAGAGTGCTGAGAATTGGCAAAAGGAAAAGCTCTTCCCTATCAATTCCCCCTAATAAATAGTGGTTTTCACCACTACCAAAAATCCCAATCATCGTTGGTCCTCAAAGTTGTAAGGATTTGTACTACATGCCCCTAAAAAGGATGGGTAGTCATCCCCAAGGCCTAAAAGGATCAATGCCATTCAAAAGAAAACTCCCAAAAAACCATCATCATGACCATATCCAATCAACCTTGGTCTCTAAATTCATAAGGATTCATACTACATGCCCCTGACAAGGATGGGTAGTCATCCCCAAGGCCTAAAAGATCAATGCCCATAATTCATAATCTCCATAACCCCCTTTGGTTCCCAAAGTCATAAGGATTCATACTACACGTCCTTAAACATGATGGGTAGTCATCCCCAAGGCCCAAAAGTATCAATGCCATTCACAAGACACAAACCTACAAGCTCAACCTTACTTAGCTCAAAATGCCAAATCAAATAACAGTGGTTATCACCACTATTCAAAACCCTTGCTCCAAAAGAAAAAACAAAAGAGAAAAATAAACAGTGATTTTCATCACTATGTATATGAGCAAGTATCCTAACACATTGAGCAAATAAAAAGCCTGAACTTGAGTCCCCTACAATTCTCAGCATTCGAAAACCATCTAGGTGATCCTCATTACGGGTTTGGTGGACAGCCTACCTGGAAATGGCGGTATCCTAAATGCATGATGATATGTCTATCACATTAGCTTTGCGTGTGAGTATACCAATGTTTGAATGTGGATGAGCTAGATTATGGTACCTTAGATTGTCCCATGGATTAATCTTGCTAAATACAACAAAGTTAGTGGAGCTAATTAGGTGATCCTCAGTACAGGTTTGGTTGATAGCCTATCTGGCACTGGCGGTATCCTGAAAAATACCACATAAACAAACTCAATTGCACACACAGGGATGTGAAATAACTTGGTTAAACTCAAATTGAATTTATACCTTGGTCAAAAGTCTTGCAAAATAAATGTATAGCCTTGGCTAGTTAGATAAAATTTTTGAATCTCAAAAAATATTAACTACATTTTAAAAGCAACTGATACATTTCATTACATCCATCCCCATCTGAACATACAAACAAATACAAAAACCACATTCTCACATGCAAAATAATTCCACAAAGCCATCACCTAAGTATAGAAAGCCAATAAATCTTATACAGTCTATGGTGCCATCAACAAGTTATCAACACCTCATTTCATTCATTCCATATGCATACATCATATAATTAGAAAAATCATAATACCACATGCATACATCATCATAAATAACTGTGCATAAATAGAAAAATAAACCATGATAAGTGTATAAACACAAAGAATGTCATCTTTATATATATCATCAAAAATACCCATAGGCTACAATGAACCGGTCCTTTGACCTCGCAACAAAATCTAAAAGCTCAAAAACCCCCAAGCCTAGGGTGTCGACCACCATGATCATGCAGGATTGATGTGATGGGAACTACCCCCTGTGGTGTGGGTCCTATGGGACCCCTCAAGGCGGCTACTACTAGCCCCCGCATCACACCTACTAGAGCCCCCCTCATCCGGTTTCCTACACCGAGAGGATGCTGACTGCTCCATATCACTCCCTCTCAAGTGGCATGATGATCCGCCTCCACTCAACATAGGGATCCACCCATCGAGGTGGCTAATCTCTGCCTCTAGCTCCAATCAATGTCACACACAATCCATCTCCCACTGGCGATACATAGCCAAATTCTCATTGCACTATGCTAGCTACATCCGTAGGAGATCCCTCTCCCGTGCAACATCGATATATACCTCCCGTCAGGCGATATGTAGAAAATGCATTCTCCCACTCAACCAACTGAGTTTGTAGGAGATCCCTTTCCTATAGAGCCTCCCCTAGCTCCTCATCTTGTCTCCTAGTCCCATCAATCATACATTCTCAGTGCACAACCCTGCCTCCATGTCCTCCAAAACTTCCTGAGGCATAGGTGAATCCGGGACAACAGCTTTCTCTGGCTCCCACTACTCCGGGATGTCTTGCACCTCTGGTTGGTCCAAAACCCCAAAACCCCCCCAAAATCATCCACCTCTACCATGTATGCATCCTTGAGTGAAACCCCCCAGCCCTCACTTGATGCCTCTACATAATCACCCCCTGTGATTGTCATCTCTGTGCCCCCTAGAGGCCCCTCACCTCGCCATCACTGCAAAGTCCACCACTGGTCATACTCAGTAGTAACCCCGATGTCATCCACATATGGGACATAAATCATTGTATTTGAATCCTCACCCAACGATGCAATGACTAGCCAAGCTAGAGTCCTCTCGTCCCCCTAGCATCGATAGACCATAGGATCTCCAGGCAACCCCTGGCGCACCCTAAACTATCGTGTAACCCGACCATATGGGAAAAACTCCAACTCAGTCCCATGATGCCCAATCAGCCATCGCCCCATACGTACCCATCAGATCCACTCTCTAGCCTCAGGCCAGGCTGGACAGTCCTGATAGGTGTGCCAAAACACCTCCCCTGGAGTAAGTCAAGTGAAGGCATTAGCATAGTGCCCTACGACACTTGCCCATTTTTGAATTTGTCCCTGCTCCTCAGACCACCACCATAATGCCCCGTATATGATCTCTCGATCTACCATATCTTACCGAGTCGTCCATGGTAACCCAACCAACATCTTCATCACTATGTGCTGCCAAGCCCAACACTACAACAAATAGCTACATCCAATCCCCTTCTACCTTCGATAGTGGACCTCGTACAACTCATCATAGAGTTGTTCCAGCAGATTTTGTCCCCATATCATGATCATAGGTACATTCATAGGACACTCCACCAACCTGAACACCACCTCCAATAGGTTCCACGGGAACCTCACACTCGAAGAGTCAGGTAGCAGCATGTTGGATATGATGCCCATCAGTAATACGTGCCTCACTCCCAACACACCCCTCTCTAGCCACCATCAAACTAGAATGCCACCAATCTGGCAGTCGCCCTCTGCTCTCTCCACTAGGCTATCCACACCCAAATCCTCCCCATGCCCGAAGCAGTGTATCAACATTGCTATCCAATGATCCCATGGCATCGTCTTGATCATAAATCCATCTATTAGGATCCGTAGAATCTGATAGACATCCTCTAAAGTAACTGTCATATCGCCTATTGGGAGATGGAAGGTATTAGTTTGAGGATCCCACAAGTTGATCAGGGCCATCAGATAGGCCCGATCCCCGACCACCGGCTCCATTCGAGTCACCTACTTGAGCCCAAGGGCATCAAGCCACTCCGAGTCAACCAAAGTCAGCACCTTCCACGCGTCAGTAAACACCGTGGGCACATGGTATCGGATCTTCACAACCTACAAAAGAAAACAAACAAAAACATTACAAACCATACAAAAAAAAAATCGTACACAAAATCATGAGTATACAACAACCATGTACAACTAAAAATAGTAAAAAACAATTTTTCAATCCTAGGGTTTTTAACTCTAAACTGATAAATTAAAAACAAACAAAAAAATTCAAAAAAATAATTCATCCATCCTAGGGTTTTTAACTCTAAATTGATAAGTTAAACCAAAACAAAAAAATTTCAAAAACAATTTGTCAGTCCTAGGGTTTTTAACTCTAAAATGATAAATTAAAAACAAACAAAACAAATTCAAAAAAATACTTTATTCGTCCTAGGGTTTTTAACTCTAAATTGATAAGTTAAACCAAAACAAAAAAATTAAAAAAAATAATTTATCCGTCCTAGGGTTTTTAACTCTCAACTGATAAATTAAAAACAAAAAAAGCAAATTCAAAAATAATTTATCCATCCTAGGGTTTTTAACTCTAAATTGATAAGTTAAACCAAAACAAAAAAATTCAAAAACAATTTGCTAGTCCTAGGGTTTTTAACTCTCAACTGATAAATTAAAAACAAACAAAACAAATTCAAAAATAATTTATCCATCCTAGGGTTTTTAACTCTAAATTGATAAGTTAAACCAAAACAAAAAAAAATTCAAAAACAATTTTTTAGTCCTAGGTTTTTTTTAACTCTC
Source organism: Wollemia nobilis (assembly GCA_028583015.1). Classification (NCBI taxonomy): domain Eukaryota; kingdom Viridiplantae; phylum Streptophyta; class Pinopsida; order Araucariales; family Araucariaceae; genus Wollemia; species Wollemia nobilis. The sequence continues at coordinate 3,820,965 of JAQPPZ010016612.1, forward strand.
AACTGATAAATTAAAAACAAACAAAACAAATTCAAAAATAATTTATCAATCCTCGGGTTTTTAACTCTAAATTGATAAGTTAAATAAAAACAACAAAAATGCAAAAAACTACTTTGTCAGTTCTAGGGTTTTTAAACTCTAAATTAAAAACACAACAAAAACATTAAAATCGTTTGTCAGTTATAGGGTTTTTAACTCTAAAACTTGATAAATTAACCACCCAAACAAAAACAACAAAAATATAACTAGGGTTGAGCTACGTTTTTAAAAGCTCAGTTTTACCCTACGTTTCTAAAACTAACTTTTGATCTTAGTATAACTAGGGTTAACCTAGGTTTTACGCTAAGTTTTTAACTACATTTTACGCTAAGTTTTTAACTTAGTTTTTAACCTAAATTTTATCTTTGTTCAACTATGGTTTGAACCTAAGTTTTCATAAAGCCATACAAAACAAAACAACTTCTTTTTAGGGTTTTATTTTTAATTTGAAAAAAAAAATACAAAAGAAAAAAAACAAAAAACAAATAACTTGCGGTTTTAAAATTGTAATGCACATAAATAATAATGAGGGTCACTTAATGGTCTCACTACGGCTCTGCCGCTCGATCCGGTTTATGAACTCATGGTGGAAGGATAAAATCGGTAGTGCTTCACTTTGCAGAATTGACCTCTTCCTCCTCAAAGCTCCAAATCACCAGGAAAAACAAATGCAAATGAGCCCAAAACCTAGTTTTGGCCCTTTAAAAGGCTTTTTAAGCTTGTAATCATTCCTCCCTAGGATGAGTTCTCTGGTTAGCACTCGTACCACCCAAGAATGAATACTAAACTAGCATTCGTCCCACCTAGGGACGAATACAGAGCAAAAATTTCAAAAATAGAAAAAAAATGCACCAAAATGAACAAAAAATAGCAATAAAATTGTCCAATGAGAGTGCTTTTGCACTTGACATTTCGGGCATATAAAATAAACGTCAGGGTCCCAAATCCTCCCTATCCCACTCCCTAAGAAGGCTACCATAGCCGGACCACTCCACGGGCCGATGGATTGTCAAGAATTTCATCCCCAAATGGCGTCACAAAAAGGGTCAAAACCCAACAAAAATAGTAATAACATTGCCGAACGAAGGTGCCTTTGTGCCTGACATTCTTGGCATCCAAAATAGATGTTGGGGTCACAAATTTTCACTATCATACTCCCTAAGAAGGCTACCATATCTGGACCACTCCATGGGAGGATAGATTTTTGACAATTTTAGCATCAAACTACGTCACAACAAGGGTTCAAACCCACCAAAAATAGGTCATAATGTTCAAAAACTGCTTAAGCATTCAACATAACACAACTCAAGGCACCCTTACACAAGTCATCTTGGGTTAAGTGACTCGTCACTTTTCTCATGTTGGTCATTCCCTCATTGATTCATCGCTTGAGGGGGTAGTCAAACTTAGTCACAAATCAACAAAAGCACACCCAATCAAGGAAATGACATGCTTTCAAAAGATCATTGTCAAATACAATCACACCCCTATGATCAAACACTTGGTATTCATAAATCATGAAATCAAGGTTTCCACAGACAAAAGGTTGTGCCCTTTGCCTATTCATGACTGATCAATGTCCAAGCTCAAGTAACACCTCACCAAAAAAGGTTAACACTTGAATTAAGTTCCTTAGCTTGTTAGAAGCAAGGATTCAAGAATGCGTACCCTTTCCATACTTGGGGCATCAAGAGTTGGTTAGGTTACTGAGAAACCCTAATCATTAGTGCTTTGGTTATCTATTTTTGCTCAGCACTGCACCTTGCACAATGCTTCCCAAAAAGTGGCATATGTACACACCAAAATAGCACCAATCCGATTATGTGACAACAAGCGTTGATCGCATTGACAAACATAGCCCCCAGGGTAGCCCCCAGAGGTTAAACAGTGGTCCTAACCACTCCCAAAAGCAGTTTGGAGGGTTAGAGGTCAATTTGGCACCTTGTTGACACTTTGCTACCTACTCGCCCCATCTTGGGATGATTACAAATTGGTATTCATCCCACCCAGGGACGATTAGAAGCATTCACCCCAAGGTGAGGCGAATAGAAGGTTTGATTGGCAAAAAGTCAAACCTCGATAGGTCCGCCAGTTAACTACAACTTCAAGACATGCAATTGCGAGGAATGGCTTCAAATAAAGGAGAGAGACTTCAGTCATGCATGTCTTTATTTTAGATGCCTCATGCAAGGAGACTCTAAATTAGGGAATAACATTTTTTCCCAAATAGGACAAGTAACTCAAGTGGCGCCCTCGCATGTGCATTCAAACAAAGAGACCCTAGGTCTATAAATTGGTGAGACTTCTCACCCAAGAATAAGAAAAGATAGGGAGCATTTTGAGCAATGAAGTGTTGCCATTTTACATCCATACACACACCTTTTTATTTGTGCCTTTCACATCCCTGATCTCTCTTTTGGAGGGAGGTTATTGGGTGATTATTGGAAGCGCAAATCCGGAGCCCAAACCTGAACATTTGGCCACAATATCCCACAAAATTTGCCAACAACACCCCATAAGAAGTTTTGGACCTATCCCAAGTGGATTGATTCCGAAACAGAGTCCCAAACGATGGGCGTCCTGCCCATGAGCGCCCCCCAAACTGTTGCAGTCCTAAACACCCCACCCCAGAGTGTTTAGAAATATACAATATATTTTTCTGAGTTTTCTTTTGCATCTGATTCTAGGTTATTTAAATAGGCTGTAGTTTAAATTTCACTTCATTCTGAGCATTTTTGACCATGTTTTTATCATTTCCCGCATTTACTAACCTGCAGATGGCATCATCAAAATCTGGGTGATAGAGGCCAAATTGGAGAAATCTGACCATCTGGGTCATCCCAAAATACCCCCAATTAGCTAACCCCAACTTTGTAGGTCATTTGGAGCTTTTTGGACTGGACATTTAAGAGGGTGCTTTCTAACAATTTATTGCAGGTTTATTTGTCCTGCCCCAGAGCGAATACAAATATGTAAGGAATTTTCTGACTGTTCCACTTGCAATGCCTTCTTGGTAACATATTCATGCTTCTGTCAAATTTCTAGGTCGTTCTAATGTTATTTGGTTACCGATTTAATATTTTCATGCATACACTAACATTAGGCCTTGGGAAACACATGTTCTATTCTATCTGCAGGTGCTACTGATCTTTTCTATTTCCTTGAACATAGGTCTTTGACATCAGAGGAGTGGTAAGGAGTCAAAATTCATATACACAAGCGGCGGTGATGTTTTGGTCTTCCCATCTTACATGTGGGCACGCAAAAGAAGGATTGTTATCCATGGATGTGATAAGAAACATATTTAATGCTCCTATCCCCTAAAAGGGAAGGAGACGTATTGTAACATGACTTTAAAAGCATATCAATAAATAGGGCCGTATTTCATATTGCTTTTATCTTGTGTCGATTCGTCTATGTTCTTTCCTTTCATGCATTTTTCAATATATAGGTTTTTAGCGTTAAGTTTGGTTCTACACGCATTGTACTTGGCATTTTCCTTTTTTGTTTTCGTATCCTCGTGCTTCCATATAACAATATTTTTCAAGTTGTGTAGGTTTATAGGATCTGCACCCCAAACCTGATGGCTAACACATAAGAATACCATCTACATCAAGGAATGCAAGGAGACAATCGGACATGGTTTCCATGTGCTTCATTCTGGCATGCCCAGTGGGACCCCCACAAAACTGGAGATCTAGGTAGGTATTATTAAAACCCTATCTATCTAGTTCCAAAAAAAATATATATATATTTTGTGAGTTTTTAAGTTAGTTATTTAAGAAGTTTTATGTTTAAATAGTTGTACAAATTTTTATTTTTAAGTTGTAAAAATTATTAAAAAAAAAAAAAACACTTTCTATTATAAATGAAAAAAGTTGCTAGTACACCCAAATGTTGTATGTGATTTGGATAGGAGAGGGCAATCCTCCAAGGGAGGTCCTAGGTTTGAATCTCCACCCTACCAAAAATTTGATTTGGGTACCCAAAATCCAATTTATAATTTTGGTGCGGGAAGGGTCGGGTGCAACTCTCGGGTGACTTTGATGGTGTAGAACCCCCTGGTCATGGTCTCCCAAACCAAGGCAGCCCTGCAAGGGGTGTTTCACTTTAGAAAAAAAGAAAAAATTTCTAGTGTACATTTTTTTGTACATTGTTGTACATTTTTTTGTTGTTTCTTAGTAAAAAATTTCTTGTACATTGTTGTACATTTTCTTTTTTTTAATTTCTTGAAAACTAAAAATAAAATTGGTACCAAAAGAAAAAAATAGAGCTATAAATATTTTTTTGCTGCCTCAAAGGAAAAAGCATTTTTTTTGTTGTAAAAATTATTTTTCATAATGTCACAAATAAAAAAAAGGTGGGCATTTTTCCCGTGACCTTGCATCCTCCTTGGCTAGGAAGGCTAGACACAACCCACCCCACATGACCCATAGATGCGTCATGCCACCCCATTTTAGCCACTTACAATTGCCCCCCCACATGCCTCCTCAAATCCCTTCGGCCCTAGTGGCCACCATTTACCCCTCCCTTCTGCCCTAGTGGTTGACCCCTCCTATTACATCAACCTTAGCTACCACCCCCTCCCATCCCTTCAGTCCTAGTGATTGTGTATTGTGTGCATGGTCTAACCACCATCCGTCCCTCCCTTCTGTGCCAATGGCCACATGCATAGTTCATAACCTAGCAATTTTCACACCACCCAACCTAGCCTTAGTGGTCGCTTTCCCTTGAGTTGTGATCTGAGTGTAGCCCATTACACTTGGGTTGTGCTCAACCGTAGCCCTTCGCACTTCACGGAGGTTGCTCTAGCAAGTGGCCACCACTGCTTATAGGGGCATGATAGGTCCCTAATGGGCCTATCCATGATAGGCCCATATCAGGGTTGTCAGGCTCACGATAGGCCTGTTTGGGGCATTTATGCCATAGGCTAGCACCAAGATTACCACGTGGCAGGCCTAACACCACAAAACCCAATTAAAACAATAAAAAAAAACATAAACATACAAAAAAAATTAATAAAAAACATTAAAACAAAAAAAATCAAAAATAAAAAACATTAGAAAAATAAAAAATCCAAAAGAAAAAATCAAAATTTTCAAACTTAGAAAAAAATCTCAAAAAAAAAAGGCAAAAAAATCAAACCTAGGAAAACATTCAAAAAATCAAACTTAGGAAACATTAAATTTTTTTCAAAAAACTAAAAAAAAATGCAAAAACAAATAATAAAAAACATTTTTAAAAAGTTTAAAATTAAAAAAAAAAAACAAACATTAAAATAAAAATAATAATAATTTAATCTAGATTTTATTTCAAAAAGCATTTTAGATTAAGTGTGTTTTTATTTCAAAAAGGCATGTAGTATAATTTGCTTTCAAAATTGTACATAATCAAACTCACACCCACACACTCACATGGGATTCATAGTGGTAAGATTGGATTTCATCACCAATCCCCACTCGAGACTGGTGATGTTGGATTTCATCTTCATCCACCATCTTGTCCCCCTATAGTTACCATAGTAGCCCCACAGGAGTGGTTGACCGATCATCGAGATATCCCCTAATCTTGAGTACTGGTTTTCTAGATTTAATCATTGGAATATGCCTTCAAAGTAGGTAGTTTTATAAAGCCCCTTTACCACAAGGATTTTCAAATAATTAGTGGGTGAAACTGATCATTATTGTGCATGCCTTAAACTTGAGGGTTAATCAACCACCCTGTTGGGCTAGTAGCAGCCCATTGATAGCGTGACCTCTCTTTGCAAGAGGATTTTGACTCATTAGAGCATTTTGAGTCTCTCACCTTTTTGGATACCATTTTATTGTACCTTATTCCATTTAGGTCACCACTCACCCATTGGACACATAGTTCTATTTTGCACACCTTTGGGTGTTGTAGAAGGTTCTATGCTATGACATACCTATTTTTTTTAGCATTCACCCATTCCTATTGTTTGTTATTAGGATGGATACTATCATCAAAACACACAAAACAACAAAACATTTATTTGCTTTTTTGCATTCACTTTTTCCATGTCCAAATACCTCTTGGGTCACAACACCTATTACAAAACCATCAAACATAGCTTCAAAACACACTTGGTGGTTCTTAATAGTTGCTTTCTACAAAATTCCAAAACTGGGGGGAGTTTCATCTCCTTCCAACACATCTTCTATCACATTTGGGGGAGTTTCATCTCTTCCCAACCTCATATTTCATATTTGGAGGGATTTTCTCTCCCTCCAACACATCCTCTACATTTGGAGGTAGTTTCTCTCCCTCCAACACATCATCCACATTTTGCGGGAGTTTCTCTCCTTCCAACACATCTTCCACATTTGGCAAAAGTTTCTCTCCATCCAACACATCCTATACATTTAGAAGAGTTTCATCTCTTCTGAAACTCATATTTTGGATGGATATTCATCTCTCTCCAACACATCTTCCACATCTAATGGAGTTCCACCTCCTTCTAACTCCTCTTCTACATCTAGTGGAGTTCCACCTCCTTCTAACTCCTCTTCTACATCTAGCGGAGTTCCACCTCCTTCTAACTCATCTTCTACATTTATCAAAGATTCACCTTCTCGTACCACCTCTTTCACACTTGGTGGGAGTTCCTCTTCCTCTAATATCTTCTTCCACATTTAGCAGATATTCACATTCTCCTACCATGTCTTTCACACTTGGTAGGATTTCCTCTGCCTCTAAACTCTTCTTCCATATTTAGCGGATATTCACTTTCTCCTACTACTTATTTCACACTTGGGGGGAGTTCCTCTTCCTTCAAACTCTTCATCCATATTTAGCATATATTCACCTTCTCCTACCACATCTTTCATACTTGGGGGAGTTGCTCTTCCTCCAAACTCTTCTTCTACATTTAGCGAAGATTCACCTTCTCCTACCAACACTTTCACACTTGGGGGGTTTCCTCTTCCTAAAAACTCTTATTCCACATTTAGTGAAGATTTGCCTTCTCCTACCACTTCTTTCACACTTTGGGAGAGTTCTTCTTCCTCCAAACTCTTCCTCCATATTTAGTAGATATTCAAATTCTCCTACCACCTCTTTCACACTTGGAAGAGTTCCTCTTCCTCCAAACTCTTCTTCCACATTTAGTTGAGATTCACCTTCCCCTACCACCTCTTTCACACTTGGGTGGAGTTACTGTTCCTTCAAACTCTTCTTCCACATTTAACAAAGATTAACCTTCTCCTACCACCTCTTTCACACTTGGGGGGAGTTTTCTCTTCCTCCAAATACCTTTTCTACATTTAGTGAGGTTCATCTCCTTCCACATTCAAACTCCACCACCTATCATCTACTCATAATAGGTTTCATCCAACATATCAATAAATACATCCATAACTAGGCCCTTTGAAAGGATCCATCCTTTTGTTAAAGGTTGCATCATTTGCCTTCCATTCATATTTCAATCCATACATCATTGGTTATGTCCTCAAAAGGGTATAAATTTTCTTACAGGTTGTATCCTTTGCATAGAATTCACCTCTCAATCCATCAACACCTCATTCAAACATTATCAAGTTCCAGTACAACCACCATAAGTACTGGCTCCACAACTTGCCATCCATTCCATTCATCAGATACTATGGCATCAACCACCAATGTCAATCCCACCACAACAAATGCATCATCCATGAGTACTAGTGCAAAAACAACAAGCACTAGTCTCACATCCTACCCCTCATTTCATTCATCGAGTACTAGGGCATCAACTTCTAATGTGAGTCACACCATAATTCAATTCATCCATAATAGGTTCTAGTACAACTACCACAAGTACTAGTCTCACAACCTGCCACTCATTCCATTCATCGAATATCAGGGCATCAACCACCAATGCTAGTCCCACCACAACAAATGCATCATCCACACATACTAGTACAACAAAAATCAATACTAGTCTCATGACCTACCACTCATTCCATTCATCGGGTACCGGGGCATCAACCGCCAATGCTGGTCCCACCACAACAAATGTATCATCCATATGTACTAGTGCAAAAACAACAAGCACTAGTCTCATAACCTACCCCTCATTTAATTTATCGAGTATCGAGGCGTCAACCACCAATGTTGATCCCACCACAATTCCATTCATCCATAACAGGTTCTAGTACTACCAACACATATACTAGTCCTCCATAATGCATTCAAACATCAATAGGTTCTAGTACAACCACCACAAGTATTGGCACCACAACCTGCCACTCATTTCATTCATCAGGTATCAAGGCATCAATCACCAATATCGGTCCCACCACAAAAAAATCATCATCCATAGGTTCTATTGAAACAAAAATAAGCATTAGTCTCACAATCTGCCACTCATTCCATCTATCAGATAATGGGGCATCAACAACCAATGTCAGTCCCACCACAAAATATTCATCATCCATAGGTTCTAGTGATACGACAACAAGCACTAGTATCACAACCTACCACTCACTCCATGGAGAAAACAAGCTTATACTAAGATGGGGGATGAAGAGTATAAGACCACTTTTTACTTTTTATTCCAATTCAATATTATGTTGTGTTAATATAGTAGTATCAATAGTAGTAGTCAAAGCAATACATAGAAACCATACATAATAGAGACACCACAATTTATGTGGTTCACCCAATGTGGGCTACTCCACGGAGAAAATATTTTACTAAAACTTTTTGAATCAATATATTTGGGAATCACTCCCAATTACAATTTTTATGGACCTCTATCCAAAGGATATGTTGATCCCCTAATCTCAAGTTCGTGGATCTCTTCCATGGGAGAACTCTTTCCCCTTCTACTCTGGCTATGTGATCTTCTAGAAGACTCTGTCTCTCTACTGCACTAACTAGTGGACCTCTCTCCACTTGAAGACTCATCACTCAGATTTATCTTCAATTGTGCTGGTTGTTGGATATCTATCCACTAAGACTCTGTCCTCTATACTCTATCACCTTCAAAGCTCTATCAATAGGCTCACTAAGAACTTGCTCAATAGGCTCATACAGAACCTACTTAACAAGCTCACACAGAACTTATCAAATTCTGAATAACAAGATCACATAGAACTTTTTCATATATTCTCTAGCAAGCTCACCAAGAACTTTCCCAAATCTACTCTAGCAAGCTCACCAAGAACTTGCCCAAATCTGCTTTAGCAAGTTCACCAAGAACTTACCCAAAACTGCTCTAACAACCTCACCAAGAACTTACCCAAAACTGTCCACAAATTTGTCTCAACATTATCCTCAAATCTATCCCAAAGGCCTTCTTAAAGGCTTAATAAATCATGCTCAAGTAGTACTCAAAATGAACTCAACAATGAGTGGCATTCTCAACTCAAATAAACTTCATAGAATCATAAAGAGAATTGTTAGAGACTCAATATGTTCTAATATCACTCTCAACCCAAATAAATATCAACTCAACTCAACTCAAATAAATCTCAACTCAACTCAAGTCAATCTCATAGAAGCATAAAGAGAATTTTTAGAGACTCAATATATTCTAATCTCACTCTCAACTCAAATCAACCTCAACTCAATTCAAGTCTTATAGAACCATACAGAGAATTGTTAGAGACTCAATATATTCTAACCTCAATGTCAAGTCAACATAGAATGATTGAATAGTTTGTTTTATAGAAATTGAACAATCATTCACACATCACTTGACTAGGATCAATCAACTCAACTCAACCAATCACCACAAGGGACAACTCTCTCACACAACCCTAGTCCAAGTATGTATAAACCAACTCAAATATTTCCAACAATGCTCAACCACAAATCTCACATAACAATGATACTCATGTTATTTTCTAACTCAAGTTATTTTACAACCAATGGGCTTAAACAACTATGCTTATCAAACAAGGTTTAGATACAACTCTCAATTCAAAAAACCTTGAAGCATTCAACCAACCACTTTCAAAAAGGAAACCACAATAAATCCTTTTCCCTCCAATGATATTTCAGAAATCAACCACCATAAACAATCAATAGAAGAATGTGCCCATACCTTTTATGAATATGAAAAACCTCTTTGTAAATCTTCCACAATCACAAAATTCTTTTGCCAATATTCACAAGGGTTAGTAGATCACAAAATAATCAACATTACTCCACTTGACAATAATCATCACCAAGGCCTTTAATTGCACAACTTCCTTATCTCTCCTAAAACCACTTGTACCATAAAATAAAATAAATCAAAACATTGCATAACCTTTTCACTCCCAAAGCCACTTATACCATAAAATAAAATTAATCACAATATTGCATACCTTCTCACCTCATGAAAGAATTAATCCTCTTGAAAAAGAACAAGGAAAACTTCACTTTTGGAACCCCTTTGAAAAATTAGAAATATCTCTTTACACACATATTATTTCTCCTTCTAAATAATTTAGTCAAATAGCCCTCAAAATAAGCTTTCTGATGATATATAATATGCCCCATTTCTTAAATAAATTGAAACCTTTACATATATATACATGCCAACCTCCATTAATTGCACATAGGTCGGTCCTGCATTAATTTAAACTTAAACTTTAAACTTTAATATCTTCATCACCGGAGGTCCTTTTTCGATGAAAAAAAATTCCACCTTGGCTTTTAATAAAATCCCTTTCCACATAAGCCCACCATGGTTTTAAATAAAACCTTTTATTTTACCTTCCTTGGTTTTCATAAAAACCATATAAATAGCCATGCTTTTCAAAATATCATAAATGTTTATTTGTGAAATATTTTGGCCACCAAAACCAAAAGTTATCCATGTGACACCAATGATCCATGTGACATCAATGACAACATAAAATGCCTCAAATTAACTCAAATTTCCAACAATATACCCCTTTGTCATTGATGGCAACACCTCAATGAAAACACCATAATCACTGCAAAAACCATCTCTAAGAATCAAAGTTGCTCCTCCTGACTCAATACTCTCTATGGAGGATGCTCCCCCTAACACAATACTCTCTTTGGAGGCTGCTCCTCTAACTTAATTCTCTCTTTAGAGGTTGCTTCCCCTAACTCAATGCACTTCCCCTTACTCAAATATTTCCCCTTTGACATCAATGTCAAAAGGGACACCTATGGGGCTAAAAAATATGATTCTTAATTATAGCCCCCTTACCACCTTCTCTCTTGAGGTCATTAATTTTGGTGTGGGAGTACCTTTACTCCCATATTACATTGATTATTTTCTCTATCAACTTCCTTCCATGTTTTTCTGATATCCTTCTGTTGATGAATTACTTGATCTTATTGTCTTGAACCTTTTTGACCTTCTTGGCTTGAACATGTTTGGAATTGAGTCCTACACCATATTGCAATATGCCCAAAGTTATTGCAATTAAAAAACTTGATATTGCAGCCTTTTGTTGGTGCCCATGTCCTAAAATTATTCTTAAAATAATTTCCATATCCATTCCTTTCATGAACCCTCTATTGTGAAGCTTTGTTTTCATGACCATTACAACCATGACTTTTGAATTATGTAGCTCTAAAACCAAAACCATGTTGCTCATTTCCTTTGCACTTAAAAGTTTTATGACTAATCTTTTTACATGAGAAGCAATGTACCTAAAAACCATACCTTCTTCCTTTGAATTTTCTTCTAGCAAAATGAAACTTCTTTGATCCATGGATCCTTTCTTGACCATTATCCTTATGATCATATTCAACTTGTGCATTGCATTCTTGAAACTTATTTGTAGCATCTAAAACCTCTTCCTTGCATTTCTTTTCAAGAATTAATTTTCCCTTTGAGCTTGATTCACCCATCTCAAAACAAGATCCAAACTGAATATTTGGAACCATAGGAACTTTGGAGCTTTCCTTACAAATATTAGGTGCTTCTTTGCTTACATATTTTAGAACTTCCTTTCCTTTTGAGTGTGATTCCTCAAACCTAAAATATGGGACATTTGGTGCTTTAAAACCTTTCCAAAACTTGTGTAACTTATCCTTGGATTCTTTCACTTCCAACCTTAAGGAAACAACTTCATGTTCTAATATTTCACATTCTTGATTCCTTACCTTTAATTGTTCAAGCATATCTTCTTCAATTTTATTTACCTCTTCAACCGTGATTTTAGATCAATGAGATCTTATAGGAGATTTACCTTCATCTTCTCATCCTCTTGTGCTTGAGCCTTTAGTCTTGAGTTTTCTCTTTTTATTTCTTCAAAAGCTTGTTCTGACACTTTCTTTTCTTCATGATCATAACTGTGTCTGTTTTCCTCCTCATGATAAATTCTTACTTGAGATTATTGCTTTTGATCTTCAGTAGGAGCTTCTTCTTTTTCATTGACTGAGAGAATTTCATTATTTTTGCTAAAATAACTGATTGCTTCTTCCATATACAAGCTCTTATTGTCATGCCTGCCTTGTTCATACATGTTTTCCTTTTCTTTTTTATTCTTGCATTCATGTTCACTATTTTGATTGTGCCTGTCTTCCTTGAGTTCCATTTCATCTTCACTATCACTGAAGCCATTGTAGTAATTTGAGACATGATCGATTTGACCATAAGCAAAATATTCTTCTTTTAAAACCTTGAATGTTGCCTTTTGAGAAACAATATCTTTGAAAATCTATTCAAGTTCCATTTCCTCTCTATTGTTGTTATACCCATTTTGTGGACAATAAAATGCCATGTGACCAATATTACCACAATAAAGACATCTTACTAATTTTTCTTCTTCCGTTCTTAGAGCTTCAAGATCAGATTCATTTTTATTATTAGATCCCATGGTTCTTATTTTACCTTTCTTTGTCATGTGTGTTCTTGTCTAATATTTCCTCAAGCTGTTAGCCTTTCTGAAGGAACCCGCTCTGATACCAATTGAAGAACACAAGCTTATACTAAGAAGGGGGTGAACAATATAAGACCAATTTTTACTTTTTATTCCAATTCAATAGTATGTTGTGTAAAGATAGTAGTAATCAAATCAATGCATATAAACCATACATAATAGAGATACCACAATTTACGTGGTTCACCCAATGTGGGCTACTCCATGGAGAAAATATTTTACTAAAAATTTCTCAATAAATCTATTTGGAAATCACTCCCAATTAAAATGTTTATGGACCTCTATCCAAAGTATATGTTGATCCCCTAATATCAAGTTTGTGGATCTCTTCCATAGGAGAACTCTTTCCCCTTCTGCTCTAGCTATGTGATCTTCTAGAATACTTTTTCTCTCTAGTGCATTGATTGGTGGACCTCTCTCCACTTGAGTACTCCTCACTTAAATCTATCTTTAACTATGATGATTTTTGGATATCTATCCACTGAGACTTTATCCTCTATACTCTGTCACCTCCAAAGCTATGTCAATAGGCTCACTAAGAACCTGCTCAATAGGCTCATACAAAACTTGCTTAACAAGCTCACATAGAACTTGTCAAATTTTGAATAACAAGCTCACATAGAACTTGTCTAAATCTACTCTAGCAAGCTCACCAAGAACTTGCTAAAATATGCTCTAGCAAGCTTACCAATAACTTGCCCAAATCTACTTTAGTAAGCTCACCAATAACTTGACCAAAACTACTCTAGCAAGCTCACCAAGAACTTACCCAAAATTTTCCATAAATATGTCTCATAATTGTCCTCAAATCTATCCCAAAGGCCTTCTCAAAGGCTCAATAAATAATGTTCAAGTAGTACTCAAAATGAACTCAACAATGAGTGGCAATCTCAACTTAAATTAACTTCATATAAGCATAAAGAGAATTGTTAGAGACTCAATATGTTCTATTCTCACTCTCAACCCAAATAAATCTCAACTCAACTCAACTCAAATCAATATCAACTCAAATCAATTCAATATCATAGAAGCATAAAGATAATTGTTAGAGACTCAATATATTATAATCTCACTCTCAACTCAAATCAACCTCAACTCAATTCAATTCTTATAGAACCATACAAAGAATTGTTAGAGACTCAATATGTTCTAACCTCAATCTCAACTCAACATAGAATGATGGAATAGTTTGTTTTATAGAACTTGAACAATCACTTCACACATCACTTGACTAGGATCAATCAACTCAACTCAACCAATCACCACAAGGGACAACTCTCTCACACAACCCTATTCCAAGTATGTAGCAACCAACTTAAATATTTCCAACAATGCTCAACCACAAATCTCACATAACAATGATACTCATGTTCTTTTCTAACTCAAGTTATTTCACAACCAATGGGCTTCAAAAACTATCCTTATAAAACAATATTTAGACACAACTCTCAATTCAGAAAACTTTGAAGCATTCAACCAACCACTTTAGAAAAGGAAACCACAAACAATCCTTTTCCCTCCAATGATATTTTAGAAATCAACCACCATAAAAAATCAATAGAATAATGTGCCCATACCTTTTATGAAGATGAAAAAACCTCTTTGTAAATCTTCCACAATCACAAAATTCTTTTACCAATATTCACAAGGGTTAGTAGATCACAAAATAATCAACATTACTCCACTTTCCAATAATCATCACCAAGGCCTTTAATTGCACAACTTCCTTATCTCTCCTAAAACCACTTGTACCATAAAATAAAATAAATCAAAACATTGCATAAAATTTTCACTCCCAAAACCACTTATACCATAAAATAAAATTAATCACAATATTGCATACCTTGTCACCTCATGAAAGAATTAATTCTCTTGAAAAAGAACAATGCAAACTTCACTTTTGAAACCCATTTGCAAAATTAGAAATATATCTTTACACACACCTTATTTCTCCTTCTAAATAAGTTAGTCAGATAGCCCTCGAAATAAGCTTTCCGACGATATATAATATGCCCAATTTCTGAAATAAATTGAAACCTTTACATATATATATATATATATATGTGGGTGTGTGTGTGTGTGTGTGTTGTGTGTTGTGTGTGTGTGTGTGCCAACCTCCATTAATTGCACATAGGTTGACCCTCCATTAATTTAAACTTAAAATTTAAACTTTAATATCTTCATCACCGAAGGTCCTTTTTTGATGAAATAAAATTCCACCTTAGCTTTTAAGAAAAGCCCTTTCCACATAAACCCACCATGGTTTTAAATAAAACCTTTTATTTTGCCTACCTTGGTTTTCATAAAAACCCTATAAATAGCCATGCTTTCCAAAATATTATAAATGCTTATATATGAAATATTTTGGCCACCAAAACCAAAAGTGATCCATGTGTCATCAATGATCCATGTGTCATCAATGAAAACATAAAATACCTCAAATTAACTCAAATTTCCAACATCGAGTACCGAGGCATCAATCGCCAATGCCAGTCCCACCACAACAAATGCATCATTGATGGCAAGCCGAGATTCACACAACAAAGCTTTAAATTATTTTTCTGCAAATTGTTTAACACAGTCTTACAATACCGTTTCTAGGCATAGTTCTTTCCCCCTCCAATCTCAAACTCGCCATCCCTTCTCTTACAATTTTTTGAGTTTTTATCGAGGCCTCGACCCTCTAGGCAATTAATGCCCCCACCCAATCAAATTCATGAAATTAAATATGAAAGTCCGCTTCCTCTGTCAAGTTTTCAAATTTCCTTCCATCAATGGGCAACTACCCCAATCCACTATGGAAGCTTACATTAAAGACACCCCCTTGCCCTGCAATCGCCGTTTTGGTCAGACTGTTCCTCTGCACCACTGTCTCATCCAAAAATGCCCATGGCCTGCAGCTATCACCTTGTCAGAACATTCATCTACCACCGTTGTCTCTTTTCCCATGCACGCGGCCTGTCCATGTGTCCAATTTTAATTTGTCTTCAACCGGCCATGAAATCGCGACATGTCGTGATATCATGACATGTCACGATATCGTGACCGAAACTGACACCTTGCCTTTGTCTGTAGATAACATTGCGAAATCGTGACCAAAATACCCCCGCACCTTAGTCCACAAATAACGTCGCGATATCACGATGTCACGACATCGCGATGTCATGACATCGTGACGTTGCGACGTGACGCGCGACATCGTGACGTCGCGACATCGTGACGTCGCGACATCGTGACGTCGCGACATCATGATGAAAATGCCTCCTTGCCTTAGTCTGCCAATAATGTCATCGCACATCGCGATATCGCGACGTCGCGATATCGCGACATCACGATATCACAACAAGAAACCCCCTCCGTGCCTTGGCCTTAGAAACGTCGTGACATCGTGACGTCACGATATCATGACATCGCGATATCATGACGAAAAACCCCTTTCGTACCTTAGTCACAAAACCATCGTGACATCGCGACGTCGCGATATCGCGACGTCGTGATATCGCGATGAAAAACCCCTTCTGTACCTTAGTCACAAAACCATCGCGACATCGCGATATCGCGACAAAAAACCCCTCCATGTCTTAGCTCCCAAAAACATCGCGATATCGCGACAAAACTTCCCTCTTGTATTACAAAACTTCTGCCTTGGGAAAGAAAGATTTAAACAAAATACAAAGTACTTAGAAAAAAATTTTGGAGGATGCAAGATTGCTCTATTCTCTAGATGCTCCTGCATCAAACACCCGGGGTAAATTAAGAAGTGATCCTCACTTCTACTTGGTTAGGGGAAGACCCAGGCGGTCAACCTCTATCTTTGACAACCAAGTTGCATCTTCTACAGGTCTGCCCTTCCACTTTATCAAATATTCAGAATATTGTTTGTTCCTAGTGCTTTTGCCTTCACGAGCGTCTAATATTTCCTTGACCTCGTCTGTGGTTGTGACGAAGACGGAAACAACCAACCACTTACAAATTCCAAATTTTCATTAAAAGCTTCAGGAAAATAATTATATTTCACAAAAGCAAAATGCCCGGAGGCTTTCAAGACCAGAGATGCTCTGGTATTTTCTTTCTCTACTCTGTTCTTTCCTTGGCTCCCGTCCCCCTTCCTCCAAAAAAAAAATTTGGGTCTTTTTTTTTACGAGGTCTCCGGGTCCTCCGCAGGAATCAATGCTCCACCAAACAAGATTTCCCTAGTTCAAATTTTCCCTCCTTCCCGATTTTCAAAATTCGTCATAAATGCCATCTGCCCGATCTCCTATAGAGCTTGCATTGATGGCCTCCCATGCATCGGCCCGTTCTCCTTTCCTCCTCCTATCCCCCTTCATAAGGCCAACACCTGTAAATGTTATTGAACTCGAATAATAACAAACAAGAATTCACGACCGACACCTCCCTTCACAATTTATGTGACCTTCCAGATTTGGCATACGCGTAACCATCCAGCATCTCTCAAGCCTCTCCCCTTGGCCATAAATTTGATCCGCCACTCCCACACCTCGTCATTTACCCTGGTCTTGTTTGCCTTCTTTTTCCTAAGTCCGGTCCCTCCACGTGTCGCCCTTACCGTGATATCGTGACCGAACTCCAACTTCACTTCATTTGATAGACCATCGTGATAACGCGACGGCGTGATATCGCGACGTCACGATATCGCGAAGTCTAGAGCTCTTCCTCCCCTTCTTTGTATTACCATCGCGATAACGCGACGTCGTGATATCGCGATGTCTAGAGCTCCTCCTCCCCTTATTTGTATTACCATCGCGATATCGCAACGTCGTCGATATCGCGACGTCATGATATCATGACGTTTGAATACCCTCTCCTCTACGTCTTAAAACCGTCGTGATATCGCAATGATTGAAGACCCTCTCTTCTACCGTGCAAACCGGTCGTGATATCACGACGTCACGATATCGCGACATCGCGATATCGCGATGACTTACGCTCTCTTCCTCTGCTTTGGACTACGATCGCGATATCGCGACAAAACTGGCTCAAGCCCCGAAGCCTTTTGAGGTCGCGATTTCGCGACCCCAACTTAATTTATGCCCAAACTTTACAAACTTCCCCCTTCTACTTCGCACAACTTCCCCTCCTGGGAAAGAATTAAAATAATTCAAAATACAGGTACTTAAAGAAAATTTTGAAGGATGCGAGATTGCCCATACTGCCACCGGATGCTCCATCGGGATTCCGGGGTAACAAGAGAAGTGACCTTCACTTCTAAGCCGTTCGGTCTACATCCCTTGTAATATCTCCGAACACTCAACAACCTTTACAATTCACTCAAATCCCGCTTCTGGGCAAGATTTCCTGCCCTTTACTAAACAAATTATGGCATTGCTACACACCTTTTCATCTTCCGTCTGCAACGGCTTCAACTTGTGCCACACTTCATCTTTCACCAAGGAGTAAGTATTAGCACGACCATCATGCACTGCACTCCGATCAAACTGCCATGGCCTTCCCAACAAAAATGACAAGCATCCATGGGGAATACATCACACGAGACTTCATCCTGGTACCTCCCAATATTGAACGTGACTAAGAGCATTCCGGACCCAAGCTCGTGGGTCCTTCGGGCAACCACGTAATTCGGTATGGATGCGGGTGCCTCCTTCTTTCCAACTGCAACTTAGAAACCATTTCCTCAGAAACTAAGTTGTTTGTACTTCCATTGTCGATAATCACATTACAAAATTTGCCTACACTTTTGCACTAAGTGCGGAACAAACTTCTCCTTTGCTCAGATTTGTCTTCTTCCACCAGCCTGGTCCTTCTCACAATCATGGCTTCTCCCTTTTTAGCTTCTTCAGAATGTTCTGAGTCAGCATCCTCAACTGCCACAACTGCTCTGGTAGGACCCACTGGCCTCTTGTTTGTCCTTTCTCGGTGTTGTGGGCACTCAAATGCCTGGTGTCCTTCTTCTCCACAATGGAAACATGTTCCATGAAATATTCCTCTTCCATACCCGCGTAGGATCTACCTCTTCCTCTCGGGTAGTTATCATTCTGAACTTGCGGTTTTGGGTCTTCCTCTTCTCTCTGATCTCGGATGCTGCTCTCTTCTTCCTTCTTCTCTTCCTTTCCTTCTTTCTTTCCATCGTTCTTTCCTCCTGATTCTTTCACTTTTGGCTTGCTTTCAAACCTTCGATTCAATTTTCCTTCAACCTTTAAAGCAAACTGGTAAGCGTCTTCGATGGTGCTTACCCGGAACCAAGCTCAACTCCTCCCGCACACTCGGTCTCAACCCATTGATGTAACGGGGCCACTTTTTCCTTGCTAGCTTCCATATGCTCGGTTCGATGGAGATTTTATAGAATTCCTCGTGTATTCTTGAGCTGTCATGTTCATCCGCCTCAAGCTTTGCATTTTTCGTAGTAGATCCAGTTCATAGTCAACGGGGATAAACTATCTTTTTAACTTCTCCACAATTCTGTCCCACCTCGTTATTCTCTCCTTTCCTCTTCAATTTCTCTCCAGCTGCACCCCCTTCCACCAGATGCTAGCATGACCCTTCAGTCGGGTCTTAGCAAATCTGACCCGGTTAGGGTCTTCAACTTCTTCGTATTCGAAGTATTCTTCTAATTCATTCACCCAGTCTATCAATTCCTCTGGGTTCAAGTTCCAGAAATACGTAGGAACTTCTAACTTCGGCTTCTTCCCAATCTGGGATATGGCCTTGTATAATCTGGCCTGGGCCGGATCTACATCTTCTTCCTCTTCTTCTTCGAACTCATTCTCCTCTTCCACTTCATCCTCACTTCGGCATCCCTTCTCGGCTCATGTCCTCTGCGTAGCTCTTCTTGGGGCCTGGACTTGCCGTTGCAATGCCCGGAAATCTTCCTGGCCATGCCTCTTCCACCCATCGAGTTTCTTCTCGGAGGCATCTTCACCTGAAATCAAGCCCTCCCACATGTCCTGGTACAACTGCCTCTCTCTTTCAGTGATTTTTTGTATGCTCAAGAGCTATGGGCTCTGATACCACTGACGGAGACGAAAACAACCAACCATTTAAAAATTCCAAATTTTCATTAAAAGCTTCGGGAAAATAATTACATTTCACAAAAGCAAAATGCCTGGAGGCTTTCAAGACCAGAGATGCTCTGGTATTTTCTTTCTCTACTGTGTTCTTTCCTTGGCTCCCGTCCCCCTTCCTCCAAAAAAAAATTTTGGGTCTTTTTTTTTACGAGGTCTCCCGGTCCTCCCAGCAATCAATGCTCCACCAAACAAGATTTCCCAGTTCAAATTTTCCCTCCTTCCCGATTTTCAAAATTCTGTCATAAATGCCATCTGCCCGATCTCCTATAGAGCTTGCATTGATGGCCTCCCTGCATCAGCCGCTTCGTTCTCCCTATCCTCCGTACTGTTATCCCCCTTCATAAGGCCAACACCTGTAAATGTTATTAAACTCGAATAATAACAAACAAGAATTCACAGTCAACACCTCCCTTCATAATTTATGTGACCTTCCACTTGATTTGCATACGCGTAACCATCTGCGTGCACATCTCTCCAAGCCTCTCCCCCTGTTGCCATAAATTTGATCCACGTGCCCTTCACGACCGCCACGTGTCCCCTTCATAAGCCCCCCACCCATCCTCCAACAAACACAAAAAACTTAACACAAAAAAACAACAAAAAAAACCCACAAAAACCCAACCAACAACCACACAAACACACACACACCAACACCAAAACACAAAACAACCAACACCACCAAACAAAAACAAACACACACTAAAACCAAACAAACAAAAACAACCCCCCCCACACCATAACAACCCCCCCACCAACCACAAAACACAAACCCACACCCCACAAAACCACCAAACCAACCCAACCAAAAACCCACCACAAAAACATCACCACCAACCAACAAAAAAAACCCACCACCCCACCCCCTCCCCCAATAACCACAAAACCAACAAACAAACACACACAACAATCCAAACAACCAACACAAACCCACCCCAAACACCCAAAAACAACACCCCACCACCACACAAAACCAACCCTACTCAAATTCAAAAAAACAAAAAAAAACAAAAAAAATCTTTTCCAAATAAAGAGGCCTCCAACATCCCAAACAATTTCCTATTAAATATCCCCTTATTAAATTCCGATATCCATGAAGATGCCATCCTAAATATCCCCTAAAGCCACTAAAAATAAACGAAAAACAATCGACACCTCCTAAAAATGCCATCCACAATAAGTACCTCCTACACTCCCAAGCCTCTCACATGCCACTCCTCCTGTGTTGTGATCGGCATTCTGTGGCGGAAAATCGCCATATGCGACAAACCGCTCAAGCCCCGCCTTTTGAGGTCACGATTTCGTGACCCCAAATCAATTTACGCACAAACTTTACAAACTTCCCTTTTGCTTCGCACAACTTCCCCTCCCGAATGAATTAAGTAATTCAAAAACAAGTACTTGAAGAAAATTTTGAAGGATGCGAGATTGCCCACCATCGATGCTCGCATCTGGTTGGAGTAGATGCTAGAATTTGCCATAACTCTGTACTTGGTGCCTCTGTACTATCTTCCTCATGGTATTCCACTAAATCTAAAATATTAAAAATAGGTGAAATGTCAAGCCAACTTGGCAATTCCACTTCATATGCATTGCCCGACTCCCGTTTTTCCAGTATTCTGCATGGCCCAAACTTCTTCATCTTTAATTTGTTATAAGTCTTGGCAGGAAATATTTCCTTCCTGAGATGGACCATGACTTCATCTCCTACTTCAAACTCTTTGAACCACCGCTTCTGGTCTACTCTTGTCTTATATTGAGTATTCATTTTTATAATTTGTTTCCTTACTTCTTCATGCAGACTTTTCATATGTTCCGCAAATTCTTCTGCCTCGGCACTGCACTTTTCTCTCTTATCCAACTTCCTTAGTTCAGACACATTTCTCGGGTTGTTTCCATATATTATCTAGAATGGAGATTTATTTGTGTTCTTATTGACTGAATTATTATATGCAAATTTTGCCTGCGATAAAACTAAATCCCATCCTGTGGGTTTATCTGCTATCAAGCACCTCAGTAAATTACCCAGGCTTCTATTTACCACCTCTGTCTATCCATCAGTCTATGGGTGGTATGCAGAACTAAATTTCAGATCTTTCTTCAAATTCTTCCACAAATTTCTCCAGAAATACCCAACAAATTTTGTATCTCTGTCAGAAACAATGCTCTTCGGTAGACCGTGAAGTCGTACCACTTCCTTGAAAAATAACCCTGCAATGTGAACTGCATCACTTGTTTTCTGGCATGGAATAAAGTGTGCCATCTTGGAAAATTTGTCAACTACTACAAATACAGAGTCATTTCCCCTCTGTGTTCTTGGAAATCCGAGGACGAAGTCCATGCTGACGTCCTCCCATGGCCGCTCAAGTACTGGTAACGGCTGATACAATCTCGTGTTCTGTCTTTCGCCCTTTGCCATCTAGCATATTCTACAACTCTGTACAAACTTTTTCACATCTTGTTGTAGTTGCGGCCAATAGTAATTTTCACTCACCAGGGCAATTGTCTTATCCCGACCAAAATGTCCAGCCAGTCCTCCGCTATGTTTCTCCTTGACTAAGTTTTCCCACATGGAACTCCTTGGAATGCATAATTTACTTCCTTTGAACAACATTCCGTCTTGGATTAGAAAATCTAACCATTTTGTCCTGTCCATAGTAACAGGTGTCAAGCAAGCCGTCCAGGCTTCTACAAAATCTGAATCTTCATGGTACAAACCCTTCAGTTCTTCAAATCCTACTACTTCCACTGTCATTCTAATAAGTAAATTCTGCCTTCTACTTACGGCATCTAAAACTCTATTTGATTTCCCACTTTTGTGCTTCATCACAAAGGTATAACTTTGGAGAAACTCAACCCACTTCAAGTGTCTCTGATTCAGTTTTGTTTGGTTGTTGATATACTGTAAAGCTTGATGATCAGTAAATAGAACAAACTCCTTTGGAAATAAATAATGCCTCCACTTCTTCAGAGACTGAACTATAGCATAAAATTCTTGGTCATAAATTGAATACTTTTTCAGAGCATCATTCAGCTTCTCACTAAAATAAGCAACAGGTCTGCCTTCCTGACTCAGTACAGCCCCTATTGCACTACCACTGGCATCATAGTCTACCTAAAATACTTTGTTAAAGTCTAAAAGTGCCAAAACAGGTTGTTCTGTGACCTTTTTATTTAATGCATCAAAGCTCCTTTCAGCCCCTAAGGTCCACTTGAATTCTTTCTTATTCCCTCTCATTGTCTCTATGAGGGGTGCACAAATGCTGCTAAAATTTTTAATGAATTTCCTGTAAAAGCTGGCTAGACCATGAAATGATCTTACCTCTGTTGTGCTTCTTGGGGTAGGCCATTCCATGATAGCTCTCATCTTCTCTGGGTCCATTTTCAGACCTTCTGCTGAGATTACAAATCCTAGATATACTAACTCCTTCTTTACAAAATTACACTTTTTCAGATTTATTAATAACTGCTCCTCCCGCAGCTTCTCAAAAACCCTTCTGATATGCATCAGGTGTTCCTCCAGGGTTCTGCTAAATATTAATATGTAATCTAAATACACAATGACAAATTTTCCTAAAAACTCCTTTAGTACCTCATTCATCAACCGCATGAAGGTACTTGGTGCATTGGATAGCCCAAAGGGCATGACCAACCACTCATACAAGCCCTCTCTAGTCTTGAAGGTTGTGTTCCACTCATATCACTCTCTGATATAGATCTGATGGTAACCACTCTTGATATCAATCTTGGTGAAGTACTTGGCTCCACTTAAACAGTCCATTATGTCATCCATTCTTGGCAATGGAAATCTATATTTTATTGTGATCTTGTTGATGGCCCACGAATCTGTGCACATTCTCCATTATCCATATTTCTTTGGTGCCAGCACAATAGGTACTGCGCATGGGCTCAAACTTTCTCGAATCAATCCCTTCTTCAGCAACTCCTGGACCTACCTGTTTAACTCCTTAGTTTCTATAGGCGTCATTTTGTGTGCAGCTTTGTTTGGCAAGCTCGATCCTGGCACCAAATCTATATGGTGGCTGATTTTCCTTACTAGGGGTAAACCTTCTGGGACGTTATCATACACAATATCTGGAAATTCCTCCAACAGATCTAGGACTTCTGCTAGGGTATCTTGGCATTCTTTCTCCCTAACTCTAGGAATTATTGCATAACATAAATGTTCATGCTTCAAACCGTCCAAAAATTTTCTCCCTTCAACTAAACAGATTTTGGAGCTATTACACACCTTTTCATCCACCTCCTTCATGGGCTTCAGCTTATGGCGTATGCCATTCTTCGTCAATGAGTAGGTGTTGGCACGACCGTCATGCACTACATTCCGATCAAACTGCTAGGGCCTTCCCAGCAATAGATGGCAAGCATCCATAGGAAGGATGTCACACAGGACCTCATCACAATAATTCCTAATATTAAATTTAACGAAGCATTGCTCACTGACCAAGGCCCTATGGTCCTTTTGTAACCACGCGACCCGATATGGATGCGGGTGCTTCTTCCTCTCTAATTGTAATTTGGTAACCATTTCTTCTGAAACCAGGTTAACCATGCTACCATTGTCAATAATAATATTGCAAATCTTACCCGCACATTTACACCTTGTGCGAAATAAGCTTCTCCTATGATCTACTTCCTTCTCCTCATTTAACAGGACTCTCCTTACAATCATTGCTTCCCCTCTCTCTGCTTCTTCAGAATGTTCAGACCCAGCATCTTCCTCTACCATAGTAGCTCTGGCTGGGCCCTCAGGCCTCTTGTTCATCCTTTCTCGATGTTGTGGACATTCAAATGCTCGATGTCCTTCTTCACCACAGTGGAAACAGGTCCCATGAAATACTCCTCTTCCAAACCCTCATCCGGATCCACCCCGTCCTCTTGGGTAGCTGTTCTGATCTTGGGGCTGATAAGTATCCTCTTTCCTTTTATCCTGGTTACTACTGGCTTCACCAGTCTTCTTCAGATCTTTGTATTTTTCTCCACTGGTTCTCCCACCAATTCTTCCACCATGACCCCTTCCTCTTTGCTTGCATTCAAACCACCTATTCAGCTTTTCTTCCACCTTTAGGGCAAACTGATAAGCATCCTCAATGGAGCTTACCCAAACTAGGCTCAGCTCTTCTTGTATACCGAGTCTCAACCCATTAATATAACGGGCCACCTTCTCCTTGTTTGCCTCTAAATGTCTAGTTCTAATAGAGATCTTGTAAAACTCCTCGGTGTATTCTTGGACAGTTTTGTTTGTCTGTCTCAAACTCTGCATTTTCCTTAGCAGATCCAACTCGTAATCTGTCGAAATAAACTGTCTTTTCAGCTTTTCCACCATTCGATCCCATCTTGTTATTCTTTCCTTCCCTCTTCTATTCCTTTCCAGCTGTATTCCCTTCCACCAGATGCTGGCATGACCCTTCAACTTGGTCTTAGAAAATCTGACCCGATTAGGGTCTTCAACCTCCTCATATTCAAAATATTCTTCTAGGTCATTTATCCAGTCAATCACCTCTTCTGGATTTAGGTTTCCCAAATATGTAGAAACCTCCATTTTTGGTTGCTTTCCAATCTGTGATATGGCTTTGTACAACCTGGCTTGTGCAGGATCCACAACCTCTTCTTCTTCCTCAGACTGGTCTTCTTCTTCATCAACTTTGTCTTCACTTTCCTCATCCCTTCTGAGCTCGTGCCTTCTGCGTAGCTCTTCTTGTAGGGCCTGAACTTGCCTCTGCAAATCTCGGAAGTCTTCTGTCGGCATCATATTTCTTACTCCACCACGGTTTCTTCATGGAGGCATTTTTATTTCTTCCCTTACAAATCCTTCCACAGATCCTGGTGTAACTGCCTCTCTTTCGATGATCTGTTACACGCTCAGGAGCTCCCGCTATGATACCACTTGATGGCAAGCCGAGATTCACACAACAAAGCTTCAAATTATTTTTTTGCAAATTTCTTAACACAGTCTTACAATACCATTTCCAGGCATAGTTCTTTCCCCAGTCAATCTCAAACTCACCATCCCTTCCCTTACAATTTTCCAAATTTTTATCGAGGTCTCGACCCTTTAGGCAATTAATGCCCCCACCCAAATGAATTCATGAAATAAAATAAGAAAGTCCATTTCCTCTGCAAGTTTTTGAATTTCCTTCCATTAATGGGCAACTGCCCTGATCTGCTATGGAAGCTTACATTAAAGACGCCCCCTTGCCCTGCAATCGCCATTTTGGTC
This sequence comes from Wollemia nobilis, assembly GCA_028583015.1. Taxonomy (NCBI): domain Eukaryota; kingdom Viridiplantae; phylum Streptophyta; class Pinopsida; order Araucariales; family Araucariaceae; genus Wollemia; species Wollemia nobilis. Next base: position 3,847,133 of record JAQPPZ010016612.1, read on the forward strand.
AGACTGTTCCTCTGCACCACTGTATCATCCAAAATGCCCATGGCCTATAGCTGTCACCTTGTCAGAACATTCATCTACCACCACTGTCTCTTTTCCTGTGTGCGCGGCCTGTCCACATGTCCAATTTTAAATTATCTTCAATCAACCGCGAAATCGTGACATGTCGCGATATCACGACCAAACTGTCGCCTTGCCTTCGTCTACAAATAACGTCACGAAATCGTGACCAAAATGCTCCCGCACCTTAGTCCGCAAGTAACGTCACGATATCGTGACATCATGACATCGCGACGAAAAACCCCTTTCGCACTTTAGCCACAAAAATGTCATGACATTGCGACGTCGCGATATCCAAGAAACACGGTTGGTGGAAACATCGCGACATCGCGACGTCGCGATATCATGATGAAAAACCTCCTCCGCACCTTAGCCGCAAAAATGTCGCGACATCGCGACGTCATGATATCATGACATTGTGATATCACGACAAAAAACCTCCTCCACGCCTCGGCTTTAAAAGCATCACGACATCGCAACGTCGCGATATCGCGACGAAAAACCACTCCATGCCTTAGCTCCCAAAACATCGCAATATCGCGACGTCACGATGTCACGACAAAACTTCTTCCTCTTGTATTTCAAAACTTCTGCCTTGGGAAAGAAAGATTTCAAAGTACTTAGAAAAAAAAATTTTGGAGGATGCAAGATTGCTCTATTCTTCGGATGCTCCTGCATCAATCATCCATAGGTAATAGTAAAACAAAAAAAAGTACTAGTCTCACAACCTGCCACTCATTCCATTCATCGAATACTAAGGCATCAACCGCCAATGTCGATACCACCACAACAAATACATCATATGTAGATACTAGTGCAACAAAAACAAACACTAGTCTCACAACCTACCACTCATTCTATTCATTGAATACCGAGGCATCAACCACCAATATCAATCCCACCACAACAAATGCATCATCTGTAGGTACTAGCATAACAAAAACAATCACTAGTCTCACAACCTGCCACTCATTCCATTCAAAGGATATCAGGGCATCAACCACCAATGTCTATCCCACCACAACGCATTCATCATTTGAAGGTTCTATTACAACAAAAACAAGTACTAGTATCACAACCTGCCATGCATTTCATTCATCAGGTACCGCAATCACAAATATTGATCCAACCACAACTCATAATTCAACATCAACAAGTTCTAGTACAACAAAAACAAGCACTGGCTCCACCACCTGCACCTCATTCATCATAAATAGATACCAGGGTAATAACAACCAATGCTAGTCCCATAAAAACCACTCATTCAAAAAAGTAGGTCCCACCAAAGCCCTAAGATGAACTTTAGTCCCAATCCAAAGCCCTAATACACACTTGAAGCCCATTCCAAAGCCTTTATATGTACTTCAAACCCAGTCCAAAGCTCTGAGACACACTTTAGATCTAGTCCCAAGACTTGAGATGCACTTCAGGCTCCATCACAAAGTTTACAGGTGCACCAATGAATTTTTGAGGTCTAGAGAGTACACACTTTGTCGTGTGAACTTTGCAATCTGACTCTAAAATTTATTCCTAATGCACAAGATATCAATTTTAGACACCCACATAAAATGACAAGGTAAGTCATGGGAGGTTAAAATCCTCTTTTCCTATGAGGATTGTATTCCCTCATACCTTGATCCCAAACCACCTCTCACCAAGTTGTATGCAAGGTGAAATAATTCCTTGTATTTTTGGCACCACATAATTAGGATTTATGTTCACCGCAACATGCCATCACAAATATGTCATCATATCTTCACCTCCAAGCTCACTCAATTCAAATCCACCATCGATCACATTCATTTCAAAAGCATTCTAGCTTATATTTACTTCCAAAAGCATTTCCATTTCATCTTCATTTCAAAGCATTAGGTTAAATTTGATTTTGTGAGGAAGCATTCTAGCTTAGATTTATTTCAAAATACATTTCCATTCAGTTTTCATTTCCAAGCACTAGGTTAGATTTGATTTTGTGAGGATGCATTCTAGCTTAATCTAGTGCACACCTAGCCTAGCATAGCACAGGTGTAACAATTTATATAGTCTAGGATAGCATAGACATAGCCCAACATAACATTTGGGGTAATTTCTCCTCCTTTCCACTTATTTATTTTAATTGAAGGACCTCTCCTCCTCACCATACATTTACTATTATTGGGGGACTTCCCCCCCTACCATCCTTCTTTTTACATTTGGGGACTTATCCTTGCATTCCATCTATAATTGGAGGTATTTTTCATCTTTTAAAATCACCTCATCCTCATTTCTCACCTTCCCCATCACCTATTCATTGCTTGAATGGATAAATATTTCATACATAAATTCTATATTGTGCATGATCAATAATCACACATTCAATCTTAGAACTAATGTGTGTCCAAGAATTTTGCCTAAGACTATCTTTAACCCTCATTTTCTAGGGTGGACATGCAGCAAAAGGTCTCTTCTCTACACAACTCTAATCTAATCTAGATTTGGTATGTTACACATCATTTTACATCAAGGGAATCATGTGGTTGCACTATCATGAGTAGGATCCATATAGGGTTGCCAAGCTGACCAAATAAAACCAAGCTTCAAAGCTTATCCAAGATAAATTTCCAAAGACATTTATCCCTTTCAAATATAGGCCATCTTAAATTGATCATGATCACAATACCATCTGGTATGTACTTATTCAATACAATCATCATGGCTCATCCACTTCCACAAATTCTTTATCATAGGGGGGTTTTCCTCCCCTTATATACTCACCTTCATCATTAGGAGATTATGTTTCCACTTCAATCAACTTAAATTATTGATGGAGTTCTCCATTTGTCTCATTAAATTAATTTAGCCCCCCTTCCATACCACACTTCACCACATTTTCATACCCATCACATATATGGTTGAGCCTCACAATATTTGCTTTTTTCCATGTCAAAGATTCTATAAAATTAGGCATTTTATTTTGGATTTTCCCCACACTTATCAATGAGCATTCAAACAAAGGGAAATACATTATTCATTACTGGGATATATTCTTTCTCAATGAAACCATGATGGCATCCTTCAGAATTATCTTGAACCACACAAAACCTAACACTTCATTAAGAATAATCTTACACATGGGTTAGTATTGGCCTATACTATAGTATGGTTGTTGTGAATACATTTAGCCATGCATCAAATGGTAACACCATTCTAATATTACACTTTTTCTCATCTCAAGAACTATAGTTGGGTCAATCTATGTGGTATTTTCTCAATGGGGTTTATGTTTTATTGATAAAATCCTCTCCATACCATCCAATATTATTGTGTAATATATTACAAATTGGGTTCAATACATTCTTCTCATTCAAACAATAGATTTTAAAATCATCAAATTCATTGCTTCACACATCACCTGTCACTTTGAAATCTCTTCCATGGTTATTTATAATAACAATATGCTTTTCTATACCAAGAATGTTTGTGCACTATGTGAGAAATTCAACCAAACTTATCCATCAAACCATATGCACCATTCTTCATACAAAATCATTGCAGAGCCATCACATTTAAACAACATCTAGGGAAATACCATTTTTTAAATCTACTGCTCCTAGAGCTTGAGCTTCTCATCAATTGCACATATCAATATCTAAATCTATTAATTATGACACTGCTCATCTAGAAAAAATTAGACCAGTTAACACTCTTGGATGAACGTTGCATTTACATCATTAAACACACATGTGTTTACCAAGATTTCTTTTGTGACTATCACAACAAGGTACATCCATGATCATTTCAATTTTAAGATCTAGTCCTCAAAGAGAACCAATAGATCACTAGCCAACTATACCACCTTCATGATAAATTTATGCCTAATTGGCTAGGTCCTTACATTGTTACACATAAATTTGATTTTGGGGTATATCGTCTTGCCAATATTTAAGGTCTTGCTGACCTTGAACCCATAAAAATTATTCATCTCCTTGTATTTTATGCCTAAGAATTTTCAAGTACAACTCACCATTATTTGTACATACCATCACGACTATTATTAAAATACAAAATATGCAAAAACAATTACATCACATTGTTTTTCTTATTTCTCCTTCTTCTATCCTTCGCCTCCTTCCTCTCTGATCAATGTTGTATGGCCATGCTTCGAGTGGCTACATATCTTTTATTGAATCCTGTTTTTATTGTTGTTCTTCTTATTTCTACTTATTTTTTTTCTCAATCAATGTTGTATGGTCACGCTTCAAGTGACTACATACCTTTGATTTGTTGTATTTTCTTCTTCCTTCTTTCCCTCTCTTCTCTTCTTTATCTCTTTCTTATCTTCCCCTTCCTCCACTTCATACGTTCAATTTTTAGCCTCTTCCATCATCACCCACACTCATCAATCATGTTTATGGTTCCAAACATTAACATTCAATTCACTCACAAAATGCATCCATACATGCCATCATGCTTCATCCATATCAATTGGATTACTCATTTAGAGTTGCAAATTTATGTTAAACTATTTTACATGGTTTTCTTACTTGAGAAAAAGTTGGTCATGCTTTATTTTACATTCATAGGAATTGTCTCATATCATCATTTTATTTTACATAGACATTCCATCATGTCCTTCACCCAAGCTTTTCATGCTCTTACATTGTTCATCATCCTGTTTTCACATAACTCTCCTTATACATATGCATATATTATTTTGCTTACAACAAACCATTGAAGGATTAAATATAAATTTTTTAGCATACCTTCAATGGTTTCTGATCCTATTCTCAGTTACATGGCACTAGAAATATTTTATATTGCTCAACCATTCATAGTCAGCCCAAAAAACCAGCATCGAAAGCCATCAAATTCTAAAGCATTTCAAAGCTTCCCCTAGTTGACTTGATTTATTTCATGGACCAATCACATGTCTCACCTATTAATAAAATTTTGATTGTAGGGAGGACAACACATTTCCATAAAGTGAATGATTTTCTATAATCATCCTATCATTTTTGTGATCAACATAAACCTGACGATCGACAAACAGACAAGCTCAAAAGAAAAAGAAAAAGGGCAGAAAAAAAAAAAAACCAATGCCCAAAAAGAGCACTACAAAAAAAACAAAACATTAAAAGAAAAAAAAAGAAAATAAAAAGAGCACCATAAAAAAATCTTGAATCCCTAAGATCCTCAGGTCCATTATAACATTACGGGACAATCTACATTGCTAGCATTAGTCTATATATGTCTTCTTGGCAGTGGAGTATGCCTTACAAGTGGTGACATGTATGTCGCATTAACGACCTTTTGTACAAACCACTATGTGCTTGTCGATGAGCTTGATTAATTGGATAGGTTTATAATAGGTTAGTCCAACCTCACTCAAAATAGATACATGCACATCATTTGCACACACAATTTTATGATAGGCTCAATCTTAATCAGGATAGTCAAGACTTCTGCAAGATATTGATTGTCTACTAGATGAGTTTGATTGTTCAAACTATGGTGTTTGATTTTCTAGAAATTCTCCTAACATCCAATAATCTTGGGAAAAAAGAACGAATATCATCACTTCTCACTCTACTAATAATGAATGTTCTCTTCATCATTTCCATATATTGTCATTCATTGCACATTCAAAGAGTCCATTAAATTACCTCCATAGGTATATTTCCACTTGCATTCATCATACACATTGCATGTTTGCTTATTTTATAATAGGATGCATAATCAGCATGACTATTCTATTGTATTTGAGTATTTCAACATTTGAGATAATCAAAATCAAATATGGGTTTCCAAACCTATGACCACATACATGCATATCAAGTGTACATACAACACACTTCTTGCATCCATACACATCACACCATTGTACATCATCAAAAGAGATCATCATGAATATCATTTCATACAATGCTATGTACATAATCAAAATCATCCATCAGCTATATTGTATATACATCAAGCTATATTGCCTCATAAACATCCATCATCAAATCCAAAAATGGTAGCACATTCTCCACACAAAAAAAAACAAACAAACAAACACAGGCCATCTCAGATTTGTTGTCCATTGGGAGTATTCCCACTCCCTTCATATCTTCAAGAAGACTTCTCAACCCTCCTCCAAATATTCTTCACCACTCTCTCGACACTCCCCATCGTGAAAAATGAACCCACAATGACACTTTCATGATTACATGTGCCATTTCTTATGAGTTCTCACAGCCATGTGTGAACTTTTTTGTTCGCACAACCATGTGTAAATATTTTGATTCACACACCCATGTGCGAACCTACCAATTGCATTCAAATTCTCACAATATTATTGGCTATGGCCTTGTATACCATACATTTACAATTTTCATCACTCATACAATCATTATCTATCGACTCATTGTCCTTTTTCGTCTCCTCCATCACAAATTCATCGCTTCATGGGGTAGTCATCCAACACATGAAAATATACATTATGCATGATCAAAAAACCAAACATACAATCATGAATATAAAAAATACCTAAGAATTTTTTTGTTGAAGATTATCTCAAGTCCTCATTTTCTAGGACAAACAATAGCATAATTTCTCTTCTCAATCAAAACTCCAATTCAAAATAAACCAATATTTGATAAAACTCAAAATACTTATGACTATAGATAGCTCATGGATTCCCTTCTTTATAGGGGTAGTTGTAAGACCACTTTTGATTGAAGCACTTGACTAAGATCTATCTTAAGACATCAACAATTTTTTAAAATATTATCAAGAACTCATCAATCAATCAAAAGATAAATTTTGCAAAGGCATTTGTTCCTTTCACAATTGGAACATCTCAAGTTGATCATAAAACAAGGCAATTTTATGCCTTCCCTCAAAAGCAATTATTACAATTCTACAAAGTATCGTACTCAATAACAAATCATTTTTTTATCAATGCATCTCTCTCGTAATCATCCACAAGTCATCAATCGTAAATTCTTTACCTTGCAAATCATTCAATCAATCCACACCATCATTTTTTGTACTAAATCATGTTTCACACAATCCATTACAAAAAGGGGTAAAATGTAGACACCCAAAAGTTACACATTGTCCCTACCCCATCTTCATGGCTAATCAATTTGCAAAACCCAAAAAATTTGCATAAATTGACTTCAAATCACTATTCATAATTCTTAGCCCCCTTGGGCTAGCTAAGCTCCTTCCTATGCTTAATCATGGGTCCTCATATGACCTCCATAATAACTCAACCAAGGTTGAATTCTCCACCATGGCCAAAAAGAACTTTATGCTCAAAAGTCAACCTTTTTGGTCAAAAATCCACTTTATGGCTAATCACATGATTAATTAAGGTTAATTATGTATTAATCCTAAGATTGCCACCTCACCTAGTCTACTTTGACTAGTCTAGTCCTCCACCTCACCTAGTCTACTCTTTGACTAGACTAGCCTTGCCACTTATCATCTTGATATTTCCTGATATTTTTCTTCATCATACATGTGGATGGGTTAGATATTGTCTCACCAAAACACATTTATGAGGCATAACACCTTAGGGTACACCTCATAATGGCCACCTCACAAGGACACCTTAGGGGACACCTCAGTGGACACTTCATAGTAGACATCTCATAGGGGACACCTCATGGGACACCTCAACCTCTCCCCTAACCTTAGAAAACTCTATAAATAAAGTGCCTTCTTCTCCATTTCTAAGAATCCTCCACTTGCATACCTAGAGTCAGCTAGAATTGGTTAGAATATGTAACATCCAACATCAATGTGGAAAGGAGCTCCAAAGTAAACAAAAGGCTACATCAACTCCTTTGTACCAGTAAGTATCATTGTAAATATCATCATTTCAATAATACTTTAATTATGCATTACCTTATATTTGAGTCTTTTTGTCTATTTTAATATGGGGCTTGATCAAGGCAAGCCTCCAAATATTCTAATAATATTTTGCAAGTTGTGTAGGTTTAGAATATCTACACCCCAAAATCGATGGCTCACGAGCAAGAAGCCCATCTACATCAAGGAATGCAAGGAGACAATCAGACGTAGTTTCCATGCACTTAATTGGGTATACTATATCAAGAACATGTTATGATATGTTAGGTGATTCCTCTATATAGTGGTTTGGGGGTTCATCGATTTTTTATATTTTTTTTTGTGGATGTCTATTAGTAATGGGATGTCTGATAGATGCTTTTGAAGATTTGTAGCACATCTTATTTTATAACTCAATATTGATTTTGTATTGTAGACATTGGTTTAATTCTCTTAATTAAAGTTTAGAATGGATTTGAAATACTATATGTCATTATTTTGGAAGAAAACATATTCTATAATAGGAATACTGAATTTCCAAATATATGGGTTTATAAATAAGCTTTATTTATTTTATGTGCAAATAGATATGATTTATAGAAATGTTTTCATACGCATTATACTTGCTGTGGAAATGTCTTTGTTTGCAAATAGAATTGCATCATAGTAAGGATTTCGTATGCATATAGAAATGCAATTTTGAATTTATTGTGAACTTATGAAAAAGCTTCACATAAGATTAGGAGTCATATCTGATCCCCAATTTAAGGGCATTCATTATCGATGGGCCTCAAGGTGGAAGGTGAGTATATATTGAGGAGTGTGGAAGGGTAAACTTATGTTGAAGATTCACAAGTGTCAAAGTAGCAATGTTTGTTATGAATCGAAATATGAGTGGACTTCTTGCTCATATACATGGCAAGTTTATGGTTTACAATAGTTTATCATTTATCCCCTCGTAAAAAATTGGTGGGGACTTTTATATATCTGACTTTGTAATGGTGTAAGAGTTGGACTAATTGCCCATGTAAACTATGTAATTCCATATTGATATCTCGGTTCATATCATGCAATGTAATTCTTGACTGCTATAAAAGTATGGTCTATGGTTGAAAATGCACTATTAAATTTAAGATGTTGGTTATCTCTTGGAGAAAACGTGACTAGTTAAATGGCTATTATGGATTTTTGTTGATCTAGAGTAATCCTAAACTTAAGTGAATATGCAATGTGGATGTTCACATGTATATTTATGTTCCCTATTGTATTTGGTTGTTACCATCAATTTCAATTGATAAATGTGTATTAAAAGTTGACTTATATCTGGTTAATATTAGAGTTTGGGTAGGAAATTATGAAATGTAGAGTGCAACTTAAATTCAGAATAAATATCTAAATTTAAGTTAGAGTCAAGATGTTATAATGAATGTCGTGTCTTAACTATATTTCCTTTGTTATGGCATTGTTTTGCATTAATGAATTTAGTTAAAGGTGATCCCCCTTCGAAAGGAAATGTTTAGTTGTCGGTTTAAATGGGGATTCTTTAGGGACTTCCAACCTTTGATTGTGCAAACATGATTTCATGAACTTGGTCGACTAGCTCTTCGAGAAAAAAGAAGCATAGTCATAGTACTTGCCACCCATATAGAAAGACTTGTATGGAAAATCCAGATAGCTAGTGATCCTTCTCAATGGAATGAGGAGGAAAAAGTATGATGTAGTCCTTTTGAAAGACTTAAAGGAGGAGCTAGATCTTATTGGGGGAGTGATAGCTTATCTATGTAGCACCTAGTGCATTTACATAAAAGAAATTATGTATAATGCACTGATGGGGGCTACTATATTTAGTTCATGTTAGTTCGAAGGAAGCAATCATAGGGAAGACTAATTAGAAGGGATTTTTCTACTACTTAAAAAAATCTCTTGGAATTAGATTGGAAGAATTGGATTGTGACAATGATGGTTGCATTAAACCCGCTTATGGTAATATTGAATTTCTATTTTTCTCTTAGATAATCATATAATTCATTTTGTGGTGGGACCCACTACTAATCAATCATGGTTATAGGACTTCTTCAAGTTAATATTGTGTATCTTCTCACCCTATTAATCAATCAAAATGTTGACATTAGCATTTCATCATGGCTTGATAGATAAAAAAATTTCTTTAAAATATCTTAGGGCTATTTTCATTATTGTTAATACGTTTTTTATTGTTTAGTGTATAATCATGCTAATGTAATTTCACATTGATGTATAAGTACCATTTCAATTGGTTTATTCTTTGATGTTAGTGGTTGTTGGAAAACAAACACCTTCAACAATCAACTTGTTTAATAGAATAGTACCTCTAAGACTTAGTAAAATATTACAAAATTATTAGTTTTATCCTTAAAAACTTGTTACTATGAGGATTGAATTGGATATTTATATATTTTTCAAGTGATATTTTACATAATTCTAAATACCTTATTAGTATATCCATGATCCACTTGAATAATGTGATCAATTTATGATGAATTATGCAATTGCATTGGTGAAAATTGTGATAGTTCTAATAAATTCTAGGGGAAGCATTCTTCCTTGATGATGACTTCCAATGCATATTATTCATTTTATATGTAGCCTTTAAATAATATGAGTACTAAAAGAATTTTATCTTTCAAAATAGGTAGTAGTTTCAACCATGTCAAATATGCTTTGTTAATTGTGTGAAACATGGTATCTAGTTTTGCTTATTCATTTGTGAAATACATCACTACTTATCATTTTACTTAAGTCTAGTAAAATCCTATGCAAATAAATAATGTTTACCATAACTAATATTATTGCCTAGTCTAGTGTTATTTTGTTAATGTTGGCCATATGAAATTTCAATATTCAACTAACTTTGCATATTCTTCATAAGATATTATATCATATTATTTTAATAGTGAATCGAATAGGCCTTGATTGCAATGGACTTCATATTACTTTATAGATATGAATAGAATAAAACAATTCACTCAATTCTTATATATAAAGCAAAAAAGATATATAATAAATTGGGCAATCCATAGGCACCGTAAATAATCACTATCCATACATAATATTGCACAATACTTTGGTAATAAATGAGGAGAATGAGGAGGGTATTTATAGCAATACCAAAACCCTAATTGTGTCATGAAGTTTAGCCTAATGTGACATAATAAGGAGGATTTAGGATATTACAATAAATAAAAAGGATTTAACCATAACAATACTAAGTAAAAACCATTGGGCTTACCTAATATATTATTACAAAATTAATGATTAATTGTCTGATAAATCACCATTAGGTATATCCAATACATAACATAATATCACCTCTTAGCCATGACGTAGATTATAATTTCAATAGATTGACTAGATGCATAATTATATGGTTCACATTACAATTAGTTTTTAAGATTATTCTTAGCCTCAATATATTCATCTATTTTATTTTATTTTATTTTTTAAATTCCATTTAATTGCAATATCATATTCATATTATTGTTAAGACCAATTTGGTGATGTTCACAACAAGATTTATCATTCAATTTAGAAAGAATGATTAGAAAAATGTAATATTTTCCATTGATTTTGAACTTCAATATCCAACTACAACGTCAAAGTATTTGATAAGATACTTGCACACAATGATGTATTATATAATATTATCAAGCCTCTCATAATTATATTAAATTTGGTCACATAGAAAACCAATTATGATCTTGATAATACCTAATAATTACCCCTTTATAGTAGCATTTTGACCTCACTTACTATCATTATTCCTTGCATTTGAGGTCAAAAACCTCTCGCTTCATTGCTTAGTCTATTTTTATTTTTCCTCTAGTAATTTTTCTAATTCTTTCATTCCCTTCTTTCCTCCTTTGGATTCCTTACTTGATTCAATGGTGTCAACACCTCTTCTTTTTAAATCCCCATCTAAACCTAAATATTGCATGAGTTATATTAATTGATTCTCATTGATATGAATGTCCATGATTTTCTTAGATAGGACTCTCTACATATTTTAAATGTGACTCTTATACTTTTTTTCCCTTTTGATAAAGCATTGGTACTTAATAAATATCACTTTGACATATTCAACATTGTTCTTGACTCTCACTCACCCTAAACATAGTAGGTTTCATCATTTCAAGGTAAGGTATTGAAGTGGACCCTACTAAGATAGCAATTATCACTGATATGCCTCTTCCCCACACCTCGACTGAGTTATGTATCTTGTAAGGAAAAATTTAAGTTATTCGTAATTTTATAGCCTAGCTAGCCGATAAATATTAGTCCTTTCTTAAGCTTCTTAAGAAATATGTCATGTTCTAGTGGGATTTTGAGTGTCAATGAGTTTTTGATGAGCTCAAGAGATACCTCACTTCCCTACCAATATTAGTTCCTCCTATGCTAGAGAAACATCTAATGTTTTACATAGCATCCACAAATCATGTGTTGGGAGCCTTGTTGGCTCGACATGATGATCAAAACAAAGAGTGAGCTATCTACTATATCAGTGGAAATTTGGTTAGCTATGAAACTTAGTACATTCCTTTAGAGAAGCTTTACCTTGCTATGGTGTTTCATTTGGAGAAGATAAGGCACTATATACAAAGCCATAAAACATTGGTAGTGGTAAAGTTTGATCCTTTGTACTACTTAATATATAAGCCCCACCTTTTAGGTTGAGTTGCTAAGTGATTTTTAGCCCTTAGCGAGTTTGACCTAACTTTCATAGGTCAAAAAGATATAAAGAGTTAGGTGATTACTTATTAGTTAGACTCTATTTCCATAGAAGCTACCCATCCTTTGGTTGTCAAGTTCCTTGATGAGTGCTTTATCATAAAATCTAAAGAACCAAAGTATTAGAATTTGTTTTTGATGGATCTCGATGCATGAATGGAAATAGTGCTAGAGTTGTTCTAGTTACCCCACAAAATTAAATCATCCCCCTATCCTTCAATATTCATTTATCTTACATGAATAATACTATTCAGTATGAATACTTGATCCCTACCCTTAGAGCACCCTTAGCCTTGTAGGTTATATTTCTCTCCATATTTGGTGACACTCAACTTGTAGTCACTCAAATTAACATTTTTTATTAGACTCAGGATGATAAGCTAAAACATTATAAGGATATTTCCACCAATATTTTGTCCACATTTTATTGGTTCATCATATATTCTATTCCTATATCCTCAAACCACCATGTGGATGCCATGGCCACCACTACATCCTTGTTTCCTTTGGATTTGGATGATGATAAGGAATAAATTATCATTAGACAACTTCAAGAGCCTACATTTGCTCGGTTCTTGTCTTGTTCTCTTAGATGTTTTGACCATTGAAGCTTCCCCATCTAAACCATGGTATACCAAAATCATTAGCTTCCTTAAGTATGGATTGATTCCTAATGGTTTAGACCATAATAAGTGTAACCTTTTGCACAAAAGAGCATGCCAATTCATTATAATTGGTAATACTTTGTATCAACATTATTTTGAAGGCATCCTCTTAAGATTCCTTAACTTTTATGAAGCCTAGATAGCTCTTAGTGATGCTCATGAAGATTCATGTGGAGGCTATTTTATTAGCAATGTTATTTACAAAACACTCCTTCAGATGGGGTATTATTGGCCTTCTATGGAGAAAGGTGCATGTGATCATGTTAAATGTTGTGACAAGTTTCAATACCATTACAACCTTGTCCATGCTCCTCAACACCTTTATGTTATTTCTTTCCCTTGGCCATTTTCCATGTGGGGATTGGAAATTATAGGGAAGATTAATCCAATGTCATTTGATGGTCACAAGTTTATCATAACAGTGATAAAGTACTTCACTAAATGGATTGAAGCCATACCCTTGGCTATGATGACTAGAACTTAGGTCTCCAAGTTCATCTTTAACTAGATTCTTTGTAGGTTTAGGATTCCTTCGATGATTATTTCTAACAATGGCACTCCTTTCAAGAACAAGGATGTTCATAAAATTTGTTCTAAGTACAAGATTCAACATAGGTGTTCAAATCCATATTACCTTCAGGGTAATGGACAATCCAAACCATCCAACAAGTCTTTGATCAATATCCTCAAGAATTTGGTTAGTAGGACCGATTGTGACTGGCATCTCCAACTTTATCTTACCCTATGTAACTATCACACTAGTGTGTGAAATCCTATGGGTGCCTCTCCATAGATCTTGGTATATGGAACTAAGGTTATATTCTTGTTTGAGTTATAGTTCTATTCATTGTGCATCTTGTTGCAAGATGCCTCGATCAATGATGAGTGTCACTTGGATTATTTGAGTCAATTGGAGCTATTGGATGAAAAGTGCATTCATACCATAGAGCATTTGTGATCCTATCAAAATAATCTTAAGTGGTCTTATTCTAAGAGAGTTCGCAATCATTATTTTGAGTTTGGGGACCTTTTCCTTAAGGAAAACCAAAACAAAACCAATGCTCGATCATATCTTAAAGGAAAATTTCAACCCAATTGGTTAGGCCCCTTTATAATAACCCATTTATAATAACCACCATGTTTTTTTCAAGGGCTTATGGATTTGCTTATTTGGATGGTACATAACTTAAATAACTAATGAATATAATGCATCTATAGAGATACTATGCATAACTTCACACTCTACTTTTTCATATTACATTTAGTTTAGCTTTCATACTGTATTTGGTTTTACTTGTTCATACTACATGATTACCTATCATATTTTTGCATGTTTTTCTTCATATTTTGTTCTCAAATTTTTTCTTGTGATACAATTGCATTATTGTTTGTTCATATTTTGCATGACTACTTGATCATATAGTTTCTTAAAAATCTTGTGACAATAGCAAGTGGTGACACCTAGTGAGGTCATAAATCACATGCATTACACTCACACTAGGGTTATGATGTCTGTCAAATCCCCATCCTAGGGCTCATCTCATTACATCCACTCATGTCCTTCTATATTCCTTAACCTTGAAATTTTTAATGATCATATGTTTGTCTTCTCCAAGTCAAGACATATAGTTCTTCTTTTGTGTATCCTTGTCCTCACATGCTTTTCTTATTTCTTATCAATATAAGGATACACATTCTTCCTTTTATTTGTGAACCTTAATTTTTATTCACACTTTATCCTTTCACAATATTATTATTTTAGAAGAGTGCACACACACATTGTTTTTCTTCTTTGTCTCTATTTCCTCTCCTTATTTTTTAGCACATGCACACATAGGTTATGCTTCACTTTGATCACCCATATTTTACACATACCACACCCCTATAAGGTAGTCGTCATTTTATAAATATCAATAATATCATTTTTAGTACCCCATAGTGGATAGCTTCATGGTCATGAGAGAGGGATAGACTCCATTCAACCATTTGTGAGCATACATCCCAGTGGGTATCTATCTTCTTTTCTCTGGCCATTAGCAAGCACTACACCCATAGTGGGTATCACTCAATCTATCCATCTCTATGAGAATAACACCCTTATAGGATAGCTTCAGGACAACTAGCAAGGGGCAGCCTCCATTCGGCCATATGAAAACATACATCCTCACAAGGTTCCACTCTATTTCTTTTCCTTTTGTTTTCTTTGACCTTTTAGGAGCTTTCACTTTCTTCTTCTTCTTCTACCTTTCATCTCTCTTTCATTGTTTGCCTTTCTTTTTCTTTTTCAACTTGATCATCCATGTATTTTTTCTTGCATTCATTTTAGCTTACATGATATATTGTATTTCATCTTAGTTAGAATCATTCGGCATTGCATTCACTATTTTCACGATAATAATAATAATAATAATAATAATAATAATAATATGTGTCTCTTTTCTTTATTTTCTACCTTATTTTTCTGTGTCTATATTTTTTGAGTCTCCAAAGGAATTTTGCATTCCTTCCAAAACTCGAGGGGGAATACCAATCCTAGAGACATTAATAGTAGTAGTTCCTTGATTTATGGGAAAAATTATGGTGTTCATGTTAACACTACTTTTTTCACTACCCTGCCATCCAAAGGTAGCCACCCCTTTTTACATTCTCCAATAGGATTTGACATCTATATTTGACATATTTATTTGGTTGTAAATGCATCAAAGAGGGGAAAAAATGTAGACATAGAAAATTGACCCACCCAAATGAGTCAATTCTTCCTTAGACCCCTAGCTAGCCACCCAAACTTGCTAAGTGCAAATTTGGGGCCCTTTTGCCTTACCCCTTGGATTTTTTTTTTTAACTTTACCAAATTCATGTCTGGTCTATACAAGGAATGAATTTGGATTGCCATAATCATGCCCTGTAATGATGGGGCATAAATTTGATATTTTAGAGGATTTTCTCACTAAAATCCCTCCCTTTGCTGGCCTGTTTTGGGGTTGACCTTTGTCCATGGTGAAATTTTATTTTCCTATAAATTTTCCCTCAAAAATTCTTATAAATAAGTTTTTGTATTCCCTCCTTGATCCCAATAATTTCTTTTGATATTTTAATTATTGACTTGCTCATTGTTCATGCTAATAAGTGCTCATCGACTCCAAATTGCTATTTTTATTATTTTATGCTTTGATGGTGGTTGCCCTTGGGGATTGAGTGGAGGAGTATTTTTGATTGGATTTATCAACCTTATTCGAGTGCTTCATCCACCTATTCATTTTTTCTTAACCTCCCGATCAACTCATATAGTTTGGTGTTTGTGTTAGTCACTTTTAAAGTTTTTCTCACTATTTTGTGCCTCATTTTTCATCATTTTAGGGATCGAAAAGGACATATAAAAAAAATGTATGCCTCATACTTATAGGGCATGATTTTGGTAAAAATAAAATTTTCACCCTCTTTACACAACATCAATTTGATAAAATAGTGCTTAGAGGTAAGTTTTGCACTCCAAAACCCTAATTTACATCTTGTATTTTAGCATTATATTATGTTCATTTTTTTTGCATCTTATTTTACTGTTATATATCTATTTCCATATATTTGTGCATGTTCCAAAGTTCAAAGATCAATTTTAATTTTGAATAGTTAGCTAAAAGGACTAAGGAATCTTGATTGTTGTGCCTCCAAGCTTAGTCTTATAGCAGCCTAAGCAGGCCCCCAAATGTTGATCAAATTTTCTAGAATTTTGTGAAGTTATTTTGTAGTTTTGAAGTTATTGGATACTATGGATGCAAGATAAATATTTAAACAAATAGTAGATCATATGAGTGCACTAATAAATCTTTAGGTTATTTGGTGTTTTCTTTCTATTCATTTTTGTTCAAAACCTAGATTACCAGTAAAGGAAAAAATATTTGATTGAATTTCTAGGCATTTGAAAGAATAAAATCATATAGTGTGCATCTAGGGTTTTAATATTATTTTTACATTTCCCTTGGACCCTTTCTCAAAGGCTTTATTTTGCAATCCTAGGGTTAGACATCATTGAATTAAAAAAATCATACTAGGGCTAGCTTTTGTCTTCTTGTATCTTGTATGTCTTGCATTGTCCTTTTATTTTCATAGCTTAGTTTATAAATGCCAAACAATAGGTGTATTCTTAATTGAAACATCAAACATTTCCATCCTATACTTGGATCAGGCCATAAAATCATTCCTAGTGAGCTCATTATTTCTTATCCCCTAGTGTAGAGAACATAACACACCCCCATAGATCACCTTAGCTCCCAATGGGTCCTGTCAAGAATCATATATAATAGGTTATTTTTCCTCCTATATAATTCCATCTTAAATATTTTGAGATTTATCTAATATCTCCTTAGGGCTTGAGGTGACATTGATGTGGATTTCATAGGTATTGTCAATATTAATAGAAATCACAACAATATTCTCCTACTTCTTATCCTTATATAGTTTCTTTCTTTTATTATAATCAATTTTACATGTACCATAGTCACATATTTTAGTAGTCTCATACATTAGAAAAAACCTTCAATTTTGATTTTACTAGTACTATAATTTGGTTCTTTGAGTCATGTCACAAGTTGATCCATGGAACTCGCACAAAAATATATTATTCTACATGTAATTATGATCACAAATGATATTGCAAATCTAAAAAGGTTAAAAAATTATATTATTAAAAAAATAGCTCTAAGTGTATTCACAAACGTTATGGCCACCATATGTTTGACCCATAAATCCCATAAAACAATATCAAAAGCATTAAAAAATAAAAAATCTAATTGCATATTTAGCAAATGCGAGACTATAAATCAGTGCTAACTAGGTATTCTTGGTTTGAAATCTACATATTTTGATGAAATGCACCCTTGAATCTTGGTCAATATTGGAAGATCTAGAATGCTTCTGAGTCAACCTATGAAGAAGGTTAGTTCTTTGTAAAGCTAACTAAAATGAAATGGATATTAAGACTAAAATGAGAAATGAGAAGTGTAATAAGGGTAAAGGGTACATATTGAAATAAAGTTGGCCAATATTTAGCTAATAGCAAAGAGATTCACTATATAGGAGTCTTACACACATAATACAAAGCAATGCCTACTAGAAAAGTTGATATACATAGTTGCAAAAAAGTATTTTAAGTTAATTTACATGTCCTTACTCATTCAATATTCTTAAATAAATAATAATCTACATAGAAAAATTAGCTTTAACAAAATTCACCATTCATTAAGTAACAAATACAAATGCATTAAAGGACATATCTCATGTAATTATAAATTCTATAATACCATTGACAAAGTCTAAAGAATACTCGATTTTATTGATAGATAATAGTGAACATACAACATATACAAAAAGCAAATGTTAAAGAACCAACCCTATATTAGAGATACATTTAGCTATTTATAAGATTTATATTTGTTCTAGTTAGATCTAATCATTATGGGACAACTGTCTACAAGTCTAACATGGGCGAGTGCAAGGCATGGACATCTCTTTCCAACTCAATCTATCATAACTACCTTGATGCAATTATACTAATAAGGTTGGTTTTGATCCTTCCCATGAGCATGGAATCCATGTGCCTCAAATAGATCTTGAGTGTCCTCTAATAGGTTCATGTTTTACCACTTTTCTTAATGATTGGACTAGTTATATGAGAAAAAGTGTGTGATGGGTAAACGTTTAGGTCATTTGGATTCTTTGATAGAGTTAATTCAACCTAAAATGGATAGGTTTAGGACCTTTATCTATTATCAATATTCTAATTCTTTGTCAAACTCTCTTCCATATATTAAATATATGTTTAGCATGTTTGTATTCTAGATTTTGTTTCCTCTTGGGTGATATTAGCGTCCTCAAAATTTTGGTCATTCTCTTCTTCACATTTATCCAATTTTAAAAAAGAGTAATCATCGTGCAATACTGGATGCCATACTTTTATAGCCACCATGATGATGTAAGATTTTTAAAAATCCAATTATGCTTTAGTAAAATTTTAAATTCAGCCAAACTATATACCAACCTTTTCTTGCCCTTCTACTTATATCAACCTTCCAAAAATTCATCCAACTCCTATGCCTTAGCTAAATTTTAGCTCTAGCCTCTCTTTGTGCTAGACATTTCTATGCCCTAAGATGACATGAAATTCATAAAATTTTGGCCTCCACTTTGTTCACATAGTTAATTATTGAGGTGTTTTTTCTCCTTAGAGTGATGTAAATGCCTCTAAAAGTTTGACTCTCCCTTCACACTTATACAATTTTTTAGTCTAGTGTTGTGGCCAAATGCCAAACTCTCTTACCCTAACCAATTTTTTAGGCTTGAAATATTGTCATGTGCATTCTACTACATTTCTACTTGTAAAAAATTGTTTACTTAGCAATAATTCACTTATAGTAATGCTACATATGATGGTAATTGTATTTACTCAAAGGTATCTAACTGGTGCAAAATTGTCTCAACAAATCACAAAAAATCTTATGAAAATAGAGAAATTGCAATAGGATCCAAAGATTTCATATTAATTTTCATAAAAAAATGGAGATACAGATCAGACCCCCCTTTTACAATTTTGAAATTCGCCTATAATACCCAGTTTCCCCTTTTCCCACATAGGATAATTCATTTGAAATTTAAATTTTAGAGGTAAAACTTCCTGGGGTCATGACTCCTCGTTCGTTGCTCCGATTGACTATTAGGGCATATTTTGGGAAATCTCTTGAAAATATCTACAACAACATAGTGCCCTAAAGGGAACTACAACCAATTTTCATCCCTCTACAAG
This sequence comes from Wollemia nobilis, assembly GCA_028583015.1. Classification (NCBI taxonomy): domain Eukaryota; kingdom Viridiplantae; phylum Streptophyta; class Pinopsida; order Araucariales; family Araucariaceae; genus Wollemia; species Wollemia nobilis. The sequence goes on from JAQPPZ010016612.1 coordinate 3,867,233, forward strand.
GCCTCTAAGACCTTCAAATCTCACCTTTAAGTTTTAGTGGTAGGATTTTCACCATATTGGCAGGATTTTCACCATAAAACTTACATATCTCCAAAAATGCTCAAGATATTAGGGTGATTCTTTCATAATTAGGTCCATTTTTCCATCCCTCTCCTTGGGGTACAATTTAAAATTCATACATACCCCTAAACAACTAAATAAACTTAGAACAAAATAAAAAATTAATATAAATTTTGGGTGATGCAAGATCACTCTTATGCCACTAGATGCTCCTGCATCACTAACATGGTATAAACTATATGTTGACTAGTCTTCCACTAGAATAGTATAATAATAAATGTATTGAATACAAGTGTCATTGATCTATATAAGTGGTGTCATTGGTATGCTGACTATTTAGGCCACTTGATAGGGCATTAGTGAGATGGAACCTACTATATCACCTTCTTGAGAAAAGAAAAAATAAGTATTCACCATATATATTATAGATTGTATGACAACAAGTATAATTATTGATATATAATTACCTAAATTTTAGTTTATAAAAAATATATATTGTAAGTCACTAATTTGTCATATTGTTTACTACCATGTCATTAAAATATGACATATCATTAGAATGTGTCTGGCCAATAGGTCATGTAATATTGTCAATACTCAATAATATGGAGTGGGAAGGGAATTAAACCTTAAACTCATTATAACATGAGCACTAATTCTCCCTAAACTAGTCAAAATTCTAAGGTTGCATATACAAATAAAATGGTAGGTGCATGCCTCTTGAATAAAGAAAAACATCAATTGCCAAAGCGTTTTCGACTAAATTTACCATGGGATTTTTAGAATCCATGACCAAGAAATGGAATAAGTACCTTAAAAAAGTTATGATATGCATGATGATGGACCTTCCATTTTTATTTTTTGTTGTATGAGATCCCTTTCCAAAAATGATGAATGCCTCATGTCTTTCAAATGCACCATTATATCTAGGGAATATTTTGAAACATGAACCAAGAATTGTAAGTGCCTTATCCAAGGGGGTATGGCCAATGTGGAAGAATATCCTATATAGAAAAAAAATACAAAAAATACTAAAATAAATTGCACCATTATATTTTGTCGATGTCCTAAAAAAATATTTAGAGAACATTTCATTTATTAATTTCAAAATTTAAATAAAGTGAGGGAATCTATACAATGTTTAATGCTAAAATTGAGTATGTATATGCAAAATGGTTAAAAGTGATCAATTTGAAGTCCCTCGAAATTTTAAAAATAATTTAAAAATTTTAAAGTTCACCCATATCTATTATGGTTTTTCCTACACAATGTTTTTTTATGTAAATGATCAATCCATCCTTCCCAATGCACCAAAGTTGTTAAACCATTTAGTAGCTTTGCAAAATAGCTTGAAGATATTTTTCATGCATAAAATTCTTTCAATGATTTTTTTTTTTTTATGTACAAAAGTTTCCATAAATTATTTAACCTCTTATTTCTTTTTTCATTAGTCATGCCAATGGTCCTCTCGTTTGTGTTACATCGATATAAGAAAAACTAAATAAAATAGAATGGATTAATTTAAAAATTATGTAAAATATAAAATAATATTTTCAAATAACCTAAAAATATTCAATTCATTGGTTAGGAAACCCATTCAATTAAAATGGAATTAAATTTCAAGAGAGGAAAAATAATAAACTTGCCAATGAATATTCTTCATAAAATTAAAAAAAGAAAAATTATCACACTAGTGAGATTTTTATGATCCAATACCTTGGTTTTTTTATTTAAAAATCTAGTACAAACTATTAATAACATAGAAAGGTTCTACAAACTTCTCCTTGTAATAGTGGTAGTAGATAAAGTTAAGATAAAGCAATCAAATAATGGATATTTACACCCACTCACATAGATTTTTGGATTTCATGATAATTTATAGAAATAAATAGAATCAACACATTACTCAAATAGAATAACTCACAAAAATAATACAAAGCAATATGGAGAGTATCCATAAACACCACAATAATTTCACTAAAATAAATTTAAAAAGTATCACTCTGATCGATAATATATTTTTTGTATCAAGGGTTACAAATAACATAATTTAAGTAAAAATTGAGGAGAATGTTAAAGAAACAACCTTCATGTTTGATAATAATACATTATAATAAACCCATATTTACAAGGTGTATAAAGGACAAATGAGCTATATAAAAAATATAATATAAAACATAATTCTTGTATCAAGTGATGCTTAAAACCATATATTCCAATAAGCCTTCCATTAAGAGATGGTTGGGTTTTCAAGTATTTATATTGTCATAAAGTATCATAGGTTATCTCAAATTTGAAATAGCCACAATAAAGGTAAAACAATAATATGATGATTAGAATAATATGACTAAACTAATGTGTATATTAAGGCTTATAATAAATCAAATAAAATTCATTTATATGTAGAAATATGACTATAAATAGTCCAAATAATTCATGTACTATGCATAAAGAACAACTTACAATATTAATTGCTCAAACTTTATACAAGATTTATTACTCCGATTTCTTTTACAATGAAATCTATGATTCAATATAACTCAATATATGAATTGTACTTGATATGTCTAATATGGAGCAATGTCTCCATAATATAGCCATAGCAGTGTGATTATTTGGATAACTAACTATTTCTTTCCTATGACTCTTGGATTCTCATCTTGCCACTTAGACTAGATGAAAACTTGACTCTACAATTCTTGAAAGACTCTTGGAATCCTATTCTAGGATACTTATGCACATCCTAACATTATATATTTGTATTTTTATATACAAGATACTTGTTCACATTCTCTCACATGATAGTTGTGCATTTTATACACATTTACATTTACATTACACTTACACGTTTCTTGCATATTCACACTTACATAAAAGGGAAAATATAAATCACGCTCTAAACTATGACTCAACCCTAATCTATTATTTAAAAATGTACCATGTAGGTACCATGGGGACACATTAGCATGTACCAAATAATGTAATATATCTCAACACCCCCTTGTATTATATTATTTGGTTATTGAATACTTTAGTATTCAATATTGGTCTTCATATTTATTTTCAATCTTCAAGTCGACTTTCATGATCTACTGCTTGAGATCCATCGGGTTCATCTTCTTGCTTGAATTATTATTTGATTTTATCTTTAGCTTCTTGAAGTTTAGTATTTGGATCTTTAGAATCTAGATCACGGGTTCCTTGACCTTCTTCTATATGGACATCAAGTTCATGCATAAGAGTATTTCCCTTCCAATAAATTATTAAAATTTTGTCTATTAAGGGGCTCTGTAGGGGACTTCCTCTGGGAAGTCCTTCTCCACTTCCCTACAAAACTTCCCTGGTCATGTCCTAGGTCCCTGATCCCATCCCAGTTTCCCTGGTACTTCATTTACCTTCCTCCTTGGCTGGATGGTGTTGCAGATGATCTCCTTGGGTGTGGGAGGTCACTTCTTCACTTGTCTACCCCTTTTCTTGCCCTTTGGGGGGTCTTTTTTGGTGCCTAGTTTTTGGGATGTCTTTGGGTTCTTCCCCAGGACCTTTCCTGGATTTTCTAGGCTACTCTAGGGATTCTTTTCCTTGGAGTTCTCATTTTTTCCTAAGTTTTTTGTAGGTTTCTAATTGGTGTTGGATTTCACTGGTTCCTTAGGTGTGGAATGTTGTGGCTGTGGGAGAGTGGCTTCATGAGCCATTTTGTACAATATATTTTTGGTTTTGTGGACCATGTGCTTTCTACTATGACTCTGCTCTTTGGTATTATTGATATGGGTTCAGTGGACTCTTAGATTTTTTTGTGTTCTTTCTCAAGGGCCTCTATTTTGCTTGTTGCAGGTTGTATGAGCATTTTAGCTACATCTTCTTGGTCTAGATTGACCTGATCTTAACACCTGTAGCTATTTTTTCCAGTGGCTCCTTCCTTTTGGATTCCTTGGGAAATTTCCCATCTCTTTCCTGTGGTTTGCTTGTCTACATCTTTTGCTTCCTCTACTTCAATTGGAATATTCCTAGTTTCCTCTCCTTTTTTCAAGATTATCTCATGGCATGTGGAGATCCTCAGTTTGTTGATTCACTTTCCAGGCCTATTAGAGATGCAATTTCATCACTGTTTGTTTGTTTTCTGGAATCCTTACTTGTTTTATCCAGATTTTGGTTTTCCCCTGCATGGGATGTTGCTCTTTCCTAGTTTATGGTTTTCCCTACGTGGGTTGTTTCTTTTTCCCACTTTTTGGACTATTCAAATTTGTAACTAGGTAGGATTGTTCCTTCATTGAATTTTTCCACCTTTTCTCTTTCCCACTAGGTGGGATTTTCAATTTTTGGTTGTTTCACATTTTCTCGCTCTAGGCATGATTTCCTTGCATCCTTCCTGAAGGTGGTCCTTACGCCTATCCTGATGGACTTCCTTTAGTTTTTTCTATTGGATTTTATCACACCTTTCCTAAAGTCCATCCTCGGGATTTCCTGCGGCATTTCCTGTGGCTTTTTTTTTTTTTTTAAATTCTGGTGACTTTTTGTAATCAGGATTTGGGTCCCTTGATAAAAACCCACTTTAATTTAAATTTAACCTATAAAAAAAAAGAGTATTTCCTTTCCATTTAATCTTAGATTCCATATATTGAACTTCTATATCAATTCTTTAATTCTTAATTACTTTGAGAGATAAGTTTAAACCATACTTGATCCACTTATCTTTTCCATGTTTTCTATAATATGTAAACCCTTTCTACATTTCAAAAATTGAACACTTTATTTTATTGTTAGAAGATGTTATTGAAATAAATTTTTGAAAAATATTGCCTAATATGAACAATAGTGCTCTTTCAAATCTTCTACAATACTTTTCTTTGTACCAATAGAATGTTGGGGAATGATATTTTCTTCCACAATATTTACATGGATAAAGATTCTAGAAATTAGCTTTTTCATGACCAATTCTATTATAATAGATGCACCATTAATAGATTTTCTATTTTTTTATCCTTGTTATTGCTTAAGGATCTTCTATCTTCTTGAAAAAACTACATAACCATTGATGCACAACTAAGGATACTCTTTCTTTATTTTCCTTATATATAAGTTGTAGAATTTGGTAATCTATGATATTCTGGGTAGTTGTAAATTCTATGATAGAATAAATTTTGGATAGACTACTAGAGTGAGACTTTGTAGTAACAAGATATAATTTTGAGTTCTCAACAATGTTTAGTGATCTTGTTATTTTCTTCTTTTTATCAATATCATCTACCAAAATTTGGAAATAAAACTTTAATTTGTTTACCACTTCTTCACTATCTTCATTGAATGTACTCTAAATAATGTTTTCCATGATATAAAACAATTAATGATTTATTTCCTTTGTAGTAGAAAACCTTGACTCGCTAATTTAAAACTTAAATATGAAATTTGTAAATAAACATTTTCTAATACTTTGATGCTGAAAACCTTTTAACTCCAAAAATTATAAGTTTGCAAAATTTCAAAAATTATAATGTTAATAAAACTTTTATCTTAATAATTCAAAAAATCCCAATATACTTATAATTTTAAAAACTTTAAATAATTTAAAATTTTAAATAATCAACTTAACAATGTAGGAGTCCTTATTACTCCACCTTTATATGAAGCTTTCAAAAATTAAATTTTAATCTTTTCTTATAACTCCAAATATATTTGAAATAATCAAAAGTCTAACCTTATCTTTATGCATTGTAATTTAACTTTAGCTTGAATTGCCTTAATTAAAGTTTAAAATTTGCACTCTATGTTGGCTAGTATTGGCTTTAACTAGTATTTTTATGTTTCTTGGATATTTCAATACTGCTCTTTACATTGGCTTGGATTGGCTCAACGTAAGTTTCACTACCAATGTATGGCTTACACTCTTTGACTTCCACTAGATCTAGATTGCACTCTACTATCTCATTCAACTTTGCTCCTTAGGTTATAATGCTAATATGTCCATGTGGATTAATGCATGTAAAATATTATAAACTTCACCTTACATTTTCTAAATAGTTATGAATAATTTGCTTGGTACAAACTCTAATTCACTATAAGCACTTATCCTTCCACTTGATTGAATCCTCCTTCAATCACTTCACCTTTGTTTTTGTTGGTTGTTGTGCATTGGCTTCTCTACCAAAACACTTCACTCTTACTTTATCCCCTTTTACCTTGACCCCAATATTCCACTTTCATATTTTCTTTGTCCTCTTTCACCTTGATTCCAATGTTACACTTCATATTTATTTTGTATTCCTTGGATTTACTTTGGTATTCCACCTTCACTTTTGATCATCCCTTTCACGAGGTTCTCTTTATAGAATATTTCAAAAAAATTCCTTCACTATTCTATTGTTTTATTCTAGAATGTAACACTATTTCATAGTAGATTCTTCTATTCTCCCTTCACCTAGTTATTTGAGAATATAACTTGTCTTTATATTGAATTATCCTATTCCTCCTTTTCAATGGTTCTACTATAATGGAACATGATGTTACACTATATTCTCCTACACTTATTTTCATTGGTTCTACAAGAATGTAATTTGATGTTACACTATATTCTCCTGCACTTCTTGTTGGAGTATATTACATTATTTGGTAGATGCTAATGTACCACATTGGGTACATCATTATATTAGGAGTGTGTTATAGATTAGAATGTGAGTAAATATTTTATGTAATGTAATAATGTGTAGGAAAAACATAAGTGTCATGTAATTGAGTGTGCAAGTGTGGTGAGTGTAAATGTGCACAAGTATCCATTATGTAAGAGTGCACATGTATCCTTAGAATAGGAAAGTGAAGAGTCTCAAAGAAGAGTGAAGGCCAAGAGTACTCCATATGAAGAGTCACATTCTATTATATATATGTGACTAAGCATTATAAAGAAAAGAGAGTTTATGTGACCTTTATTCTATATCAGTTTACTACTTTATTTTTTTCAATACGGTTGTACAATAACTTGTGAAGACTAGAACTTGACATAGTTTTTACCACTAGATTGGAAAAAAACTAGTGAAGTTAATTGATTTAATAATTTTTGAAGATTTGAATGTATTTGATTATTTCTGTCTAAGTTTTTATTGCAAAAAATTATTCTCAAAATTTGAGAAGCTTCCTACAATAGATAGAGAAGAATTTGACCTTTGATTTTCTATGTTTTTTCCTCATGCAGGAATTGATCTTTGTATTGAAAGAAAAAAGTAGGCATTGAAGATTAAGGAGGCCCAAGAGAAAGGCCCCATTTAAGATTGAATATTTAAGATTAAAAATATCCAAGAGAAGAGATCCCATAGCATATTGAAGAGAGAAGAAATAAAGAGGCTAGAGAAGCTCTATTAAATATTGATAAAAAAAGAGACCCGAAAAAAAAGGTCCCATTGAATACTTAAAAAATGACATAGGATATTTGAGAGAGAAAATTGAGGAGACCTAGGAAAAAGGCCCCATTGATATTTGGAAGAAGAAATAAGGAAAATAAATAAGCCCTATTGAAAATTTTTAAGAAGTGGCCATTGGAGGAGATTTGAAGAATGTTCAAGGTATAAGAGTGTAAGAAGAATAAACTCCTAAAAAGAGGTAATTGCACCAAATTTGGTACAATCATTGTCATACAATGATAAGCCCAAAAGGATTTGTGAAACATATTCAAGGAGGAATGATTTGGCAATGATTTTATTAAATTTTGAGAAAGTATTTTGAAGACTTCAAGACATTGAGAATATTGAAGAATATGCAATCAAAAGAGACCAAATTTGAAGATAAAATTTAGTGAGAGCTAAGGAGGAGAAAAAGGATTGAAGAGGCCACCAATTGATATTTTTGAAGGCAGCCATTAAAGTTTTGAAGGCTGAAATTTGAAGGAGAAAAAGGCAGATTTCAGATAGCATTTTTAAGAAGAGAAAGAGCTGCAAATTTGAAAGTCTTGGACAGCTTTTTGAAGGAAATAGTAGAGATGCAAATTGCAAAAAATTTGGCGCAGAATTTGAAGAGATTTTGCACAGCAAATTAGATAAGAAAAAGGCAGCATTTGAATACATTTTAGGCATCATTTGTAGGATATATACAGCTGCGAAATTCAGAAAAAAATCAGCAGAAAATTAATGGAGAAGAAGGCAGAATTTTGGAGTAGTATTTGAAGGCATTTCAGGCAGCATTTGAAGAAGTAGAAGAGCTGAAAATTTCAGTGTTTTGTGATAACTATTTGGAAGGAGAAAGCAAAGATTTTGGATAGTGTTTTTGAGAAGAGAAAAGCTGCAAAATTCAGAGTTATTGGGTAGCATTTTGAAAGGAGATAAAGAAGATTTTGGGCAGCATGTTAAGAGGAGAAAAGCTGTAAAAATTCAATATTTTAAACAGTAAGTTGTGGACAGCAAAAGGGTGAGCAAGAGAGCAAGAAAGGAGGCTAGAAATCAAGGAGGAAAAATACTGCAAAATTGAAGTTAAAAGTGCATCTTGTTGGAGAATTTGTTAGAGTGTTCTTATTAAGGTTGCAAGTATATTTGTAAAGGTAAAAATAGCAAGAACAAAGGCACTAAATTCTAGTGTTTGAAGCTGAATTCTGGAGCCATATTATCACCATAAAACCTATATAAAGTTGCAGGAAAATACAAGATAGATGAAGAATAATATGCTATTTACAAGATAGAAAAAAAAGCAAGATATCAAAGGTGCAATTCTGATAAGATGCACTCTAAAAATTGTAGAAAAACAACATTTAGTGGAGGATAAAATCTAAGGAATAAACCACCAAGGGTTTGGAAGAACCACTATGCAAAGGAGAAGAGCCACTGAGTTTGAGGATGGACCATCGCACAAAGGAGAGGAGGCACCAAGAACAATCATGCTAGGGTGAACCACCATGCAAGAAAAAGCCACCAAATGTGAAAGGAGGAACCACCAATTTGAAAGGAGGAAGAGAACAATTTAGAGAATCACCATAGATTATAAGAACCACCATAAGCTCCATTCCAAGGAATAAAACCATCATCTACGAGCGTTGGACTGTGAGCAGTAGAAGAGATATTCTTTGGATGTCAAAAATACATTTAAGGAAAACCAAGTGATAAGGTTTACAATATCTATAAGGAAGAGCTAAGAGTGAGTATACATAACTACCAATATGTAGGAGACAACGTGGCATTGATTGCTTAGTAAGGTAAGGACATTATCTAGTCGATCGAGAGTTGAGAAAGAGAGGAGAGCATAGGAAAATTGAGCACCAAAGGAGTTAGAAAGTTACCTAGGTGAATGCAAGCATTGAAGAAGTAATACCTAGAGCCTAATCACCATCTATTGAGAAGCTAAATATATCTTATGCCACTTGGCATGTTGAAGAAGAAGCACCAAATGTCATTGGAGGAAGAGTAAGCATTTTTTAACAAGGCATTAAATGCATGTAAGGTGACAAGCACCAAAAGTAGAAGTTTCAAACTTGAGTTTGGTGAGCGCTTGAAGGAGAGTGCAGTTCATGGATATTGGAGAAGGCATATACATTGAAGGGCCAAAAATTAGCATGCCTAATTTTTGGATGTAGAAAAATTTTAAATTATGTTTTGCTCTATACTAAGGTTTGGGAGCTATAAGATTGATTTAATTTTATTTTTCCTAAAGTTAAGTTTAATTAATCTAGTGCTACTTATATTAATTATATTAGTGGAGAGATAAGACATCAAATTGAGAAATTGAAACCCTAGAAACCTTATAAAGGTATTTTGAGAAGTTTTGAAAATTATTGAAAGGTTAATTTGGAATTTTGGGAAGTTAATTACAAAATTTGTAATTAATCTATTTATTTTTGTAAGTCAAATTGAAATATTTGCAAATAGACTATTTTGGAGAAATAAGGTTTTCTACATCAAATTAGGAATATTAAATTTGCAAATATTATTTCCTAAATTTCTAAATTTCTAATTGGGGAGCCATAAGGTATTCAACATCAAAATAGTTTTGTGAAATTTAGAGTTTAGTAATAATATATTCAAACTTAGGGAGACATAAGGAATACAACTCAAAAGCTTAGAAAAGTTGAAAAATTATCTTTAAGTTTCTTATTCAAAAACTAGGAAGATATAAGGAGTGACACCATGGCATTTAATAAATTATTTCTTTTTGAATATCAATTCCTTAAAGATCCTAATTACACTTCATGGAAAAATAAAGTGAATTCAATATTGATAGTGGAAAAACTTTGGGATATTGTTGAAGGAGCAAAATCTAAATCTACTAAAGAAATTAGAGAAATTCAAATATATGAAGAAGATGAAGCAAAAGCTCTCATGATAATAATATTTACAATTGTAGATAATAGAAAACCATACATTAGTTGAAAAATAACTTCTATATAAGCTTGGAATACTATAGACAACACATTTGAAGGAAATAATAAAGCCACTATTTTGAATCTTCAAACCCAATTGCATTCTCTAAAAGTTAATAGTGTTGAAAGTATATAATTATTTCTAAGAAAAGTGGAATATATAAAAGGAAAATTATTAAACTTAGGAGACAAGGTAGAATATAAGTTTCTTGTTCAATTAATTCTAAGAGAACTTCCAAAGAGATACAAGTATCTAGTCACATCTTTACAAATTCTAAGTAAATATACTTCATTTGATGATTTAGTCAATATTCTACAAGAGTATGAGGTAGAAACTTTAGTCAAATATGAAATTACTAACAATTCCTTAGTCTCAAAATATAATACACAAGGAAATGTTGTTTTATTCTCAAGAGATAAATCAAAATGGAATAATAAATATTGTCAAGTATGCAGAAAGAAATGAGACAATACAATGTTTTGTAGGTTCAATCCAAGAAATCAGTTCCAAGGGAATCAATTAAATCAAGGAGGTCAATCAAATAGATCATTTCAACCAAGACAATATCAAAATCAATACATAACACATCAACAACAATTTCAGAATTAATACCCTTCTCAATATCAATATAATCAATCACAACTACAATATAAAGAAAGAAACCAAAGAGGGACACTTGGCTCAATAAATTCAAGAAATTCAAGAAATTCAAGAACTAGAAGAAACATCAAAAGAAAATAATGTTAAAGCTCTTTAAAAAAAATTAGTACTTCATAAGGATACTAATTATCCACTTGGTCATAATACAAATAGGGAGTAGACTGAAGAAAACAAGAAAATAACACACGAGCTCCAAGATCAAGATGAAAACCATATTGAAGACTAAATTCTTAATAACCAAATAATGTAATACAAGGGGGGTGTTGGAGTATATTACATTATTTGGTATATGCTAATGTATGACCTTGGGTACATAATTATATTAGGAGTGTGTTCTAGATTATAGTGTGAGTACATATTTTATAGAATGTAATAATATGCAGGAAATGCACGTGTCATGTAATTGAGTGTGCAAGTGTGGTGAGAGTAAATGTGTATAAGTGCCAATTATGTTAGTGTGCACATGTATCCATATAATAGAAAAGTTAAGAGTCTCAAAGAAGAGTGAAGGCAAAGATTAATTCATATGAAGGTCACTTTCTATTATATATATGACTAAGCATTGTAAAGAAAAGAGAGTGTATGTGACCTTTATTCTATATCAGTTTACTATTTTCAAGAGCATTTATTAGGGTCCATTTTGAGTTATTTATGAAGTTATTTGTGAGTTATATTTGAATAAATTATTGCCATTATTGAGTATTTTATATTGCAACTTTATATTTGATTTTATGGTTATTTACATTAAGAGTTAAGCATCAAAAGCTAACACTTATTTTCATTGGTTCTTCCCAAATGTTGTGTTATATTTCCCTCTTATTTTGCATTGCTTTATTATTAAACTTATAGAGTGTTATTTTTCTTGTGCTTATTATTTTATGCTAGTCTTCTTACGATATTATTCATATTCTACTTGCTCATCATATTTTCTTGTTTACTTTCTACTTTCTTGTCACATTTTCTTCTTTGTTCTCTTTATTTGCTTCTCCTTACTTCTATGCTTGTCTTCATCCCCTCCTTACTAATGTATTCATCTTCTCCTCTTTCTAGTAGTTCACTTATTATTTGTATTATTAACTTGTATACTTGTGTTGCTATGTATGTTGCTAACAATATGCTCTTGGATTTCATAAGTTCCTACACATTCAAAATAAACTCCTTCTCTAGATATTTTAAGAAATACAAATATATATAGTACCTTTTTAATACACAACAAATATTAACTTGTTTATGTTGTTTGATTTTTGCTTTACTATGGGCCTTATCCCATATACTTTGTAGTATGTTTATTTAATGACCTAATGATATATGATCCTTTTATTTTGTTGAATGTTGCTCTAGTTTGTACTTGTCACATGCAACTTAAATATTTCCCATTTTTTTCTTAATGTTTTTCTCAATCCTTTTGCTTTATCTAAGCCTTTTAGATTTCATAACTTTTTAATATTGGCCTCTTATATGCTCTATTGTATAATGCCCTCTCAAGATCCTTTTATTCTGTAATATTGAATGTTTCAACCTTGAAGAATTTCCATCGCAAAATAATCCATGGGTAAGACTAAAATTTTATATATATATATTCATTTATCCTAATTCTTCAATGTATTCTTGGATGATACTTCCAATTTTTTGCTCTGTAAACATCTATTTTAATAAAATATATCTAGGTCACTTTACTCTATCATCTTATTCTTATATTTTGTAGTATGCTAACCCTTATTCTCTTATCTTAGGAAGATTTGAATGCTTCCCAATTCATTGTTGCATTCTCAAATATTTTTGCTACTTTAAGAAGCTAAAATTCTTCTCAAACTTCTATAGTCAAATCTTCACACCAAAGAATTCAATTTGATTCTCCTCCTCACTATATAATCCAAAATATTATCGAGGTGAATCTGGATATCCCTTTAATCTCTAAATTTTTTCTAAGTTGGTTTCCAATATCAATGTCAAGGTGGCACTAAATATCCTTGAATGATCAATTATCTTCTAAGTTGATTCTACCTCAAAATTTCATGCATAATTCTTTAAATTATTAAAATTAATGTCATGGTGGCACTTACTTGAATGACCAACTTCCCTCTAGTTTGGTTCTTCCTATCAATTTAGATGACTCTTAATATTCACTAGTTTTTATTCAACCTAGTGGAAAAAACTCAAGCCTTTTCTACTCAATATAACCTTTTAAATAGAGTTGAGTCTCATTTCCTTCAAATTAGAAAAATTTTAAATTAAACTGATCAAAATGGATAAATCTAATTAATAATAATGGTGGATTCAATAAAATCATCAAATTGGACAGAGTCTAGTGGTATCTTTGATACCATTATTGGATTTCTAAGCCTTTATACTACCATAAAATATCACAGGTTATCTCAAATATATCATTCGAGATATCAAATATAATATAGCCACAATAAAGGTCAAATAATAATATGATGAGTATAATAATATGTATACCAAGGCTTATATCAAATAACATTCATTTATATGTAGAAATATGAATGTAAATATCCTTAATTATTTTGTGAATATTAGGATTTTTAAAATTAAAAATTGGTGAATATGAGGACCCTCGACATCGGCCCATTCGCCTAAAATTTTTAGGACCAAGTTTTTTCTTAGGGTCAATTCGCCACAATATATATCCAAACATAGGCATATTTTTACTTGTTGGAAAGCGCTTTTCGAGCCTGATCTAATGGTGGTATTTTTATGAATTTATAAGGTGATTTAATAGGTCAAAATTTATTCCAAATATAACCTTAATTTTCAATGCTTCAAATACCCCAAATTTTGGTGCTAAAATGATTGATTTGATTTTCTTTGGATTCGCCATGATTCACTTTCATTTTGATTAGGATTCGTCATTTTTTTACAAGTATATTTTGAGTCCAACCCATTATGCATAACCCTATGTACTATGCATGAAGAACAACTTACAATATTAATTTCTCAAAATATATAGAAACTTCTTTTTTTTTTTAAGCAAAAAACTCCTTACGGGGCAGCCTTGGTCTGAGAGACCACGAACAGGGGGTTCTACACAATCAAAGTCACCCAGGAGTTGCACCCGACCCTGCTCGCACCAACATTATCAATTGGATTTTGGATACCCAATTCAGCTTTTTGGTAGGGTGGATATTTGAACCTAGGACCTCCCTTGGAGGATTGCCCTCTCCTCTCCAACTCACCTACAACACCTGGGTAAAATATATAGAAAGTTGATTACTCATTTTTCTCTTATAATCAAATATATGACTCGATATAACTCAATATATGAATTGTACTTGATATTTCTAATATAGACCATTATCTCCATAATATATCCATAGTAGTGTGACTCTTTGGCTACTTGACCATTGCTCTCCTATGACTCTTGGCTTCTCACCGTGCCACTTGTATACTTGATAAACACTTGACTCTACAATACTTGTAAGACTCTTGGAATCCTATTCTAGGACACTTGTGTACATCCTCACATTATATATTTACATTTTTATACACAAGATACTTGTGCACATTACCTCACAAAACACTTGTGTATTTGATGCACATTCACACTTACATAAAAGGGGAAATATAAATCACTCTCTAAACAATAACTCAATCATAATATATTATTTACAAATATACCATGTAGGTACCATGGGGGCACATTAGCATATACCAAATAATGTAATATATCTCAACATAGACATTTGGATATTTCAAGGATTTTTGCATCTATTTAATTGCTCCTACAAGCATTCCTTAGTGGATCACTATATGCCTAGCTTATTAACAACATAGATATCATCATTTGAGATTTTGTATATGTATTTATATAAAAAGATCATAATTTATTAATATTCATCATAAAATAATGTTATAAAGTAGGATAATAGTTTATTTGGGATCCTACAAGTTGAGCAAGGCTTTGTCATAAAGGTTTCTAGCTTATCTTGTATGTTTACTCCCTACAATTAGAACTAAGAAATATAAATAAATTTATTTTAAATGTATATATCATGTAATATATGTTTAGAGGTATATTTTGAAATAAATATTCATACAAGTTTCAAAATATTAGAGTTTTTAAATGCTTTTATATATACCACTACTATACCTCCTACGGGTTAGTTTAAGCTTAACTTTGATGGAGAGGCTAAGGACAATCCTGGTAGAGTAGGCACTAATGGCATTGTGTGAGATCATAATGGGAATATGATGCTTACATTTTCTAAATATTTGGGAACAAGGATGAACAACGAAGCTAAATCTAGAGCTATGTGGAGAGGCCTTCAAATGACTCAAGACTTAGAAGGCAATTTGATCGTAGAAGGAGACTCTATGCATGTTATAAATCTCCTTAATAATTTGAAAACACCTCCTTGGAGGATTAAAACAATTGTTGAAGAGGCTAGGATCCTTTTCCAGGGAAGAAAGGATAGAAAAGCCCAACATGTCTTTCAGGAAGTTAAAAAAGTTGTTGATAAGCTGGACAATTTGAATGTCGATGGTGATGGACTTTTCAAATGGGAACATGGTGTCCCGAGCGAAGTAGAGGAGCTTATTCAACAAGAATGCCAAGAATGATAGTCAAATTTACCAAAAAGGAAGGCACTATAAGTTCGAAGGCTATGAGTATTCCCATCTCTTTTTTGAAATGGACTCACAATAAAAATTATCCGAGATGTTAATCTTAGTGGATGCTGCTTAGAAATACCACAAAGACTAATGGGGATAGTCACATGTTCGATAATATGGCCCCTAGTCATCTTAGTAATTTTATATTGGTTTATAATCACAGGGTAGGAAAGAAACGATAATATAAGACTTCGAACCAGAGCCACATGGACCACCAGGTAGCCATCACCATAAATCTAGCCAATAGATTCACTTCTCCAAGGCTGATCCCAAAGTATGTCATATACGAAAGAAAGAAATTACCAAATAATTATTAAGAGTAACTATCAATACAGAGCTTGAGGGAGTTTTTTCAGTACTTTGCTATGTGTGTACATCTTTTTGTTTCTCAACTATTTCAAGGAAGGGATCTGTGTCTATTTATTTTTTTGTAATTATGATGCAGGTGTGTTTTCTTGGGGTATACCCAAAATTTTGTATGGGAAGTTTCTTTTTTATAATAGGCTATGTGCCTTACCGGATGTAATGGCTTTGGCGGCATGTAGATTTTACATATATAGGATCCTTAGTAAGGACATGTTCATCAACAGCCTTGGGCTATTTTTTGTAAAAGGTTTTGGGTCAACCTGTAAAACCCGATATTAATGCTATAGTATCTTATCTACCAAAAAATATATATACCACTACTATTACCAATTATTTGCATTGTAATTCATTTAAAATGAGATTTAATCTTCCTATAAACATGCAAAAGTTCCCAAAAAATGCTATTCAATTGAGTGTTCGTTTATTATAGATAATATTATCACTAAAAAAACAATGGAAAAGTAAATTAAAAATATGATATGAGTGCAATAGTCCAATGTATAATACTTTAAAAAATAATTCAATGTATAACCTTTTGTATTTCCTTTGAACAATTACATAAAAATATGTTTTAATTTTATTTTATACAAAATATAAATATCACAAGGCTTGCATTTATCCACAAGATTTATATACATAATATTTAATTAAATTTAATAAATTTTTTATTAACTTACTATGATACTCTAAATTATGTTAGCTTGAATTACTATTATTTTTATAAGGGTTATTCAAAGGCTAAAAAGTTTGGTAGGTTATTTTTTATGTAATTGTCATATTCTACATATTTTGAGATGCTTATTGCAAGAATTTGAATTGTATAATTGAAACCATTTGTTTTAGCATGGTTTAGTACAAATAATAATTATGGATTAAATAAGAAAAATATGAATTCAATTATTGGAAATTTTGTAGTCTCTACAAATGAGATGAAGGAAAACATGGTTGCATGTTGGAGTTTGCTTATAAAAAAAGCCAAGGTTTACATTCTATTTGATAACTTATTAAATTAAAATTATGTGGTGGCAATCCATTGGTTAATCATGGAATGGAATGTCTCTTATTCAAGTTGTACAATGAGATCAATAAAAGTTGAAAACCACCCTCATTTGCATATAAACATCACCACTAACCGAAAGCAAAAGTTATTTTAATTTTTTCATTGTGATTACTAAGCAAATCAACAAAATTAAACCTTAAGTTATAATCATTTTCATATAGATATTGGATGTGAATTCAGGTACGTATGTTTTTCATTATATGCACCACTTGTATTAATTTGAGAGATAAAGTTTTTACTATTTAGGTAGAATATAGGATTTCATAGAAATATTAGTAATTATTTAGGATAGTGGACCCATTTATTTTTAATAGATATTTTTATTCAGTATATATATGAGCATACTAGTTAACCATTAGGTTATGTTATAAATCAAAGTAACATTAGGATGGTTGCAAGAAGCAATATCATACATCATTATGTAAAAAAAATTAGAGTGCTTTATTTTGTTGAAATATGTGTGGTTAAGCTTCACTTAAAGCTATTATTGTCTTTGTATTGTATTGTATGTATACCCATTTGGATCATTGTAACCTTTAAAAAGTTACTTTCGTAAGGTTTTATTATTTAAAATCTAAAGGTAACTTGTATTTGGGTATAGAAACCCCATCATACCAACCATTTTATTATGGTTTGGAGTGTATTCTATATTATTATAGTGATATTATTTGGTCTCTATGGACACACCCTTTTATCATGTGTATTTTCTTTTAATATTTCTTTTCAATAATTCTAGGTAATGTGTTGATTCCATTTAATTTTGAAAAACTCTTATGAAATCCAACATGGTATCAAAGTGGGTATGAATATTCTTTACTAAATTGCTAGTCCTTAGAAAATTATATTCTATAGTATCTCCCAAGGGAAATAGTGTTTGAAATAGTTATAGGTTGTTTTGTAAGCTAACAATAAATTAAAAAAAAAAAATTAGACAATCCTACATGTACTTGGACCACAATGATCTCATTAGATTGCGTTGATTTTCATTAGAATATGTATTTAGCAATAATTTATTTTGTTCCTCTCATTGACACTTCATAATTTTATTTCTTGATCCCTAACCAATTCAACTCCCAAGTTTTAGGTTTAATATTTTTTGAGGTTTTTCTAAAATCTAATTTGTCTTGTATGGGATTTTTTATAAACTTAATTTCCTCTTCTTTTCCATAGTGTTATATAAAATATTATCATAGAAAAGAGCATACATTGTTTGAATACCATACAAAAAAAGATTTTGAACAATTTTGGATAGGCACTTGGTGCCATAGAAGTCATCGGTAGGATATCATGGATAAAAACATCCAATCCATTAGGAAAAGTTGCTAAAATACTTTGATAATGTTTTATTTTATAACATGAGAGGATGTGTTGATTTGTTATGTTTGACTAAAGGAATATATAGGTCAAAATGCGATAGATATAAATGAACAACATTTATTTTTGAATTCATTATAAAAATTTAAGGGGGTTCCATTCTAGTATTTTACATAATTTTACCTCTAAGTACCACTTTTTGCATCAAAAAATTCTCCAATTTCCCTCCACTTTTAAAATTTTGATTTTTTAGAAGCAATAATATACATGTGAATCTTCCCTAAGCATTTGGGCACTAAAATTAAAATGTGCATCAATGTAACACATGCTTACATCACACATGCATAATTAAGTGGAACTGTTGGGGAGTGGTATTTACTTTATAGTTAATACTTATCATATATATTCCAAAAGGGTCCTTAACCCTAGTGGCTAGAAGAACCAACTTTGTGGTGTTTCACTTTGAAGGTCCAAGTTTTGAACCTTCTTTACCCAATAATTTGATGAAAATTGATGATGTCAACTTAAACCTTGATGACATGGTATGGCATGATGACATGTCACCTAAAGACATCACAATGGTTTCACTAAATAATACTAATGCAACTCTTAATAATATAGAATCTATTTACATGGAACTTGATGATGTGGCATTTGTGTACTTGACTTGGAAATTGATATAGATGACATATAAAAGGATATGGTAGATGACATGATGGCTCATGTGGAAAGCAACATGAAAATCTATACTAGTGTGGTAGTCCATAGAAATGATGCCATGGCTAACATGGTAGGTGACATGGTGGCTAACATGAAAATTTATATTAGGGTTAATCTATTAGAAACTAATATGAAAGACAAATCACCACTTAGTAGGTATAAATATGGGTTTGAAAAATCATATTCTACCAACTATCATGACCATCCTTGGTAGGATTTTTTGGAAAAGAAACAATGTATTAAGTATTGATGATTTAATACTTAGTTTGTGCAATTGAACAACTATGCAATGCTAGTTTAATATTTTGAAAGAACATGATACTATTGATATATTTTTAATTTGCAAAATTAGGTACACTCATGGGTGGAAGAGGTAGAATCATCCACTAGAAATAGGGTACCTAATATAGATGAAGTAATGATTACAACAACTCAGGGGTAACATTGATAGATACCCTTATATCATGCATAATCATATAGAGATAATCATCAATTAGATAGCCACCTTTAACCTCATGTTGATAGCCTAGTAGCTATCATAAATTCTCTGGCTGAGACAGGTGACTAAGTTGATATAAAGACTCCCTATTTATATTTTGCTTATGTTTGATTATATTTTACTTCATCACTTGTTGTATCAATGGTTTAGAAAACATGCATAAATTGGTTATCTTTGAAAAAATCCTTGTATCTCTTAAATCTAATTGGACTAATGTTGGTATTTGACAAAAGAATCTTTCTATATTTTAAAATAAGTATATAAAAATATATAGTAAGTTGTTATTTTAAATGATAATTGAAATTCATTTAAAAAGTTAATAAGCTTTTATTTAAATGATAATTGAAATTCATTTAAATTATAATAAGATTTTTGTTTTAAATGATAATTGAAATTCATTTTGTAGATTCAAAAATGAAACACCAAAATATAACAGATAAATGAAACCAAGAGACAATATTGCATAAAAGAGATAATTTTATTGATATGGGGGACCCTCAAATCTCCAATGTTACAATAAAGAATCTAATTTTTTTTTTATCCAAAGTATTACAATACTAGGATTCTCCAAAACCCTAGTGAACAGTACTGGTGGTGTCTTCAATCTTGCTTATGATCCCAAAATATGTGAGTGGGCTTCATGCTATCCAATACTAGGCCACTCCAACTTAAGAAGATGCATAGTTAAGGTGTAGTACTTTCAGATCTTCACACAAAAGACATAAAACAAGTTAGTAGCAACTATGAGGGCTCCAAAGTGTGAGATCCTCAATAATTAATACAAAACCTAGTGATGCAATGTAAGGAAAGTGAGCAAAATCTTAAAATACATGAAATAAAATAAAAACCAATGCTGGATTTACCTTGTTCACTTGTTGTTCTTTGATTTGTTGTAGATATTGTAGGAAAATGGTGCAGCGATGCTCTAGCGATACTTGAGACTTTTTCCAGCCTTTAGTAGTAGGTTTTGAAATACCCGTGGATGCTCGACGGTAGTAGAAAACATCTATGGGCACTCAGGGAAATACCCATGGGTACTTATCAAAATGGTGAATACCTATGGGTACTCAAGGAAACACCTATAAGAACTCGGTAGAATGAGAAACACCCTTGGGAACTTGATAGAATGGGAAACACTTGTGGGTGCTCGAGGGGATTTTAGGGAATGCGGTAGAACCATATCTGGTTTGTGTGAGGTGGATGGTGATGGATGTGGAAATGATAGTGAGCAAAAGAGAAGGTGAGGATATGAGGAATAATCCAAAGATTTTTAGGGATCTTAGGGTTCAAAAAATGTTAGGAAAACTTAGTTGTTGAATCATCAACATGAATCCTCTTTATAATCTCTCCTAGGGCATGTCAGGGTTTCAACGACACAATTTGTGTGGTCAAGATTAAAATGTGATGGAGGGTGGAGATTAAATATAGGTATATGGCATGGATTAAGGTAGATGAATGGCTGAGATTAAAATAAGATGGATGGTTGGGATTAATTTACACATATAAATACATTTATTGAATAAATATAAAATATAATATTAAATATTAATATTTTAATATATGTTAAACAAATATACCTAAATATATGTAAATAAATGGGTAAAAATGGTGGGAAGACCTAGATGGATGACAAGTGGCTAGATTTTGGTGTCTACAGATGTCCCTTTTTGTACTGTGTTGTGTGAAACATAATGCAATGCAAAAATACAAGACACTTGTTTTGGTCTGATGATGAAGTAGCTTTATTGGGTTGTGGACATGATCTTGGAGATTAAAGAATTTTTATTGTGTAGCTTACTCCCTCAATTGGTGAATGAGTTTTCAGATAAATCTCTTGAGCCAATTGATAAATGAGTGCAAATTATTGTGTAAGATGTATGGTGTAATCGTGGATGATATGAATGATGTAAAAGGATGATATGAATGATGTAAGATGATTTTATTTTTGCCCCAATGGTTGAAGGGGATTTTTTCCAAGTGTAGATTCCATGATCATGTAAGATGTATCCCATTGTGGGAAAGTCAAAATCAAATGTGATTACCCCAAGTTTGGGGTGATTCCATGCTATTGAAGAATGTGCCTTCTGGTGTCAGTGAAATGCAAGTATGCAAATGTAAAAAGAAAATAAAATAGTCTATCCTTGGGGCTACTCATGATTGTAGTAATTCCTACATGGAATCCCTAAATGGTTGCTCAATCACTTTACCCAACCTGCATCCTTGGAGACTAGTGTAATTGTAAAGGAGATGATAAAAAGTTATGATTTTATCCATGTTTGAATCCCCACGAACAAGGCCATCAATGACAACTATTGAATAAATTGGTCTTGGCATAGTTTCACTCTAAAGATGAGGTACCAAAATTGATTTTATTTTCATACAAGGAGATAGTGGATTATGAAAATGGCCAAGTGTCCTTATGGTTTTTTACTCATATTACCGAATTACATGGACATCCAATCACCGCTATCACAAAGGAGATAGAATAGACCACTAGATACGAGGTTCACTTGAATTTGTAATTGAACTTGGAAAATGTTGAATGTAAAAGCAATTATTGATGGATTTGATGGTGACATGAAGATGTGATGATGAGAAATGTCTTGATGGATGCGAAGTGGAGTGATTTTATGGAGGTAAGCTAAATTTTTGAATATATAGATTCAAGTGACTGAGTTTATTTTTGTCCCAATAGATGAAAGGGGTTTATGACACGTGTATGATGCAATAACTATGAAAAAAAACAATTATTGTGTTTGTTCTTTATCCCAATAGATGAAGGGATTTTGACATGGAAAAATGCAATGCAATGATTGTGAATGTTCTTTGCCCCAATAGATGAAGGGTTTTTGATAATGCAAGTGTCCTTATGGTGATTTGTCCATCCTACTGGATTGCATGGATAACCAGTCACTACAACCACCAGGTTAATAGAATAAACCACTAAATACGAGGTTCAGATGTACTTGTGTCTATTCTTTGGCCCAATAGATGAAGGTTTTTTGAAATGAAGAAAATGTAATGATTGTAACTATTTTTGCCCTAAAAGATGAAGGGGTTTTTGAAATGCAAAAATGTGATGACTGTGTCTGTTTTTGCCCTAACAGATGAGGGGATTTTTAAAATGGAAAAATGTGATGACTGTGACTATTTTTACCTTGACAGATGAAGGGGGTTTTTATAATGGGTAACATGCAATGACTATTTTTTTTTGCCTTAACAGGTGAAGGGGTTTTTGAAATGGGGAAAAATCTGATAACTGTGTCTATTTTTTCCCTAACAGATAAAGGGGTTTTATGAAAATGGAAGCATCCTTATGGTGATTTACCCATCCTATCGAATTGCATGGATAACCAGTCACTAAAACTGCCAGGTTACTAGGATAAACAACTAAATACAATTTTCACTTGTACTTGTGAATGTTGAATGAATGTGCAATGAAGAATGAAATTGATGATGTGGAATGTAGAATGTGAGTGTGATATGTTTTTGCCCTAACATATGAAGGGGATTGTGATTGAGAAAATGCAATGATTTATTCTAGTTTTTCTCCAAAATATGAGGATATTTTTGAAATGGGAAAATGATATGATTGTGTCTATTTTTGCCCTAACAGATGAAGGGGTTTTTGAAATGGGGAAAAATGTGATGAATGTGTCTATTTTTGGCCTTAACAGATGAAGGGATTTATGAATTGGAAAAAATGCGATGAATGTTTTTGTTCTTTGCCCTAATATATGAAGGGGTTTATGAAATGGGAAAAATGTGATGATTGTATCTGTTCCTTGCCGTAACATATGAAGGGGTTTTTGATATGTAAGTTTTCTTATGGTGATCTATCCATCAAGTTACTAGTCACTGCAACCACCAAGTTACTAGGATAAACCACTAAATACAAGGTTCACCTGTATTTGTACATGTACTTTGGAATGTTGAATGAATATGTAATGATGAATGAAATTGATGTTGTTGAATGTAAATGTTAATGTGATCTATTTTGGCCCTAATATATGAAGGGGGTTGTTATTGAGAAAATGCAATGATTGATTTCACTTTTGTACCAATATATGAGGGGATTTTTGAAATAGGAAAATGTAATGATTGTGTATGTTTTTGCCCTAACAGATGAAGGGGTTTTTGAAATGGATAAAAATGTGATGAATGTGTATGTTCTTTGCCCGAATAGATGAAGCATTTTTTTGAAATGGGGAAAATGTGATGATTGTGTCTATTATTTGTCCTAACAAATGAAGGGGTTTATGAAATGGAGAAAATATGATGAATGTGTTTGTTCTTTGCCCTAACATATGTAGGGGTTTTTGATAATGTAAGTGTACTTATGGTGATTTTTCCATCCTACCGAAGTGCATGGATAACCAATCTCTGCAACTGCTAGGTGACTAGGATAAACCACAAAATACAAGGTTCACTTGGAAAGTGTCAAGGAATTTGATAAATGCAATGATGAGTAAGATTTATGATGTTAAATGCAAGGAATGTCGATTATGTGAATGCATGATTCTATTTTTTCCCTAACAATAAAGGGATTTTTGACAAGGAATGAATGCAAGGCAAAGGGTGTAAACTTTAACAAAAGAACACAATCATTTGAACCTAGCAAGGGATATGCTGATGATGTGAATGCAAGGCAAAGGGTACAACCTTTGACAAAAGGATGCAACCTTTTAAACCTAGAAATTGATGTGCTAATTATGTGAATGCAAGGTAAAGGGTGCAACCTTTGACAAAAGGATGCAACCTTTTGAACCTAGCAATGGATGTGTATGCATGAGTGAATTGTTTGTTGAATTGGTGAAGGAAGGTGTGATACCTTAAGTACCCACAAGTTGTGTGCTTGTTTCTTGATTGGGGGGAAGATGTGATAAACTTGAACACCCCCAAGTTGTGATGTTTTTTGAAATTTCTATCAATATTTGCATATGTGAATTATATATATATATATGGATGGCTTTTACTTTTATGTTATACTTTTATATGAATGCATGTGTATATGGATGATTACTGCAAGTGATAATGCAAATGTATATGGATGATCATTCATAGTTTAGATTTTTCTTGGCCATGTTTTAGCACTTTTGTTTGTACCAAAATTGGTGGTATGTGGGGTGAAAGACTCATGAAATGACATGGATGTTGACATGGAAGAAAATGTGGATGTTGATAAGGAAAAAGTTATGGATGTTGATATGGAAGAATATATGGATGTTAATATGGAAATTGACTATTGTGCAAAGACTCAAACATACTAGTGGCATAAAACAAACTCACTAAAAATTGCCTAATCCCTCTAGGACCAAATGTGTGTGCAATGAATTCATTTATCGAATCATAAGTATGATAATGACTTGAGATAATCAAGAACCAATGTGTGTACAAGTGAGTTCATTAACTCATATTGATTAAATTGGGTGTGGCATGTTATGGATGAGACTAAGAAGCTATTTTGTCCTTATGTGTGGTCAGAGGTCTCTTTTAAAAGAGATGTGTCATCATGCATGAGCGTACTTCACTACCAATCAAGCATCTATAGCTCCAGTGGAGTCTAGATCCATAGTCAAAGGATTTGATCTCTTAAGTTTTTGGGATGACTACCTAACCATTTGAGTGGAAATGTAGTATGATCCTTACAACCCAATGATCAGTGGTGTGTGATGTGTAAAATATTTAGAGTTTTTTTAAGGGATTTTTCCCTACTCTTTCTTTTATTTTGACATTGTGATAGTCGTGAAAAACCAATATTTTGTGGACTATGTTGCATTATGGGATAGGCGAGGATTACACTTTTCACTTCGAGGTTTAACCCAAGTATGGAATTATTCCTCTTTGACACAAGATGTTTTTAAGATGTGAAATTGTGTTTAGTTCAAGAAGTTTTTGGAGTCAATTCCCAAAACTCAAGATTTTCTTAGTGAAGATGTGTAATGGTCCTAAAAAGAACTCGACATATATTTATGGTTTGCTTAAAACACTAGGAGTGGCTGAGTGACCAAAAACACCTACGAATTGTGGATATATGGAGGCAAATGACACTTTGACTTGGTGGAATGGTGTGGATGATGTTGTGAAGGTGCCCCTGTGCCCCTAATTAAGGCAACATGACTTTATTGGACCAATTAAAATATTGAACTTAATAAATGATCCCTAATATGAAATGTGAAATGTGAGTGGAATGTATTAAATGCCATTTGTTTCTAAATGAAATGTTTGCTATGCAATGCAATGTTTTTGAATGAAATATGTGCAAATATTTTTTGTGTAGAATGTGTGCAAATGAAGTGCAATGTTTTTGTGTATTAGCCATGTATATGTACATATATCTAAATCACATTATACATAGAATTCTCTCAAGTGTATAACATTAAGAGGTTTAGGCTTTTCAACTCCCCCTAGCCTGGTAAGCTTATGTGCTCCTTGAATCTTGTGAACTCAGATAACAATAAGCAACATGTATAGATGCAAATGATTTTGAGTTGATGTGTGACCAAAGGTGTTAGATGCCTTTGGAACCTTTTGAAATTGAAATGTGACCAAAGGTATTTGGTACCTTTGGATATTTTTGAAATTGAGATGTGACCAAAGGGATTTGGTACCTTTGGGGCTTTTTTAAAATTGAGATATGACCAAAGGTGTTAAGTGCCTTTGGAGCTTTTTCAATTGAGATGTGACCAAAGGTGTTCAATACCTTTGGAGCCTTTTGAAATTGAGATGTGACCAAAGGGATTAAGTACCTTTGGAGCCTTTTGAAATGAGATGTGACCAAAGGGATTAAGTGCCTTTGGAGATTTTTGAAATGATATGTGACCTAAGGGATTAAGTACCTTTGGATATTTTTGAAATTGAAAATTTCACCAAAGGGATTAAGTACCTTTGGAGCTTTTTAAAATTGAAAATATGACCAAAGATATTAGGTACCTTTGGAGCCTTTTGAAATTGAGATGTGACCAAAGAGATTAAGTGCCTTTGGAGATTTTTGAAATGAGATGTGACCAAAGGTGATTAATTACCTTTTAAGATTTTTGAAATTGAAAATGTGACCAAAGGGATTAAGTACCTTTGGAGATTTTTGAAATTGAAAATATGATAAAAGGGATTAGGTAACTTTGGAGCCTTTTTAAATTGATATGTAACCAAAGGGATTAAGTGCCTTTGGAGCTTTTTGAAATGAGATGTGACCAAAGGTGTTAGGTGCCTTTGGAGCTTTTTTTTTCTTTCTTTTTTTTAATTTTGAGGAAGGTGCAATATCTTAAGTGTCCCCGATTTGCTTGATGATTGATGGTGTAAGTGATTGGGAGGATGTAATATCCTAAGAATCCTTAGTATTATTGATGATTGAGTTGGTACCAATGTCTTGATCATATGGGTTGGATTGACCATTTGTGAAAAATACTTTTAGATCAATAAGAACTTGGATGATGTCTTTAAATACATGGTAGTTGTTGATGTCATGGCCCACTTGTTGATGGTAGGGATAGTACAAGTGCTTCTTATAATTATTTCCATGTGGCTTGTTAAGATCACTTGATTTGATTTTTGGAAGTACAATATCTTGTGCTTCATAAAGCCTTTGAAAAATGGTTGAATAAGATTCTAAAAGCACCATGTAATATTGAAGGGGATTTGTG
The DNA here is from genome assembly GCA_028583015.1 of Wollemia nobilis. Lineage (NCBI taxonomy): Eukaryota > Viridiplantae > Streptophyta > Pinopsida > Araucariales > Araucariaceae > Wollemia > Wollemia nobilis. The sequence goes on from JAQPPZ010016612.1 coordinate 3,894,509, forward strand.
GGACATTTGGTGCATTTGTCAAATTGTATTGAATTTTGAAATTGTGGTATAGATATCATAATCTGGGATGTGGATTATGGAATTGAATGTTGCAATTGTTGTGGTTGCTGACATGAATGATGATGACACTGATGATGACTCAACTGCAACTCAATGTTAGTGAGTCGAGTTAAAATTTGTTGTGGAGTTTTAGTGTATTGATAATATTTTTGTAAGACTTGGTTTGCTTGTTGAGTGAATTGAGATGTGGTGAATGGATTGATGAATGGATGAGATTGAGTGTGTTGTTGGAGGTGTGATGAATTCGGGGGTGTGGATTGAATTTTATGATGATGAGGTTGGTGAAGAAATGATTGTGAATTAAGAAAAGGATATGATGTATGAGGACTATGGATGGGTTGAATCATGGGAATAGAATGAGTTGATGGAGGTATGGTAATGGAAACCATAGAGGATTATGGTGGTCATGGTGGACTTTGGGTGATGAAGGTGGGCTGAGTGGGAATTGGTTAAGTCTTAGGGTTCACCTGAACTCATTATTGACCATTATATCATTTCTTAAGTAATTTTTTCAAATGCTACCATGATTCATGAATTTCCATATCATCATTGGATGGCATGGATGAATATGGAATGGCTGATGTGGATGGGGGACAAGTGGAAATGGTAATTTCAACTTGATTGGATGAAATGGGCACTTGTGAAGCAACATTAACTTGTGCTTCATGCAAGGGGTTGGTATAGGTGGATACATATGAAGTGCTAGGAGCATATGATGATTGGGAAATGAAGAAATGGGATGAAGGTGCAACTGATACCTCAAAAAGAGGGTTAGTGTACACCTAGGTATAGTTGGATGGCTAGGAATGAGCAAGTTCCTACTGTAAAGTAGAATATTGACTAGGGGGATTATGAATGGTCTCTAAGACATAATAAGCCAATTTGTAGAAAGATTCTACTTTGGCCATGTGTATGTGGATGATATTATGGTCAATGGATGGTGAAGATGATTCATCTTGAGGAAGGGAAGTATTGGTATACATGTACAAGACATCAATAATATGTACAGTGTGTGATGGGACTGTAGACAAATCTATTTATGTCACACTTGGGGAATCTACCATAGAAGTGGTGGGGAAGGTGGATGAATTTTCCATGGAATTTTTTTGATTTAATGCTTTCTAATGATTTATTATTAAGACCATAAGCAACTAAACCAAATACAAATTATATAGTAAAATAAAATGCAGAATTGAAACTTCACAAAAATCATATAAAGATAAATCAATGTTAATTTTGTTCAACATATGTGTCTTACCTCATTCATTCATTATCTCATTTAAGTGTGAATTCATTTTTGTTTTTGATTTCATGTGTTTCAATGTGCTAATATGAATTATAAATGGGTGAATACTATGGCTTGGATAGGGCAATGATATTCTTGTTGGTAATGAAAACCAACAAGTTTTTCAGGAGTAATCTAAGGTGTCTAGGGGTAGATATTGGTGGATGGAGATGAAAGCCACTATCACCAGATCTCAAGCAATGGTTGGTGATGAAATCCAACCATTATTATTATATATGAAATGTGAAGGTTATATTTTATATGGTGCACAAACATTATTAGAAATAATTGATTTCACCAGTATAAATCATAATCCAACATTAAGATTATTAATTTCTCCAAAGGATGTGAAGTACACCATTTAAATACCTCTCTAAACAACGGGGGGTTCGTCCACTCCTCCACCTAGAATCACCCAATCCGGGGATAATTTTGAAACACTAATCATGTTCCTACTTAGACCAAAAAAATAGGAATTTCTAACCCTATAATGCAATCTAATTTATGCAATTTAATAATTCACATACAACCAAAATGTAGGATTTTTCAATTGCAATACACCAGAAAAACCAAAAACTTTAAATGAAAAATGGAAATGTGTGAATGAATGTAATGACTAATCTAAACCCTATAATTTAAACTAGAATGATTATTTTTATTAGATTTATCAATGATGTTCTTTTTAATCCATAAATCTAAAAAAATGCTATAATACGTAAAAATAGAGAGTTAGGATTTGATAATAAACTTACAAAGAAGCCTATGTTTTTACTTTAAATCTCTGTAAAATGCCTCTGGGCACTTTTTAAATACCCCTAGGCATTTATGTATGTCCCTCAAGCATCGCAGGGCGTTCATGCACCTTCTACAACTTTCAACGAATATTCAGAACCCTAATCTAGCAAAAATCACATGATCTATGCTTCTGAAAATCCTACAATATAAGACATAAAAAACCAAGTTATTCAACAAGGTAGATTGAAATGAGAAACCCTTAGGGGGTTCCATCATGATCACCATTTGTAATTTCAAAAATGAAATACCAAAATATAACAGATAAATGAAACCAAGAGAAAATATTGCACAAAAGAGATAATTTTATTGATATGGGGGGAGCCTCAAATGTTCAATGTTACAATAAAGAATCTGATTTATTTTTTATACAAAGTATTACAATACTAGGGTTCTTAAAAACCCTAGTGAACAGTGCTTGTGGTGTCTTCAATCTCACTTTTGATCCCAATAGACATGAGTGGGCTTTGTGCTATCCAATACTGGGCCACTCCAGCTTAAGAAGCTGCACAATGTAGGTGTAGTACTTCCATATATAAACACAAAAGATAGCAAACAAGTTAGTAGCAACTATAAGGGATCCACAGTGTGAGACCCTCAATAATTAATACAAACCCTAGCCATGCAATGTAAGAAAAGTGAGCAGAATTTAAAAATAAATGAAATAATATAAAAACCAAGGTTAGATTTACCTTTTTTACTTATTATTCTTTGATTTGTTGTAGCTATTACAGGAAAGTGGTGTGGTGATGCCATAGAAATAGTCAATATTTTTTCTAGCATTTAGTAGTAGGTTTTGAAATACCCACAGGTGCTTGATGGTAGCAAAAAATACCCGTAGGTACTTAGGAAAATGCCTATGGGGATTTGGTAGAACAGTGAACACCCGTAGGCACTCAATGAAATGCCCATGGGTGCTCAAGAAATTCCCATGGGTACTCGATAGAATGGTAAACACGTATGGGTGCTCAAAAGGGTTACATGGAATATGAAATAACCAAATATGGTTCGTGCAAGGTGGGCGGTGATGGATGCGAAAGCAATGGTGAGTGAAAGCAAAGGTGAGGATGCAAGGAAACATCCAAATATTGTTATGAATATTAGGGTTCAAAAAGTGTTAGGAAAAATTAGTGGTTGATTCATCGACATGACTCCTCTTTATAATCTCTCCTAGGGCACGTTAGGGTTTCAATGACACAATTTGTGTGGTCAAGATTAAAATGCGATGGATGGTGGAGATTAAATCTGGGCATGTGGCATGGATTAAGGTGGATGAATGGTTGGGATTAAAACAATATGGATTATTGGGATTAATTTACACATATATAAATTTATTAAATATATATAATATAATCACCAAAATATAACAAATAAATGAAACCAAGAGACAATATTGCACAAAAGAGATAATTTTATTGATATGGAGGAGCATCAAATCTCTAGTGTTATAATAAAGAATCTAATTTTTTTATACAAAGTATCACAATACTAGAGTTCTTAAAAATCATAGTGAAAATTTCTTGTGGTGTCTTCAATCTCTCTTCTGATCCCAATAGAGGTGAGTGGGCTTCGTGTTATCCAATACTAGGCCACTCGAGCTTAAGTAGTTGCACAATATAGGTGTAGTACTTCTATATCTACACACAAATGATAGAAAACAAGTCAATAGCAATTGTGAGGGCTCCATAGTGTGATATCCTCAATAATTAATACAAACCCTAGTGATGCAATGTAAGAAAAGTGAGCAGAATCTAAAAATACATGAAATAAAATTAAAACCAATGCTATATTTACGTTATTCACTTGTTTTTTGTAATAAAATGGTGTGGCAATGCCCTAGTGACACCCGAGAGTTTTCCTAGCATTTAGTAGGAGGTTATGACATACCCGTAGGAACTCAGAGGTAGCATAAAATTCCCATGGGCACTCAAGGAAATGCTTGTGGGCACTTGGTGAAGAATTTACAAGAATACAATTAAAAAAAATTAGAGCAAATATTATCTTCTTACTATCTGGAATAATTCTGATAGAGTTTCAGTACTCTGTTACAATCTCCTCACATGCTCTGGAAGAGCTCACACACTTGCTACAATGTAAAATTCTTCTTCTTAAAAGAAACCCCTAAAAATGCCTTAAGTAATAAAAAACAAAGCAAACCCTAACCCTAGAAAATCACATTCGTAGCATCTACATCGACGGTGTTTATTACATGTCTTATTATTTCAGCCATAACTTTTTACTAGAATGTCCGTTTGAGCCCATGTTTTTTGCAGATTTCATAGATTTCAAAGCTCTACAATTTTGTTTTGTCTTGTCTAAGAGGAGATGATTTCCAAGGATGAAAATGTCATCTAATGGCCCAAATTTTTATTTTAATGTATGGCTGGCTAGATTTCTAATATTCTCCCCCTTGTTGGTAAGGGGACTGACTATCAAGTTCCTTAGCAACAAAAACTGAGGTTTTACTACTCCCTTAGTAAAAATATCTGCTACTTGATCATTTGTGGAGCAATACCTCAATTTAACTTGTTCCTTCTCTACCATGTCCCGAATGAAGTGGTACTTGATGTCAAAATGCTTGGACCTGGTATGGTGGATAGGATTATGTGTCAAATTAATGACACTCTAATTATCATAGAATAAAGTAGTTGGAGTCCCTTGCTTCTCCTTAATCTCTCCTAGTATTACCGATGTAAGTGTAATATACTCTACTTCAGTAGAATACAATGCCACTATAGCTTATTTCTTGGAACCCCATGTCACAAAACCTAAACCAAGAGAAAAGCAGTGCCCACTCGTGTATTTCCTATCATTAATATTACTGCCCCAACCACTGTCACTGAATCCCACTAACTTAAAATTCTTTGTCTGTGAGTAGTGGATCCCATAATCAATTGTTCCATGAACATACCTCAAAATCCTCTTTGCTACATTAAAATGTAACTATGATGGATTAGCCATATACCTGGAACATTGTAAAATAGAAAAGCATATATCCTTCCTAGTGTTACAAAGGAACATAAGGCTACCAAAAATACTTCTATACTTTGTTTTGTTTGCCCTTTCAGCTCCATCCACCAAACTCAAGATCTCCCCATGTACAATGGGTGTTACTACAAGTTTACATTCACTCAAACAAAATCTCTTCAGCATATCCCTTACATATTTGGATTGACAAACAAAAATCTCATTGCTAGTTTGATGTACTTACATCCCAAGAAAGTAACTCATAAAACCTAAATTAGACATCTCAAACTCCTTCTTAATATCATGTTTAAAATAATCATTCAAAGAATAACTACTCCCCATAAATAACATATCATCAACATAAAGGTATACAATAAGAATATCATTACCTTCCCTTTTGTAGTACAAAGTGGGCTCACTCTTACTCATTTTAAAATTACACTGTAGGAAGTAGTCATGGATTCTAGCATATCAAGATCTTGGAGCTTGCTTCAACCCATATAGAGTCTTCTTCAACCTGTAGACTTGATCTTCTTTTCCTTGGACAACAAAACCTTGTGGTTGTTCCACATATACTTTCATATAAATACCAATTGATAAATGCACTTTTGACATCCATATGATGCGTCCTCCACATTTTATGAGTTCCCAATGATAACAACATCATTAATATTCCTTGCCTTGCCACTGGAGCAAATGTTTCCTCATAGTCCAAACCATATTTCTGAGTGAAACCCTTTACTACCAACCATGCCTTGTACCTCTCAATGGATCCATCACCGTTATTCTTGATCTTGTAGACCCACTTGCATCCTACACATTTCCTATCCTTGGCCAAATCACATAACTCCCATGTATTATTATTTTCAATAGAATGCATTTCTTCTTGCATAGCCTTCATCCACACTTTGTTAGTACTAGCATGCTCAAAACATGAAGGATCAAAATCATCAACAACTTTTGAAACTTTAGAAACCTGTGAAACAAGTGCATAGTTTACAACATCACCTTTGGGATCTCCATTGTCATCATATACATAAAGATGCAGGTTCTCTAACCTCTCTATTACTACATTCATCTCTGTATGCTAACTCCTTGTCATCCTCTTATGGAAATTCTTATCAAGAATTTGAGATTTTGGGTGATCCTTCAATAATATATTATCTTTGCCTTTGGCCAGTGGTCATGGAGGTAGAGAACTACTGTAATAACCTTCTCTTGAACTTGAAGGTGCACTTGCAAAAGATGAATTGGAAAATTTTTTATGGCTGGGATGAACTGAAACATGGCTTGGTTCCACCTTCTCTTCACAAAAAATATCCTCAACAAGCAATTTTGGTGATCCCCAACTTCCCCCTTCATAAAAAATTGCATCTATAGATACAATTATTTTATGTAAAATAATATTAAAGAACCTGTAAGCCTTAGATTGCTCACTGTACCCAATAAAAATACATTTTTCACTCTTTGCATCCAACTTCTTCCTATTCTCACCATTACCATGCACAAAAGCCACACATCCAAAAACTTTCCAATATGGCTTGTGCATCCACTTTCCAATATCCATGTCTCCTTTGTACTATTCTTTGTAGAGAGGAAAGATGCTTGCTCCACTTTTTCTTCAATCATACAACACAAAATATCATCCTCATATGAATCCTCTTATCCATAATGTGTTGATTGTTCAGCCTACAATCCCTCTCATAATGGCCATATTTGTTACAATTGTAACATTGCACATTTGTCATATCTCAGTCTCTACCTCTTCCTATTGCACTGGATCCTTCTCTTGCAGCATGAGCCTGGTCATTGTCTGAATCTTAAGATATTCCTCGACCTATACCACCATAGGAGCCTCTTCTACCTCCTCTTCCATTTCTTTCTCTTCCTCTAGAACTCCTACCATGACCTCTTCCACCATAATTCTCTTTTGCTGAAAAAGCTCATTCCTCTGTAGAACCTCCTTCTTTATCCTTCTTCCTCTTGGCAATTCTCTCTTCATGAGATGTGAGAGAGCCAATTAATAAATATATATCCATTTTCGAGAGGTATTTCATTTCTTCTTTGATAAGGGCTGCAATTTCAAACTTCTCTATCAAGGTTATTAAAACATTTTTAATTACTACATTTTGCTCTATGATCTCCCCAAGTGTGGCCATTTTATTTACTACTATTTTTACCCAAACACAGTAATCTCCTATAGTTTCATTCTCCTCTTGTTTGATATTTTCAAAATATCTCCACAAGGTCTACAAATTCACCTCCTTAACTTGGGCACTCCCCTGGTAATTCTCCTTCAATGCCTTCCAATATTCTTGAGACAAAATGTAGGAAGAATTCTAGGGAAAGAGACTCTTGTTTAGAGCTAACTGGATGAAATCCAAAGCCATATTATTTTCTTTCTCTTTCTCCTACATCACCTTCTTTTGATCTACAGTCAATGCACTCCAGTCTTTTGGTTCGGTGAACCCATCTTCAACGATGGCCCAAGCTCCTTTTACCTTAAAAATCATTCTCATTCGGATGCTCCAATATTCATAGTCAAAACTATCAAATTCTAGGATCATAATTGAATCCATGTTGTTGGCCATAATAGCTCCCTTCAATACAAACTGAGATCTCTGAAAAGCTTCTATAAAATTTGCGTCAAAAATTCCATAGTTACTCAAACCCAATTTCTTGATCACCTCGCTCTAATACCAAATGAAGAATTTACAATAGTACAATAAAACAAAATTGGAGCAAATATTATCTTCTTATTATCTGGAATAATTCTGGCAACATTTCAGTACTCTGTTACAATCTCCTCATAGGCTCTAGAAGATCTCACACACTTTCTACAATGTAAAATTATTCTTCTTAAAAGAAAACCCTAAAACTGCCTTAAATAATAAAAGATAAAGCAAACCCTAACCCTAGCAAATCACATCGATCGGATCTACATCGACGATGTTTATTACATGTCTTAGTATTTCAACCATAAATTTTGACTCGGGTGTCCATTTGAGCCCATTTGTTTTGTAGATTGCATAGATTTTGAAGCTCTACAATTTTATTTTATCTCCTCTCATAGGAGATTATTTCCAAGGCTAAAAATTTTATTTAACAACCCTAATTTTTGTTTTAATGTATGGCTGGCCATATTTACAACACTTGGCAACATGGGAAACACCTATGGGAACTTAGGGAAACACCCGTGGGTACTTAGTAGAATGGGAAACACCCATGGGCACTCAATAAATGACCTTTTACACTCAACTGAATGGGAAATGCCCATGAGTGCTAGGGAGGATTGAATGGAATGTGAAAAAACCATATTTGGTTTGTGTGAGATGCGCAACGATGGATGCATAAGCAACAGTGAGAGAAATCAAAGGTGAGTGTAGCAACCTAAAATTGGCACGGTTAAAACCTTAGTAAAAGATAAAAGATAAAAATTTGAATTTTAACCCCAAAACCGCTCCAAAACCTCTGTTACCCACTTTCCCCATTTTTCGTGCCATTTTTAGGATTTGTTTTGACCATTGGACGATATCGTCGTAGATTAGATGAAATCGTCCCCGATCTGACGAATTCGTCTAGAACAGAACGTCCAGACGATTTCGTCCCAAAACCAAATTTTCATAATTAGCTTCTGTTTCAACAACCTCTCCAACTTGGGCAGAAATGCGTCTGTGCAGTTGGAGATTTCCCTGTTGGAGATCTCCCAGATTGGGATGATCCCCAACCTCCTAACCTCTTCCTAATCCTATATAAACTAGGATTTTTCTACCCTGAACCCCCTGAACCCCTTAGCTAATGAATTTCCCTACAGATTTAGTTCCTTATTCACTAGAGCATCCTCGCACTACTGTCTGTATTCTGTATTTTGTATTTTCTTGTAGGAACTCTACTATTTTTCAGTCGAAGCTAGCTCGGATCATCGTAAACGATCTCGGACGATTTTGGACGATCTTGTCGAGGAGCGCAGATGATCTCGTACGATTGGAGGTGATCCTGACTGTAGTCTAGATTGGGGGCAATCAGAACCCAGAGTTTGCATTTCCTTAGCTTTTTTGCACTTTCCTGTTGTATTCCTGCATTGTCTTAAATTATTATACTTATGCATCTTGGAGTTCACCTCATCTAATATAAATGCATGATAAAATCAAAATAAATTGTGAAGCTGACGCTTTTCCTCTTTAATTACTATTTGGATCTATCATTTAGACAAATTTATAGTTATTTCTGTCATTTCCCTTCGCTTTTGTAGTTGCATCTTGGGTATTTTGTATCTATTTCTATGATTGCAGGTTTTTGACAAATTCGTCTGATGAATTCATCAGATTTTAGATGATTATGTCTGATCTCAGATGATCTTCTATGATTTGAGATGATCCTATGAAATATCAGATGATTACGTATGAATTGAGGCGATCTGGACTTCTACAAAACTCAGAATCTTCATCAGACATCCGAAATCAGGTATGATACAGTTTAGCTAGCATATTCTCTATGATTAGCATTCATTCCTATTTTTTGTATTCATTTAAATCAGCATTGGCATATAGAATAGTTTAGATTCATCTTGGCCAAACCTAGGAGTTGAATGATTAAAGTGCAAAATGAACACATCAAACTCACTGTCAACCTAGGCATGGAAACTGCCATCCAAAAGTTTCCTGGTGAACCCACCATCCGTCAAAAATTCACCCTTATACCCCTCCCCCGAGAGGTGGGACCTTCAAAGGGCCTCTCAGTCCGAGGTATTGTCCCATCCTTTTCACATCCCCCTTTCGGGCGTGGATCCTATAGCCTGAAGGTAAGGATGCAAAAAATTTGGAGCGATACATTTTGGTGAACCCGACGTGAAAACAAAAACCTTTTGAAAATAAATAAAAAATAAAAAAATCAAAACATAAATGCATTTAGAATTAAAAAATTGCATATCATATTTAGATGGTAGACTATAATAAAAGACGAGTTGTCACCATTAATGTTGAAAATCAATTAGCAGCTATAGAGATTACTTCTGTGCTTAGAGTACCTCAAACAAATAGGGTTCAACCTTTGTGGGATGAACTTGATAGGAGATTGAATCTCATTTCATCTAGAGCAACCGAACTTAGGCAAATTAAGAGGTTTGTCCTAGATAGAATCCTGGATCCCGATCAAGTGATTTTGTATCATGAACTTCAGAGAGCTTGCCATAGGTGGTTAGCAGATAAAAGAGCCCTTGTGTCTTCTGAATTGTATACCTTTGAGGAATACCTCGATAATGCAGTTGTAGTACATAAATTTTTGTCTCGTATAGAGGACCAAGAGGTCATTCTTACGGATAGACAAATATGGAATAGAGTTCCCAGAGCTGTGTTATATCGAGAGTATTGCCATGAGATTTATTTTTACAAGACAGAATCTGAAGCAGATAATATCACCATAGCACACTTTGTTGACTTCCTGAAAAACAATTTCCAATTTGAAGAGGAGCATTTTATGACTCCTGATGAACTTGATCCTATCAATGACATTCATAAACTATTTATAGAAAACTAAGCTATTATTTTATTATTGTTATTTCTTGCATTTAGTGTGTTGTTTATTGTCTTTATAAGCATAAAAACAAAAACAAAAAACGAAACAAAATCATAACAAAAAATCAAAACATTTTCTTTTAAGCATTATAGTAGGTATATAATTAAAATATATACCTCCCAAAATCTGTCGCAAATATATTAATATATATATTTTCTAAAATCTAAATTTAGACATAATGACTAGACTCAGGAATGGAAAACAAATTGAAGTAGAAGAAGATTGGTTAAGAAAACCAGAAAATAACCCAGATGTTCTTCCTGAAGATCCAATTCAGGAAGAAGGAACCTTAAACCAACAAGAAGAAGAATTTGTGGATGCAAATGAACAAAAATAAAATGATAGAGAGGAAGGATCCTCATCTCCTAAAATATCTCCAGAAGGAGCTATTACTTTTGAGAACATGGAACACTTCTGGAAGTTCCTCAATAATAATATTGGCACTCTTAATAGAGCAGTTCATATGGACAAAGATCAAATTAGTGACACCCAAGCAACCCTAGAAGACATATATCACACACGCACTAATCCTTTGTCCTTCGTGGATCAAGAGAGTGATCAAGCTGGACCGTCCAATTTAGACATGGCTGCTATAATCCAAAACATGCAACAACAATAGGCTACCCAACCACCTAGAGTGCCTGTTACTAAGCCAAGGGTTATTCCCACACAAAAGAAACCTTCATTCACTGCTCTATTTTTCCAAGCTATTGATCAATATACCTCAAATCAACAAAAGCCTAAAACAAAACCAAATACCAATTTCCAACAATCTGGGATACAACATAATGCTACAACAAATCTTCTTCATAATACTCTTCCTACCAACCATTTGCATAACAACAATATAGCATCTAATCCTTATGTCCCGCCTTCCTACGCTCACAAATCCCATACTCATGTACCACCAAACCAATATGGTGGACAAACTGGTAATCTGGAAGCCATGGTGAAATAGTTAGTCTCTCGCATGGACCAGATAGATCCCTACCGTCCCTCGTACAATTATCGAGAGATGTGTAGTCAACCTCTAGATCCTATAGTTGTAGCACAACCATATCCTAAACACTTTCCCATGCCTGTCCTACCTATATATAAAGGAACTGAAGATCCCATAGAGCATCTTCGTATGTTTAGGATAGCATGTCATGATATATCACATGATGACTTGTTATTACTAAAAATGTTCCCAAAAATTTTAGGGGGGATGGCATTGGAGTGGTATTACCAATTGCCCACTCATTCTTTGAGGAATTTTGAAGAGACCGTTGAGTCTTTTGTGCATCAATTTAGTGCCTATATTGAAAGGCATGTAACCATTAAATATTTGTACAACCTAAAACAAGACAAAGATGAGTGTTTTGCTAACTTCTTAGCTCGATGGAGGCAATTGATAGGAAGATTACACTTTGTGTTACCTTATCGAGAAATGTTGGATATTTTTATCAATAACTTACAAGAACAACTATCCTATGAATTATCAACTGCTACCTTGACCACCTTCGATCAAGCTATAGATTTAGCTCGAAGAGTGGAAGATGCTCTCATTAGAAGAGGTCAGCTCAAAAAGAAAGATGATGAGAAAACATCCAGAAATCAATATAAAAATAAACAAGTTGTGGGTGACGGAGTCACTGATAGCAGAAACATTGCCAATGTTAATACTACGAAAACAACAAAGAAGTTTATACTGAAACCTCTTGATAAACCACCCCGAGAATTTACTAGGTTAAATCAACCTTTATCAACCATTCTCCCGCAATTACTAGCACGAGGATTGATCCAATTACCAACTATCCGGGAACCTGATCCAACTATACCCGGATACAGAGCTGATTTACACTGTGATTTCCATAGAGGACCTGGACACGCTACCAACTCTTGTAAAATATTAAAACATAAAATACAAGATTTGATTGATAACAATGAGATGGAGGTGCAAGCCTTTCAACCTAAACAAAATCCTCCTAATAATGCTCAAAAGAACATTCCCCAAAATTAGAATCAGAATGCCAATCAATCATTGGACATATTTCAACATCCTTTACCAAAGCATGGTAAAGAGGTGGCTAATCAAATTGAGCATCATAATGTTCCCCCTCCTACCCGATATGTAGGGACTATTAGTGGACAATTACCTGTTCATGATCCTCAAGTCTTTGACACAACTTTATCCATAGTTACGACCAGACCTCTACATAATATTCGGACACTTGATCTTAGTGATACCGAATATGAGACTAAAAGTGATATGGAAATCACCTCCAATCAATCGAATAGTTCTGAAGAGGAATCAGATCCTATTCAACCTATCACAAGTTCTATGGTTCCAGAAGAACCATTTCCTAGAAGAGTCACTACTAGACCATCTTCTCACCAAATACTTTCTAATGAACAAGCCATAAACGCTAGACCAAGACCTATTCATCACCCACAAAATAATATTGTAGGAACCATCGGAGCCGTTACCAGACAACAGGCCCAAAACTCTCAACAGGATCAAACTCAGAATGATGGATCAGCTCCATTTGTTTTGAAAAATCCCAATAAAGGGAATTATGCGCCTCATGTTCAACCTAAGCCTCCTTATAATATTAATGAACAATTATCCAATACTACAGCTAGAATTTCCCTTTTGGACCTGTTAAGATCTTCTCCTACCCATAGGGATGAATTAATGCTCACATTAAGCCAAATGATGGTACCTCAAAATATTCAACCTGAAGCCATGTCCAATACTATCATAACTCGAGAAGTCGATTGTATTGACTTTCGGGATAGAGATATCCCACAACATAGCCTACATAAGGATAACCCCTTATATATTACTGCCCTAATTGGGGATGTAGCCATTAAACGAGTCTTGATTGATAATGGTTCATCTTTAAACATATGCACTTTTGACTTCTACCAAAGATTTGGGTTTAGAAGTGACGAAATGAAAAGAACTGATATGATTATAAAAGCCTTCAATGACGAAACACAAGAAACGTGTGGAGTTATTACTATACCCTTGCAAGTTGGTCCTAGAACCTTAGATACAACCGTGTTTATTGTACATTGCCCTGCATCATACAATATACTTTTGGGTCACCCTTGGATCAACGCGATGCGAGCGGTTCCATCCACTTTACATCAATGTGTTAAATTCGAATTTAAAAATCAGTTGGTTACCATTCATGGTGATCCTAGACCCTTTGATATGTGTGCTTTGGCAGAACCTGTTGGAGTTCAATTTTGCCCTGCCCTGTCATCCACACATCCTAATTCTCATCATCCACCCAAACGTGTGAAACACACACCCATAACATCATCTACTCTTTCAACTACACCTCTACATATAGCTCAACCATCTTCTGAACAAACTACATTAGGACCTCGAAAAGATCCTAAAACTACAACCAATGCTTCTTGTTTTACTCCTATAACTTCCGTACCTATAGACTCATCCAACGATATCCCTATAACATCTACATCCACTACAGGCATCCTTTCCACATCCGACGATGTAGGAAATGTTCCTTCTACCTCTTATGCTCTTACAGATGAGCTCTTACCCGATTTATCTAAAATTCTTATATCAGATGAAACCAACACTGCCATGCAAGCTTCCCTTATTTTAAATAAACTCCCACCCTCTCCTCGTACCTTGGGCCTCCCATAGCCTATGGGAAGTATTTACCAAGTCGGGAGTTGTGCTTTTATTTATAAGGGATATGATTGGGGAAGAATACCTAGAAACATTAAGACACATTGTGATGGATATGCTAGATGCTATTTTGCTAATGAGTATATTAAAGCTAAACCCATAATGCTTAAATTGGGATATAAAGGGAAAGGTTTGGGACCTTTCCAAAATGGTATGAAAGAACCTTTTGAGGTCGAACCATGGCCTGCCCGATGTGGTGTGGGCCTATTTCCTAGTAAAGGTCAGCCCTTCCCATTTGAGGATGATGACCATCTTGTGTGTTACCAAGATTATTTGGATAAACGAGATGTCTTGCATTCAATGAATAAGCCTCTTACATGCAATATGCTATCCATAGCTTACCCTGAAATGATTGCCGAATCCGACGATGAGTTGGAGGGAGATATCTTTCATGATGTTTCCATTGAGGAATTGTTACATAACGAATTTTATTTTGATGGCTCTATACCTAGTATAGCCCAGCTTGAAGCTACGACTCCTCAAAACGAATTATCCAAGTTAACCTTGGAAGAATTACAAGAATTGGGTGTTTCACCCGCCCCACCTAATTTTGAGAGAGATTTACATATGGAAGTAGAAAACATCATAAAGATTAACATTGGAACCAAACATAACCCTCACATAATCAATATTGGATCAGAATTAAGTCAAGAAAAACAAGATAAATACATTTCATTTCTTAAAGACTATGAAGATGTCTTTGCTTGGACATATGAAGACATGCCAGGTTTGGACCCTTCCGTAGTTATGCATCATCTAGTAGTCCATCCAGATGCTAAACCTGTTAAACAGAAACTTAGAAAAATGCATCCTAAAGTGGCCTTACTAGTCAAAGGAGAACTAGAAAAACTGTTGAAGGTTATTTTTATACAAGCCATTGATTATGCTGAATGGATCTCAAATGTAGTTCCAATAACTAAGAAAGAAGCCACTAAAGTTAGGGTTTGTACAGACTTCAGAGATATTAATGTTGCCTGCCCTAAAGATGATTTTCCTCTTCCTAACATGGATCAAATCATTGATTTTACTGCTGGGAGCGGAATGATATCCCTAATGGATGGATTTTCTGGTTATAATCAGATCAGGATAGCTCCTGAAGATCAGGCTAAGACAACCTTTATTACCCCTTGGGGAACCTTTTGTTGGAAAGTGATGCCATTTGGTTTAAAGAATGCAGGTGCAACCTATCAACGAGCCATGACTTATATCTTTCACGATATGATGCATGATATCCTACATGATTATGTAGATGATATTATAGCTCGTTCTATCAAAGAAGATGATCATTTAAATGACTTGAGAAAAGTATTTGATCGGTTAAGGGAATATCTTATCCGACTAAATCCAACCAAATGCATATTCGGAGTTAAGTCCGATAAATTATTAGGGGTTATAGTCTCTTTACGCGGCATTGAAATTGACCCTCTCAAGATCGCGGCTATCACAGATATGCCCGCACCCACCAATATATCAGAATTACGAAGTTTACAAGGTAAGCTTCAAGCTATTCGTCGCTTCATCGATAAGTTGGTAGACAAAACTGGACCCTTTCTTAAGCTTCTTAAGAAAGATGTCTCTTTTCATTGGGACGAAGAATGTCAGGAAGCATTTGGACTCCTTAAGCAATATCTCCTTAAACCACCAGTGCTTTCCCCACCTAGATCTGATCATCCATTTATCTTGTACATTTCTGCTTTTGATTCTGCCTTAGGAGCTATGTTAGCTCAGCTTGACGATGAGAAGAAAGAACGTGCTAATTATTACATCAACAGAACCTTAATCAGTTATGAAACTCGCTATACCATATTAGAGAAGCTATGTCTAGCGGTCGTATTTTCTACACAGAAACTACGACATTATATGCTCAGTCAAAAAACGTATGTTATTGCCAAATTCGACCCTTTGCGATATCTTATGAGTCGACCGTATTTATCTGGTCGCACAGCCAAGTGGGTTCTTGCGCTAAGCGAGTTTGAACTCACGTTTATAGGACAAAAGTCTATTAAAGGTCAAATCATAGCAGATCAATTAGTTGTTGCACCCTTAGAGTCTACTCATCCCCTCATCATTGAGTTTCCTGATGAATGCCTTAAACTAGAGGCAGACCATTCAGAGCAATGGTCCCTATACTTTGACGGAGCCCGATGCATGAGTGGGGCTGGTGCGGGTATTATTTTAATATCTCCATAGAAACATCTTATACCTTTGTCCTTCAAATTAACATTTGCTTGCACCAATAACATTGCTGAATATGAAGCTCTTATCCTTGGATTACGAGCTGCCTTGGCACTAAAAATTAAAAATTTATTGGTTTTTGGTGACTCTCAACTTGTCATAAATCAAATTAATGATGTTTATCAGACCAGAGATGATAAATTACGCCCATATAAAGCATATGTTTTGCAATTATTATCCTTGTTTGATCAAGTTACTTTGGAAGCTATTCCTCGAACTAGCAATCGTGCGGCTGACGCTATGGCTGCAATCGCATCTCTTTTACCCTTGGAGTTAGACGATGAATATGCTACCATCATTATTCATCGACTCCAGGAACCCGCTTCAAGAAAATCATGCTTAGAACCTTTGGATGTGTTTCTCATCAACGAAACTACTCCTGAACCATGGTACACTGATATATTTAATTTTTTGCAAAAAGGAACCTTCCCTGAAGGTTGTCATAGTAACCAGCGCAGATTATTACGTAGACAAGCAAGTCGCTTCGTGATTATTGGTAATACCTTGTATAGAAGATCTTTTGAAGGCATCTTATTGCGATGTTTGAATCTAGAAGAATCTAGATCGGCTTTGAATGAAGCCCACAATGGATCTTGTGGGGGACATTTTAGTGGTAGCGCCATTGCTAAAAAGCTCCTTAGGATAGGATATTTTTGGCCTACCATGGAAAATGATGCACATAATTATGTGCGACATTGCGACAAGTGCCAGAAACACGTTGACCTTGTCCATGCGCCTGCACAAGAACTGCAGGCTATTTCATCTCCTTGGCCCTTTTCAAAATGGGGCTTAGACATCATTGGAAAAATCAACCCTGTGTCATCCGATGGACACAAATTCATCATAACCGCCACTGAGTATTTCACGAAGTGGGTTGAAGCTATGCCATTAGCTTCTTGCACTGGAACCCAAGTTTCCAAATTTATTTTTAATCAAATTATTTGTAGGTTCGGAATTCCTGCCAATCTCATTTTAGATAATGGAACTTGTTTCAAAAATAAATATGTCAAAAAATTATGTCAAAAATATAAAATTCAACATCGTTGGTCTACTCCCTATTATCCTCAGGGTAATGGCCAAGCAGAAGCATCTAATAAAACATTAATCAAAATTCTCAAAAAATTGGTCAATAAATCCGGTCGAGATTGGCACATTCAATTATATCCTGCTTTGTGGGCCTATCGAACTAGCGTTCGTACCCCCACTGGAACTTCACCTTTTGTCTTGGTTTATGGTGTTGAAGCCATTTTTCCCTTTGAATTAGAAGTTCCTTCTTTAGCTCTACTACTTCAAGATACTGAAGTAGGAGATGAATATCATGTCGTGCAGACTTAGTCAACTAGAACTTCTAGATGAAAAGCGCATCAATGCTTTGGAGCATCTTTGTGCCTACCAAAACAAGCTTAAGAGAGCATATCTCAAGAAAGTTCATCATCGATCCTTTGAGATCGGTGACCTTGTCTTAAAAGAGAATAAAAAAATACTAATGCAACTAAAAACCTTAAAGGTAAATTTGAGCCCAACTGGCTTGGACCATATGTCATCACCGCTAAATTTGGATCGGGAGCATACAAATTATCTACCTTAGATGGTAAAGAACTTAAAGAACCTATGAACATTATGCATCTCAAACGCTACTATGCATAAAATTTGGTCATTTCATCATTGTATATATTTATTTTTGCATATTATTTCCTTCTAGTCACTTATATAAAACATTTCAAAAACAATCACCTTGTATTTCTTTCAATTCATAACTTAAAATCAAAAACATCAAAATCATCAAAAAAAAAAAAAACATCTTTTATTTTCATAACTGTCAAATCGTGAAGTATTGCAGTTATATTTTTAGTTATTTTGGACAAATTAGCATTTATTTGGAATCCCGCACTTTCACATTCACATGAATAAATGTCTTGATTTTATTTTTGATTATTAATCTCTCTTATATCAAAGTCCACATTTGAATTAAATAAAGTTTTGAGCATAGAGAACTGATCTTGTTATTTACTTGAACCAAGTATATCTTTTCACATTAAAATGATTTCATTGCAAATTCAATATGATGCTACATAGTAGAAATGGTTTCTTGAGCGAAAAGTTTCCCCTGCTATCCTATCATGCACATGGTCTAGAATCTTTGAGAATTGACAAAAGGACAAGCTCACCCCTACCCGGAATAAAAATCCCTTGCTCTACAGCTAATCCGAGCAAGTATCCCTAGCATAGGAAGAAAAGAAAAGTTCAAGAAAAAGAGAAAAAGAAAAATGTTATTTTGTACCATTACAACAATATTTCAGCATTATCTCAGTATCAAGCAAAAATACAAAAAAAAAAAAAGAGAAAAGAAAGAGAAGCAAACGTGAAAAGCAAAAGCAAAATGCAATAAAATCCTTTCCCTACCCCTTGAAAAGAAAAGAAGGGTGAATGAGCTTGAATCCCTGGAATTCTCAACTATTTGAAAACTGTGAGGTAAGCCCCATAACAAGTGGTTTGTGCCCAACCCGCTTGGCCTTGGGTAATTCCTAGCATGGTGATATGTCCGTCACATTAGCGACCTTCTTTTGTATAGACCTATGTCAGCTTATGGATTAGCTAGCTCTTGATAACCTAACTTACATAGTAGTCTGGTACGGTTACATGCATATAAATCATGGTCAACGAACATTCATTTGGTTAAGGCAAATTACTTGTATCAAATTATCTTGCTCAAAATTGGTGAATGAACAATACAATCGCACACACATTTGTATTTGAGAGATTTTGTATCATTATGATAAATCAAGATCGGTAATGAACTCACATTTGCACATGAGGATCCCTTATAAATCTACATTTGTCTTTGAGATAATTTAAAATATTTCTGTACTTCTTTTCGGAATAGTTTTATCCTCTTATTTCAGAATTTTTGTTTTGTATAAAAGCAATTACATACATCTTTTCACAAAATCTCAAAATGATTTCAAACAACATGTTCATATTATTATTTTTCTGTTTATTAAAAGTCAAAAATTCATCTTGCAATAAAACTAAAAATCTATTTTCTTCTTTGGATTTTGCGATGATGGTATAAGTCTATACCTATAAATTCTATGCCTAGCGCAAACCATTGTTCTAATTTTATTTTCCATTTATTTTAAAACAAATGCATAAAACACATATGACTTGCATCATTATGTTACACAATTATGCTTTAAAACGAACGAACACTTATTCTATTTTCATATCATTATGTCAACATTCAATTTTGCAACCATGGTATAGTTTCTAAGGAATTGTTCAAAATTTTATCACACTTAGGAATTTATGCCTAGCAAAATTATATTCCTTTTAGTATCTCATGCATACTATTTTTATGAAAATCTGAAAACAAATCATCAAACCATCATCATCTCCATCATCACAACACAAAGTCTTAAGACAGTCTCTTAAGCACTCTTTTACTTTTAACAATATTTCTATACTGGGATTAGCTTGACGACCGAGCGAGCGGTGACTCCATGAAATGGTCTATAACAACGACAATGTCCTTTGAAATTATTGTTAGAAGTCTCTTTTTATTTTTCATCAAATCACACCACAACAACCAATTGTTTACATCAGATTATTTCATTTAAATTCTACAACATGACATCCAATTATAATATTTCCAAACAACATAATTACATGAATCATCAATCCAACAAGTAAACAATTCAAACATTAAAGCATCATCAAAACATATGGACAAGTTATATCACAAAAATATCATATATATATATATATATCACAAAAATTATATACATCATATCAAAACTGGATTGGTATGCCACAATCTATACCCTGGCATACTCAATCCTCTCAAAAATCTATACAATCTCTGTGCAGTCTATAGCCACCTAGTCTCGAGAAGCCCTCGAGCTCTCAACCTCATCTCCTCCCCCACCCTGACATGGAGGAGGTGGTCCCATAGCATTCTATGTTGTGTCTCGGGTCCTCACTGTCGATCGTGAGGATGTCCTCATCGATCCCATCTAGATTGGTTCAGCAATGTTGGCTGGCGACCGTACCCTCTGGCCCTCTGGAACCAACTGGAAGTATACCCCCTGGTAGAATGTGGTCTGCATCATAGACCACACTAGCTCATCCCTACTCGCCCCTCCGCTCTGTGCCATGAGCCATGTAGTCTCATCCTGTAGTGTCCGTACTTGAGCTCTGAGCTAAGTAGCCTCATCTTGCAATGACTGCACCTGAGCTCGGAGGTGGGTGACCTCAGCCCGGAGAGCTGTCATCTCGTTGCTCTCCCCTACATCGACACCCTTGCCCTTATCAGGTGATGGTGGTCTCTCCCCCTGCTATGAAGGGAGTCTCTCCTCCCTCCGCCCTGTCTCCCGTGGCCTCTATGGAGCCTGACCCATCCATTGGCGTCTCTCCTATGGGGACCGCCATTGCTCTCTCCCACCATGACCCCACGTTGCCTCAATAGTAGCCTGGCACCGCCTACCCATCTGACGCACCACGATGTGCACTGGACCCTGCACTGGATGCCTACGTACCAGGCACCATAGCCATCTGCAACCCTAGTGTCGTCACCATCCATTGGCTGGATGGGGGCATCGTCCGTGTCCTGACTCTAGAATCACTGCATATCTGGAGCCCCGCTCAGTGTAGTACTATCTCGAATAGTCCGAGAGTACTCATAATCCCTGAGAGAAGGGATCCCCTGCTATAGACCAAACTATCGTAGTACCCGATCGTAGCGGTGGAGCTCTACCTCTCCCCGCTCCATCCTCAACTAGCAGACTTGCCTGATGCGAGCCAGCTCCTGCCCATCCTTTGCCCACCCGGGGTGCTCTCGCCATGGCCTCCAGGTGATCTGGTCTGGGATGAGGTCGTCTAGCAACCTCCGTGACATCAAAAGATCTATCCACCACTGTGACCCTCTTTGTAGCCACCAATAGTAAATCCGGGGTCTCTCCTGGTCAACCCCTATCAATGGGAGCCCTATCGGCCTCCGCACCGCAATGTGCTCCTAGCTCCAAACCTGTAGTAGCGATGTCAAGACCAGACATCGACCTCCCTTGTATACGACCCCATACAGGATCCTATACAAGCGGCAAAGTACAAAGCTACCCCATGCAAACCTGTACCCATGGTCTCTCATGTTGTAGACTATGTCTGAGAGCACCCACGGTAGTCTGCACCCACTCTGGTGGCACAACAGTAAGCCACCGACCACCCCTACCAAAACCTGAGTCAGCCTAGATGCCCCAAGCATCTGCCGTAGAGACTCGATGTTCACTTCGCCCTTCTCCAGGGTGAAGCTCGGGTCTCCAGTGAGTCTCATCATCGCCTGGCCCTGATTGGCCGCAGGCGTCATTAGCCATCCCTATATGGGGATCCTCATGATCCTCCATACGTCCTCTAGTGTGGGAGCCATCTCCCCTGTCGGTAACCAAAAGTAGGACGACCCCGGATACCACCTCTCTGCTAGGGTTGTCAGTAGCCCCATGTCAGTCGATACTTGTGGCATCTCTGCCACATGCCGTAGCCCGACCCATGATAGTTGGTCATGCTCTGCCTGGTCGAGAGTGGCTAGGTCATCTCTCATCCCATCGTATTTCCATTCTCGACTCTTTAGTAATCCTTTCTGCAAAACAAATAATAAAACAACACAATTTATTAATAAATCAATCATTAAAATCCAATTAAAAACATTTTAAATCAAGTTTAAAGATGATATCGTCCACCATTGGATTATATCATCCCAAATTGGGCAAAATCATCCTTTGTTAGGATGAAATCATCTTCGATTTTGCAACTTGGGGATCGCCCCTTGTTGAACGAGATCGCCCCTAGTTCGCCGATTTCACCCTCAGACGAAATCGACGATTTAGAGACGATTTCGGCGTCATTGATTTCATCGAAATCGGGACAATTTCATCCCGACATCGTCGATGGCCTAAAAATGGCCGTGATGCCTCAAACAATCAAAATTTAAATCTACAAATTGCACAAAGTTAATTAAAACCTAATCTACTAGGATTAGATCCTTACCCGTAGCCCACGCCGGACCTCTGTCACTCTGTGCGCTGTCTCCACCATTTTTATTTTTTCTCTCTGTAGAGCTTTAGAACAGTAAAAATGAATTAGGGTTTTACCCTTATTTTCTTAATTTTATTTAAAAATCAACATTTTAATTTTTGCTTTTTCATGTTTTTACCTCAAACGTTCGATTTGGGTAAAAACACGGAGGGGGCACCATAGTCAACAGTTGTACGATTCGACCAAGAATCGTCGTCTAAAAAATTGAGTACATTTTTGCTTTCTCGTAAAACGAGAAAAACTCGTCTTTAACGCATTTTCTTCGAAAAATTCGCTAAAGAGGGGGCAAAATGTAGCACCCTAAAATTGGCATGGTTAAAACCTTAGTAAAAGATAAAAGATAAAAATTTGAATTTTAACCCCAAAACCGCTCCAAAACCGCCTGTTACCTGCTTTCCCCATTTTTCATGCCATTTTTAGGATTTGTTTTGACCGTTGGACGATATCGTCGTAGATTAGACGAAATCATCCCTGATCTGACGAATTCGTCTAGAATAGAACATCCAGACGATTTCATCCCAAAACTAAATTTTCATAATTAGCTTCTGTTTCAACAGCCTCTCCAACTTGGGCAGAAACGCGTCTGCGCAGTTGGAGATTTCCCTGTTGGAGATCTCCCATATTGGGATGATCCCCAACCTCCTAACCTCTTCCTAATCCTATATAAACTAGGATTTTTCTACCTTGAACCCCCTGAACCCCTTAGATGACGAATTTCCCTATAGATTTAGTTCCTTATTCACTCGCACTACTGTCTGTATTCTGTATTTTGCATTTTCTTGCAGGAACTCTATTGTTTTTCAGTCGAAGCTAGCTCGGATCGTCGCAAACGATCTCGAAGGATTTCAAATGATCTTGTCGAGGAGCGCAGATGATCTCATACGATTGGAGGCGATCCCGACTATAGTCCATATTGGGGGCAATCATAACCCAGAGTTTGCATTTCCTTAGCTTTTTTGCACTTTCCTGTTGTATTCTTGCATTGCCTTAAATTATTATACTTATGCATCTTGGAGTTCACCTCATTTAATATAAATGCATGATAAAATCAAAATAAATTGTGAAGCTGATGCTTTTCCTCTTTAATTACTATTTGGATCTGTCATTTAGACAAATTTATAGTTATCTTATGTCATTTCCCTTCGCTTCTGTAGTTGCATCTTGGGTATTTTGTATCTATTTTTGTGATTGCAGGTTTCTGATGAATTCGT
Organism: Wollemia nobilis; assembly: GCA_028583015.1. Lineage (NCBI taxonomy): Eukaryota > Viridiplantae > Streptophyta > Pinopsida > Araucariales > Araucariaceae > Wollemia > Wollemia nobilis. Next base: position 3,918,426 of record JAQPPZ010016612.1, read on the forward strand.
CAGATTTTAGATGATTCTATCTGATCTCAGATGATCTTCTGTGATGTGAGATGATCCTATGAAATATCATATGATTATGTATGAATTGAGGCGATCTGGATTGCTACAAAACTCAGAATCTTCATTAGACATCCAGAATCAGGTATGATACAGTTTAGCTAGCATATTCTTTGTGATTAGCATTCATTCCTATTTTCTGTATTCATTTAAATCAGCATTGGCATATAGAATAGTTTAGATTCATCTTGGCCAAACCTAGGAATTGAATGATTAAAGTGCAAAATGAACACATCAAACTCACTGTCAACCTAGGCGTGGAAACTACCATCCAAAAGTTTCCTGGTGAACCCACCATCCATCAAAAATTCACCCTTATACCCCTCCCCCGAGAGGTGGGACCTTCAAAGGGCCTCTCAGTCCGAGGTATTGTCCCATCCTTTTCACATCCCCCTTTCGGGCGCAGATCCTATAGCCTGAAGTTAAGGATGCAAAAAATTTGGAGCGATACAGTGAGGATGCAAGGAAGAATCCAAATATTGTTAAGAATATTAGGGTATAAAAAGTGTTAGGAAAACTTAGCAGTTGAGTCATCGATATGACTCTTATTTATAATCTCTCATAGGGCACATTAGGGTTTCAATGACACAATTTATGTGGTCAAGATTAAAAAGTGATGGAGGGTGGAGATTAAATCTAGGCATGTGGAATGGATTAAGGCAGATGAATGCATGGTATTAAAACAAGATGGATGGCTGGGATTAATTTACACATATATATATACATTTATTATATATATATATATAATATAATATTAAATTTTAATATTTTAATATATTAAACAAATATACCTAAATATATGTAAATAAATGGGTAAAAATGGTAGGAAGACCTGGATGGATGAAAAGTGGCTAGATTTTTGTGTCTACACATTTAAAATATAATAAGCTTTTATTTTAAATGATAATTGAAATTCATTTAAAAGGATAATAAGATTTTATTTTGAATTGTAAATGAAATTCATTTAAAAAGATAATAAGCTTTTATTTTAAATGAATAAAGGAAATTTCATTTACAAGAATAGAGATTTTATTCTATAGGTAAGATATATATTAACAAATGAGATTTTCATATTAAGATATTAAATTCTTGTTCTAAGTAATAGCGAGCCATGAGAGCTCTTACTTTTATATTACAAAAAATAATTTATCTCTCCTTTTGGACGATGGGAGATCAAATTTATTTTGAGAAGAGAGATTAGATTTATTCTAAGAAGCTTCCAACCGATTTGGGAAACTGCACTGTGGATGAACCTCAAAAGGAGGAAATATTATTTTTAAAAACAAAACTATCTTATCAACCATCAAGAAGATAAAAAAGAAGTAAATTCGGGTAGTTAAGAAGTAATGATGAATGCAAAGCAAGTGGATGGGGTTGGAAATGAATAATCAATTAATTTATAAATGAGAGGAGAACAAAATATAGGGGTTGTTTTTGGTTCACTATGGAAGTGGTGGGCAAAGTGAAAACCAAAAATATGAGCTACTACAACTGTAACGCCTCAAGGAAGCTAGCGCTACATGTTGGATAAAATTACCAGGTTGGTAATATGGGTTACCCTTCAAACATAGTATTCTTCCTTGTTCTATCTTTTTTATCTATTTTTCTTGCTTCTCTTGGGTCTGTGTACTCCTAGGATTGGTTTGTAAACCATCAATTTTTAGATATCTGTGACTCCTATTGTTGTCCTATCAGTGCATGTTGGTAATATCATTTGGGTTTGAGACCCTTGGTAGCATTGAGGTGAGAACTGTAGTTGTGTAGTATTTCTAAGGATAAATTAGAAGAATTAGCACTACATCATTGGATGTCTAGTCCTTCGGTTGCACTATTGGTTTTCTTGTAAAAATTTCCCATAGTTTGTGCTACTATGTTGGTGATATCCGAGTCTGCCTTAGACATAGTTAGTGAGGCATCCATCGTTGTTGTTAGAGTGTTGTTTAAATTGCTATCTTGTTGCATCCATAGTAGTTTCTTAAATACAAAACCCCTTCTCTCCTTGTGAGAGTTTTGTATTTCACGCTTCTTAGACACCAACTAAATATTCCTATGCTTTTTGCTATAGACAACACCTAAGGTAGTATGGTAGTTAACCATTGTATGTTGTGTGTTGGATCAACCACATTATGGTCTTACTTTAACATCATTGGTTTTAGATTCTACATGCCATGTTGACCGTGGACAACCCCTTCATTGTTGCATGAGTGGTCAAGAAGCTCTTCATTTCTCCTTCATATCAGGTAACAACTTGTGTATGATTATAGGGTTGTAGTGCCCTTATGGTATTTATTAAATAAATATTATTTTATTTAGTGTTAAGGTAAAACTTTGATTTGTGGGTTTGGGTCTTTTATTTCCTTTGCTATGCATTGAGAATGTAGGTTGCTCTTATGGGGAGATTCATGAGTTAAAGGGCCTTTGTTTAAAGTTACCTCATGTATTATTTATTTAATTAGAGTAATGGAACTTTAATTGAAATAAATAAAGTTACCTCATGTATTATATATTTAATTAGAGTAATTGTACATTAATTGAAATAAATAGAGTAGCCTCGTATTATTTTTTTAATTAGAGTAATGGGACTTTAATGAAATAAATAAAGTAGCTTCATAGATTATTCATTTGATTAAGAGTGTGGGTACTTTAACAAATGAATAAGGTTGCTAAATGAATTGTTTATGAATTAAAGTATTTAGACTTTGATTCATTAAATAATGAAAGATAGTTTGTTTTATAGATTAAAGGTATGGGACTTTGATTTATAAAATGAAGGAAATAAATTGTTTATGAATTAAAGTATTTAGACTTTGATTTATTAAATAAGGAAAGATAGTTTGTTTTATAGATTAAAGGTATGGGACTTTGATTTATAAAATGAAGGAAATGAATTGTTTATGAATTAAAGTATTTAGACTTTTATTTATTAAATAATGAAAGATAGTTTATTTTATAGATTAAAGGTATGGGACTTTGATTTATAAAATGAAGGAAATGAATTTTTTATGAATTAAAGTATTTAGAATTTGATTTATAAAATGAAGGAAATAATTTTTTTATGAATTAAAATATTTAGACTTTGATTTATTAAATAATGAAAGATATTTTTTTTTATAGATTAAAGGTATGAGACTTTGATTTATAAAATGAAAAAAATGAATTGTTTAGGAATTAAAGTATTTAGACTTTGATTTATTAAATAATGAAAGATAGTTTGTTTTATAGATTAAAGGTATGGGACTTTAATTTATGAAATGAAGGAAATGAATTATTTATGAATTAAAGTATTTAGACTTTGATTTATTAAATAATGAAAGATAGTTTATTTTATAGATTAAAGGTATGGGACTTTGATTTATAAAATGAAGGAAATGAATTGTTTATGAATTAAAGTATTTAGACTTTGATTTATTAAATGAGGAAAGATAGTTTGTTTTATAGATTAAAGGTATGGGACTTTAATTTATGAAATAAAGGAAATATGGTTTATTTTATAGATTAAGTAATGAGACTTAATTTATGGAAATAAAGAAACCTAGCTTATTTAAGTATTAAAGGTATGGGAATTTAATTTTTTGAATAAAGGTTGGAAATAATTGATTAAAGTAGGACCTATGATCTAGTTGCATTCGTTGAAAGACTCTCATGGGGTAATGAGAGGGGAAAATAAAAATAGTGGTTTTCATGATATCAACTATGTAGATAGTAAATGCATTTAAAAGCATGTCTATCATGGAATGAGTGCCTTGATCCTCTACTATCCTCAAATTATTGAAGGAAATATATGGAGGACCAAATATGGTAGTTGGCTCATATACATCAATTTGAATCACTTTTACAATGATTTACTTATGCTCAAATAGACTAGAATTGTGGGAGATATCCTAGATGGAAAATGATGTATTATGTTATTCTTTCAAAGTATGGAGGATTTACCATACTTGTTTATATGTAATAACTCATTTTATGATTGGAAAATGTACTTTAAATTATGTTTATGAAATTCTTATGCTTCTCTAGTTAACTCTTTCTCTTCATTTATATGTCTTTCCCTTTTTAACATTTCTTGTATGCTTTATATATGTTCTTTGATTAGATAGAATGAATCTTCCTTGTTTTATTTGCTAAACATAAAAGCAACCTAAGGTAATTAAGACCCCTTAGGGAGAGTGAAAGCTAAGTAGACAAAAATATTACATCTAAGTTAAGATTACTCATCATGGAGATGAGATGGATATTTTAACTCACAATACACTTAACATACCTACACAGATGGATTTATGTATGGTATGGTGATGGGCATATACTCTTGATTTATTGAAAGTGATAATTTTAGCTCATCAAGAGTGATAGGATAGATAATATTATTTACGGTAACATGTAATACACCTACATAGACTGATTTGTGGTAGGGTATTTTGTGAGATGTAACTCTTTGGAAAAGTTGGTAAACTTGGTGATATTAAAAAAATATAATAACCAAAGTTCAATTTGGGGTTTATGAATCCCTCTCCTTAAAAAAATTATTTATCTTTTCTATGTGTTTTATTGTAGCTATATTTGGGTCATTATGTTTGGTATCGAATGTCTAGGTATGAGGGTATAGATATTATTATGTACTAAAGGGATTTGGATGTATTTCAATGAAGGCTTGATTAATTTTTAAGCTAAATTTAGGAAGACCTAGAATCTCCTAATTGCTACAATCTAACGAGAACTAATCCCAAGGGTGAAGTTACATCATAATATTGTAATACCATCCTAATTATATTATTGATGCTTTTAGCAAGAGAACTATATATTATGACTAGAATTAGTGGTTCAGTTCTATGTAGAATTGTAACCTAATATTATATTATTGGTCTTCATTAGGATAGATGACACCCAATATGAGAGGATAGAAATACCAAGAATCCTCAAAATTTAGAGAAGAGAAATAATGAGAAACAGAGAAGGTTCAAGAAGAACTTAAAAAAAAAACAATAATAATCCCAAAAATGCAAAGCCTCACCCTCAAAAACTGTAAGCTTTAGCCCTAGTAAGTAAGATAGGGAAAAAACTAAAAAGGAAGAAATAACCCAAGGATGGGTGTTATCATTGTAGAGGCCCTTACTATGTTAATAAATATCCACATCAACCAGGGCCAAGTGCATCCAATACCAAAGAAAAGAAACCTACATATTGGATCTTTGCTATAACCAATAAACAAAAACTTGAGGGGCAAGCTACCCCATTTCTTGTGAAAGGTGATATTTTTAATAAGCAAGTAAAATTTTTAATTGATAGTGGGACTACATACAACTTTATTTCTTCTACATTAGCAAGGGATATACCAGTAAGGCTAGGATATTTGGCCCATGGTTGGAATGTAGAGTATGGTTATGGGTAAACCTTCTCAGTAAACCAATGTTTTCTAATGGTAGATATTATTTTAGTTAGTGGTACCACCAAAGGTTACTTGTATGTAGCTCCACTTCATGCCTTTGATGTGATCCTAGGGATGGATTGGTTGCAATCCCATAAAGCCTTCATCAATTTCCAAGATATATGGATTGAGTATTCAAATAAAGGCATGGGAAGACTAAGGATCCATAGTGAACAAGGGGTATTCAAATCCTAGGTGTTGTCGACTATGCAGTTGAAGAAAGCCTTCAATAAGGGAGGGATATTCTATGTTGTAAAACTCAATAAAGTGGGAGATGATTAAAAGATATAAGTGTTGGGGAAGCACCCAGTTTTGGAAGATATTAAGGATGTGTTCCCAAAGGATTTACTTGGAATCCCTCCTATGCGGGAATTTAATTTCACTATTGACCTTATGCCAGGAGCAGGACCCATCTATTGATCTTCATATAGAATGAATCCTATGAATATGCATAAATTAAATATTCAATTTTAGGGGCTATTAGAAAAAGAATTAATAAAACAAAGTGTGTTACCTTGGGTGCATCGACTTTATTTGTGAAAAATAAACATGGTTCTTTAAGTTTATGCGTTGATTATAGGATGCTTAACAAGGCTACAATCAAAAACCGATACCCACTACCTAGAATCAAAAATTTATTCAATCAATTGAGAGATGCCATAGTATTCACCAAGATTAGCTTGAAATAAAGGTATGATCAATTAAGAATACATGAGGAGGATACTCATAAAATGATATTTAAGATGAGGTATGGGCATTATCAGTACCCTTTGTACTAATCAATACCCCAACTACATTCATAAATCTAATGAATAGCTTGTTTAGAAGATACCTAGAACTGTTTGTCCTTGTATTTCTAGATGATATCTTAATATACTCTTTATACAAGGAATAACATGACAAGAACCTCAAGATCATGTTAGATTTGTTAAGGGAGAAATAAATATATGAAAATTTGGTGAAAAGTGATTTCTATATCTCAAAGGTATGATATCTTGGATACATCATATTAGTAGAAGGAATTGGTATAAATCCTAAAATAATTGAAGCCATTTTGAATTGGCCACCCCTACTAATGTGACAAAGTATAAAATTTCATGGGGTTAACAAGCTAGTACAACTGTTACATAAAGTGTTACTCCAATATTGCTATGATAATAACTAACCTTCAAAAAAAGAGAGAAATTTAAGTGGTCAAAGAAGTGTGAAGTTGCCTTTACATTACTGAAACATAAGCTCACTACCATATCAATACTAAAAATTCTTTATCCTCAAAGGGATTTTTTAGTGTGTACAGATGCATCACTGGAAGTATTAGCGGGGTACTCTCTCAAGAAGATCTAGTAGTAGCATATACTTCAAGGAAGCTCAAGAAGCATGAAGTTAATTATGCTACACATTATTTAGAGCTAACTATGATGGTATATGCTATAAAGGCCTAGCACCTCTACTTGGTGGGAAGGCCCTTTGAATTGAAAATTAACCATCAAAGTATGAGGTACATATTCACCCAACCTATACTCAATGTGAGATAGAGGAGATGGGTTGAATTCCTTGTTGAATATGACTTTGAGATTGAGTACATAAAAGGAAAATAGAATAAGGTTGTTGATATCTTGATTAGAAGGAACACATAGCAACCATAGCAAGAAGTCACATAAATATGATGGATCAAGTGAGATAAAAGCAATCTCAGGACTAGTATTGCCAAGAAATTTGAGCTAGAATAGAGAGAGACCCTGTGAGTAATAGGGAATTTGGCATGAAATATGACCTTTTGCATTACAAAGGTAGGATCATCATACAAAAAATAGGTAAATTAAGGAAGCTAATAATGCAAGAAGCCCATAGATCCCCTTATTTTTCTCACCCTAGAGGGGCCAAAATGAGGGAAAACATGAAAATAACCTTCTTTTGGATAGGAATGAAGAAGGATATCATCGATTTTATCCTCGATGCCTTAAATATAAAAAATTTAAGACTAAGCGCAAGCATCCTACAGGAAAATTATATCCACATGAGGTACCTATGCATAAATGGTAGGTAATATCTATGGAATTTATAATAGGTTTACCTAAGACCAAGTATAAACATGATGCAATCCTTGTAATAGTCAATAGATTGACTAAGGTTACATAATTTATAACAATAAAATCAAGGATGATGCTCAGGTGGTGGCTAATAGAATTGCAAGAGAGGCATCCTGATTGCATGTATTTTCTATGGTGTTCATTTTAGATAGGGATTCTAGATTTACTTTTGAATTCTAGAAAGCCCTCCATCATGTAGTAGGCACAAAACTAAATATGATCTTAGCATACCATTCTGAAATAGATGGTCAAACTAAATGGGTAAACCAAGAACTAGAAGATATGCTCTACATGTACTGCATGGACCATAAGTCTCATTGGGAATATTATCTACATATTATAGATTTCACCTACAAAAATGGGCATCACTCCTTTCTAGGAATGGCTCCTTTCAATATCTTGAATGGGAAAAAGTGTAGAATACCATTATCAAGGGATAACCTAGAATATTGAGTTGTAATTAGGCCAGATATGGTAAAAAAAATGGAATACTAGTTAAAGGAAATCAATTAAAGACATAAATAAGCTATCAATAGGCTGAAAAGTTATGCTAATCTAAATAGGACTCCAAGAGAGTACTTAGTTGGAGATAAAGTGTTTTTAAGGGTTAAACCAATAAAGAGTACTATCAAGTCCACAAAGTTGGATCCTAAGTTTATGGGACCCTTTGAGATCACTAAAAATATTAGTCTAGTTGCATACCAAATTGCTTTACCACCTAACCTATCAAAGGTCCATGACACCTTCCACATATCCTTGATTAGGAAATATGTTGTTGACCTTGAAAATGCGTGGGATGTTTCTAAATTATAGATGGTAAATACGGAGGCTATTGAAGTGATGTTGGTAAATATTATTAATTTTTGTTCTAAGTGTTGGATATTTTGAGTCCCTAAGTCAAAGTTTTCATTGATGTCACCAAATGAAGTCATCATTAATACCAAATATTTTAGCAGGAAATAAAGGGGATAAAAATGGTTATTTTATATCTAGGAAGAAGGCCAAAGATCAAGTGAAACAATGTAAAATATAGAAGTAAACAATGTGAATTTAAATTTTATAAATACATATTAAAGATACTTTATGAAAGGTATAATATTATAATAGTGGTTATTATAATATTAAATTTTCCATGGTTAAAACCCAAATTAAACATTTATAATTCTTATTATAATGTTTTATAAGGCAAAGTGGGTTTTATAAAGTCTAAAGATATTTTAATAAACCCAAAGGTGGGGTTTAAGACCAAAGGCTTTTAAGCCTTATAATTTCACCGATGTTCACAAAGGAGCTAGTGCCAACGTATTAAGGTTGGCAAGAAATTAATATAAAAGCATTTCCAAAAACCATTGGCAATTATCCTTGCTCGAATCTTGTGTGGCATATGTGAAAACAAGCTCGTGTGGTTTAAAATATTTGGCAAAGGAAGTAGAGGATAACACGGAGAGAGACCACCCCCTAATTCACATTGGGTAGTGTGGCCTAGTGGTAGCTTGGAGAGAGCAAAGGTGTTGAGAGCATGGAGGTCGTGCATTCGATTATCGCAAAGTAGTTTTTGGTGGCAGTGTTGTGGAAGTGTCCAAGGTACACATTTTTGTTAAACATAGGCAAGAAGAAGTGCAAAGAGGAAGCACATGGTGCTTCCCCATTTTTGAATGAGTGTGTAGCTCATGTGGCAACATTATCCATGACTAGAGGAACTCGCGGTGAGGGTAAGTCATGGGGTCAAAACCCCTTGATGCAGAGAAATTTATGAGAGTGGCATATTTGTGAGAACAACTCCTTGGCATAAAAAAGGTATGGGAAATTTCTTCTTTGGTTGAGTTGATTGATTGGATTTATTGAAAATTAAATTTGGAGTGAAAAGGACTTGACTAGGGTTTCCTTTTTGAAAGTGGTTGAGTTATTGCTTCAAGGTTTTTTGATTTGAGAGTTGAGATTAAAACCTTGTTTTATTAGCATTATTGTTGATATCATTGGTTAAGTGAAGTGTTTGAGTTAATGCTTCAAGGTTTTCTGAAATTGAGAGTTGTGATTAAAACATTGTTTTGTGAGCATGGTTGTTGAAGTGAGTTGTTATATAAAGAACTTAAACTAGGGTTTGAAATGATCATGAGTATCATTGTTATGTGAGATTTGTTGTTGAGCATTTTTAAAACATTTTGAGTTGGATGATACATGCTTGGACTAGGGTTTGTGAGCAAGTGTTGTTTCTTGAGTGATTGGTTGAGTAGAGTTGATTGGGCCTAGTCAACTGGATGTATGAAGTGATTGTTCAAGTTCCATAAAACAAAATATTCTATATTCTGATTTGAGTTGAGATTGAGTTTGTGAGAATAGAACATATTGAGTCTCTAACAATTATTTTTATGCTTCTATGAGATTGAGTTGAGAAATTGATTGAGTTTTCGAGAATAGAACATATTGAGTCTCTAACAATTATTTTCATGCATATATGAGATTGATTTGAGAAAGTGATTGAGTTTTTGAGAATAGATCATATTGAGTCTCTAAAAATTCTCTTCATGCTTCTATGAGATTGAGTTGAGAAAGTGATTGAGTTTTTGAGAACATAACATATTGAGTCTCTAACAATTCTCTTTATGCTTCTATGAGAATGAGTTGACAAAGTGATTGAGTATTAAGTAGAATATATTGAGTCTCTAAAAATTCTCTTTATGTTTCTATGAGACTGGACAAGTTCGATGTGGACTTGTTAAGCAGATTTTAGGTAAGTCTTTGAGAAGACTTGTGGACTGATTTTGTGTGAGATTTTGTGGAAGCTTACAATACAGATTTGAGTAAGTCCTAGAGAGGACTTATTGAGCATATTTGGAAAATTTCTATGTGATATTGTTGAGCACATTTGGACAAGTTCGATGTGAGCTTATTGAGCATATTGGACAGGTTATGTGTGGACCTACTGAGCATAGTTGAGCAGGTTCTGTGTGGATTTGGTGAGTAGATTTGGATAGGTTTTGTGTGGACCTATTGAGTAGAGTTGTGCAGGTTATTTGTGGACCTTTTGAGCATATTTTAGCAAGTTCTGAGTGGACCTATTGAGTAGAGTTATGTAGGTTCTGTGTGGACCTATTGAGCATATTTGAGCAGGTTTTGAGTGGACATGTTGAGAAAATTTGTGCAAGTTCTGTGTGGACCTATTGAGAATATTTGAGTAGGTTCTGAGTGGACCTATTGAGAAGATTTTTGCTAGACCAAATGGACTTTGTTTAGTGCATATTTAATTGGAATTGTGCTAGACTGACTGGGATGTGTTTAGTGTAAGTGTTGAGTAGAGTTATGCTAGACCTGCTGGACTATGTTTAGTATAGCATTGAGACAGAGCTTTGGAGGTGACAAAATAGAGAGGACAAAGTATCCAATGGATAGAGATACATCATATAGGACATTTAGGATAGGTATTTTGAGGGAGTACAAGAGTATTCAAGTGGAGATAGATCCACCAGTCAGTGTAGTGGAGGCAGTGTCTTCTAGAGGCTCACCAGCTAGAGTAGAGGATAAATAATTCTCCTATGAATAGAGATCCAAAAACCAAATTTAGGGGATCAAAATTTCCTTTGGAAAGAGCTCCATAAACATTGTAATTGGGAAGGATTCCCAAGAGATTGATTGAGAAAATTTAGTGAAATATTTTCTTCGTAGAAGTAGCCATACTTGGGTGAACCATGTTAAATTAGTGTCTCTATTGTGTGTGATGATTTATACATTGCTTTGGCTATTTATATTGATATTGCCATTTATTATATTGATTAGTACTTTTTGGGAAAGAAAATTAAAAAGTGGTCTTATAATGTTCACCCCACCTCTCAATATAAGCTTATGTTATTCAATTGGTATCAGAGTTGGTTCCTTCATAAAATGTTTAATAGCTTGAAGGAAGATCTTACAAGAACACAAATGGCAAAGAAAGGCAAGAGTATAAGCATGAGACACAAGAAGAAAATAACACTTATGGTCATGAAAGAAAAGGAAGATGAGTTTAATATTTTTGTGTTGGGAGGACAAATGGAAATAGATTCAAGAAATGAATCAAGTAATGGAGAAATATCCAGATTGATAAATTTTTGTACCAAATGTGGGAAGACATGTCATCATGTAAATTATTATTCACAATAAGGTGAAGAATGCTTTATCTGTGGTAAACTTGGTCATGATGCAAGTTATTTCAATGGGTTTGATAGCAATGAATATGAATATGATTATCTCATATTTGAAGTTCTAAAGGATGAGTCAAAAAAAGGTAACAAGAATAGTCGAAGCAAATATCAAGAAGAAACTCCACTTTGGACAATAGAAGAAATTGAAGAAGAGGAAGATTTAGAAAAATAAAAGGAGGAAGCCACTCTTAAGGAACTTATTGAATTGAAAAGAGAGAATTTAGAATTGAAGGCTCAAATACAAGAAGATGATAAATGTAAGACAAATCTTCTAAAGGATATCTTTGACTTGAGAGACAAGGTTGAAAAAGCAAGAACAGTTGAAGAAGGTATGGTTAAACAGTAAAAGGTAAAAGAGATAGAATGTGAAAGGTTTATGATTATTCTTGAAGAATTAAAAAGGGATAACTCAGGATTAAGGGTTCAAACTCAAGAAGATAAAAAAGCAAAAGCAAGGTTTTTATAGGAACTCACAAATTTCAAAATCAAAGTTGAAGAGACAAGAAAAATTGAAGAAGTATGGTCAAAAAATTAAAGAAAAAATATCTGGAGTGTGAAATATTAGAGCATGATATAGTTTCACTAAGGATGGAAGTAAAAGGTTCCAAGGATAAGCTACACAATTTTGAGGAAAATTCAAAGACTTTGGATAGGATTATCAATGCACAAAGGTCATCAGTCACCATAATAGGACTTAGTTCTAAAGAAGAACAAGGGAAATAGGAAACAGAAAAAGGAGATTCAAGCTCAAAAATTAGAAAATAAGAAGAGTCAAAAGAAGTAAGTAAAATATGAGTGATACTTCTAAGGAAATTTGGACAATAGAAATTTCAAAAAGGAAAGGAACAATACACAAGTATGGAACAGATGGGACAAGAAATAGGTAGAAGAGACTAAGAGACCAATGGGGTCTAGGCAAGGTTTCTTCAATGGAAGATGTTTTTCATGTCACAAGTTTGGGTACATGGATTCATAGTGCAAGATAAATGAAATACAATAATATGGGAACAAACAATCATTTCATGGGTATTGCTACTCATGTAATCAGTTTGGTCACAAGGAAATGAATTGCAGGGTTCATGATAGAAAAGGATATGGCTTCACTAAGAAAATTGCACCTTCAAATAATAATAACATTAAGTGTTATATGTGCAATATTGATGGTCACACAACAAAGTGGTGTAGAGCAGACATTTCAAAAATAGGTATGAATAGGAATACGAACATGAATAGGAACAAGAACAAGAACATGGATAAAAACAAGAATAGAAACAAAAAAAATAATGATGATAGGAACAGGGATGATGACTTGGATAGAAACAAAAAGAGGATTCAAGAAACTCAGAAAAGAAGGAAAAATAATAAAGGTAAAGAACAGTGCTTTCGGGGAGTAGAAATACTCCCACCCAAAAATTAACCACCTCAAAAGAAGGTGGGGGAGGAGCTAAGCTAAGAGGCTCATTCTTAGCCCCAAGCCCCAAAGGTGACCCTTTGCCATTGATGTCAAAGGGGGAGAGATTTGTGTATTGGGGAGATATTTGATATTTGAGAAAGCATTGAGCCAAGGGGAGCAATGTCTCGGGGGAAGCAGAAGGAAAAATAAAGGTCAAGTTTTAGTAAGAATATTATGGGTTGCCATAAATGACAAAGGGGGAGATTGTTGGACATTTTGAGTCCCTAAGTCAAAGTTGTCATTGATGTCACCAGATGAAGTCATCATTAATACCAAATATTTCAACAGGAAACAAAGAAGATAAAAATAGTTATTTGATATCCAAGAAGAAGGCCAAAGATCAAGTGAAATAGTGCAAAAGGCAAGTAAAAAATGAGTTTAAATATTTATTTTATAAATTATTTAAATTCAGTGTGAATTTAAATTTTATAAATAAATATTAAAGGTACTTTGTTAAAGGTATAATATTATAATAGTGGTTATTATAACATTTAATTTTCCATGGTGAAAAACCAAATAAAACATTTATAATTCTTATTATAATGTTTTATAAGGCAAATGTGGGTTTTATAAAGTCTAAAGATATTTTAATAAACCCAAAGGTGGGGTTTAATACCAAAGGCTTTTAAGCCTTATAATTTGGTCGATGTTCATGAAGAAGCTAGCACCGACATATTAAGGTTGGCAAGAAATTAATATAAAGCATTTCCAAAAACCATTAGCAATTATCCTTGCTCGAATCTTGTGTGTCATATGCAAAAATGAGCTCTTGTGGTTTAAAACGTTTTGGAAAGGAAGCAGAGGATAACATGGAGAGAGGCCAAACCACAATTCACATTGGGAAGTGTGGCCTAGTGGTAGCTTGGATAGCACGAAGGTGTTGAGAGCACGGAGGTCATGCATTTGATTCTCACGAAGTGGTTTTTAGTGGAAGTGTTGTGGAAGTTCCCAAAGCGCATGTTTTTGTTAAACATGGGCAAGGAGAAGCACAAAGAGGAAGCACGTGGTGTTTCCCCCTTTGCAAATGAGAGTGTAGCTCATATGGAAACCTTAGCCATGGCTAAATACACTTACGGTGAAGGCAAGTTGTGGGGTCAAAACCCCTTGAGGTAGGTAAATTTATGAGAGTGGCAGATTTGTGAAAACAACTACTTGTCATCAAAAAGGTATGGGAAAATTCTTCTTTCATTGAGTTGATTGATTGGATTTATTGAAAACTAAGTTTCGAGTGAAAAGGACTTGATTAGGGTTTCCTTTTATAAAGTAGTTGAGTTATTTCTTCAAGGTTTTCTGATTTGAGAGTTGAGATTAAAATCGTGTTTTATTAGATTTTTTTTTGAGATCATTGGTTGAGTGAAGTGTTTGTGTTAATGCTTCAAAGTTTTCTAAAATTGAGAGCTATGATTAAAACATTGTTTTATGAGCATGGTTGTTGAAGTGAGTTGTTATGCAAATAACTTGAACTAGGGTTTGAAAATATAATGAGTGTCATTGTTATGTATGATTTGTTGATGAGCATTGTTGGAAACATTTTGAGTTGGATAGTACATGCTTGGACTAAGATTTGTGAGCAAGTGTTGTTTCTTGAGTGATTGGTTGAGTAGAGTTTATTGGACCTAGTCAAGTGGATGTATGAAGTGATTGTTCAAGTTCCATAAAAAAAACTATTCTATATTCTGATTTGAGTTGAGATTGAGTTTGTGAGAATAGAAAATATTGAGTCTAACAATTCTCTTTATGCTTCTATGAGATTGAGTTGAGAAAGTGATTGAGTTTTTGAGAATAGACCATATTGAGTCTCTAAAAATTCTCTTTATGCTTCTATGAGATTGAGTTGAGAAAGTGATTGAGTTTTTGAGAATAGAACATATTGAGTCTCTAAAAATTCTCTTTATGCTTCTATGAGATTGAGTTGAGAAAGTGATTGAGTTTTTGAGAATAGAACATATTGAGTCTCTAAAAATTCTCTTTATGCTTCTATGATATTGAGTTGAGAAAGTGATTGAGTATTGCGTATAGAATATGTTGAGTCTCTAACAATTCTCTTTATGTTTCTATGAGATTTGATAAGTTATGTGTGGACTTGTTAAGTAGATTTGAGGTAAGTTTTTGATAAGAATTATGGACTGATTTTATGTGAGCTTTTTTGGAAGCTTACAATACAGATTTGAGCAAGTCCTAGAGAGGACTTATTGAGTAGATTTAGACAAGTTCTATGTGAGCTTGTTGAGCATATTTGAACAAGTTCTATGTGATATTGTTGAGTAGATTTGGAAATTTTCTGTGTGGATCTCTTGAGTAGAGTTGAGCAGGTTATGTGTGGACCTGGTGAGTAGATTTAGACAGGTTCTATGTGGACCTATTGAGCAGAGTTGTGCAGGTTATGTGTGGACCTATTGAGAATATTTGAGTAGGTTTTGAGTGGACCTATTGAGCAGAGTTGTGTAGGTTCTGTGTGGACCTGTTGAGCAGATTTGAGTAGGTTCTAAGTGGACCGATTGAGCAAATTTGTGCAGGTTCTATGTGTATCTGTTAAGTAAATTTGAGTAGGTTCTAAGTGGACCTATTGAGCATATTTATGCTAGACAAAATGGACTATTTTTACTGCAGATTTTAGTGGACTTGTGCTAGACCGAGTAGATTGTGTTTAGTGCAAGAGTTGAGTAGAGCTGTGCTAGACCGACTGGACTGTGTTTAGTATAACATTGAGACAGATCTTTGGGAGTGATAGTGTAGAGAGGATAGATTCTCCAGTGGATAGAGATCCATCACCTAGAAGAATCATGAAGAGGAAGCACATGGTGCTTACCCCTTTTTGAATGAGAGTGTAGCTCGTGTGGTAAACTTAGCCATGGCTAAAGGCACTCATAATGAGGGAAAGTTGTGGGGTCAAAACCCCTTGAGACAAAAATTTATGAGAGTGGCATATTTGTGAGATCAACTCCTTGGCATTAAAAAGGTATGGGAAAATTATTCTTTGGTTGAGTTGATTGATTGGATTTATTGAAAATTAATTTTGGAGTGAAAAGGAGTTGATTAGGGTTTCCTTTTATAAAGTGGTTGAGTTATTTCTTCAAGGTTTTATGATTTGAGAGTTGAGATTAAAACCTTGTTTTATTAGAATTGTTTTTGAGATCATTGGTTGAGTGAAGTGTTTGATTTAATGCTTCATGGTTTTCTAAAATTGAGAGTTGTGATTAAAACATTGTTTTATGAGCATGGTTGTTGAAGTGAGTTGTTATGCAAAGAAATTTAACTAGGATTTGAAAATATAATGAGTATCATTGTTATGTGAGATTTTTTGATGAGCATTGTTGGAAACATTTTGAGTTGGATGATACATGCTTGGACTAGGATTTGTGAGCAAGTGTTGTTTCTTGAGTGATTGGTTGAGTAGAGTTGATTGGGCCTAGTAAAGTGGATGTATGAAGTGGTTTTTCAAGCTCCATAAAACTAAATATTCTATATTCTAATTTGAGTTGAGATTGAGTTTGTGATAATAGAAAATATTGAGTCTCTAACAATTCTCTTTATGCTTCTATGAGATTGAGTTGAGAAAGTGATTGATTTTTTGAGAATAGAACATATTGAGTCTCTAAAAATTATCTTTATGCTTCTATGAGATTGATTTGAGAAAGTGATTGAGTTTTTGAGAATAGAACATATTGAGTCTCTAACAATTCTCTGTATGCTTCTATGAGATTGAGTTGAGAAAGTGATTGAGTTTTTGAGAATAGAACATATTGAGTCTCTAAAAATTCTCTTTATGCTTCTATGAGATTGAGTTGAGAAAGTGATTGAGTATTTATTATAGAACATATTGAGTCTCTAACAATTCTCTTTATGTTTCTATGAGATTGGACAAGTTATGTGTGGACTTGTTAAGCATATTTGAGGTAAGTCTTTGGGAAGACTTGTGGACTGATTTTTTGTGACCTTTTGTGGAAGCTTACAATACATATTTGAGAAAGTCCTAGAGAGGACTTATTGAGAATATTTGGACAAGTTATGTGTGAGCTCATTTAGAAGATTTGAACAAGTTCTATGTGAGCTTGTTCAGCAGATTTAGAAAAGTTTTGTGTGGACCTGTTGGTTCTGTGTGGAGTGAGTAGACTTGGACAGGTTTTGTGTACACCTGTTGAGAAAATTTGTGCAGGTTCTATGTAGACCTATTGAGCATATTTGAGCAGGTTTTGAGTGGACATATTGAGTAGAGTTGTGCAGGTTCTGTGTGGACCTGATGAGCATATTTGAGCATGTTCTAAGTGGACCTATTGACCAGATTTGTGTAGGTTCTATGTGGATCTTTTGAGCATATTTGAGTAGGTTCTAAATGGACATACTGAGAATATTTGTGCTAGACCGAATGGACTATGTTTAGTACATATTTGAGTGGACTTGTGCTAGACCGACTGGATTGCGTTTAGTGCAAGAGTTGAGTAGAGTTGTGCTAGACTAACTTAAGTGTGTTTAGTATAGCATTGAGATAGAACTTTGGGAGTGATAGAGTAGGGAAGACAGAGTCTCTAGTGGATAGAGATCCATCAGCCAAGAGAAGCGCAAAGAAGAAGCACATGGTGCTTCCCCATTTTTGAATGAGAGTGTAACTCGTGGTAAACTTAGCCATGGCTAAAGGCACTCACGATGAGGGAAAGTTGTGGGGTCAAAACCCCTTGAGACAAAAATTTATGAGAGTGGCAGATTTGTGAGATCAACTCCTTGGCATTAAAAAGGTATGGAAAAATTCTTCTTTGGCTGAGTTGATTGATTGGATTTATTGAAAATTAAGTTTGGAGTGAAAAGGAATTGATTAGGGTTTCCTTTTATAAAGTGGTTGAGTTATTTCTTCAAGGTTTTATGATTTGAGAGTTGAGATTAAAACCTTGTTTTATTAGAATTGTTTTTGAGATCATTGGTTGAGTGAAGTGTTTTATTTAATGCTTCATGGTTTTCTAAAATTGAGAGTTGTGATTAAAACATTGTTTTATGAGCATGGTTGTTGAAGTGAGTTGTTATGCAAAGAACTTTAACTAGGGTTTGAAAATATAATGAGTATCATTGTTATGTGAGATTTTTTTATGAGCATTGTTGGAAACATTTTTATTTGGATGATACATACTTGGACTAGGATTTGTGAGCAAGTGTTGTTTCTTAAGTGATTGGTTGAGTAGAGTTGATTCGCCTAGTCAAGTGGATGTATGAAGTGGTTGTTCAAGCTCCATAAAATAAACTATTCTATATTCTGATTTGAGTTGAGATTGTGTTTGTGAGAATAGAAAATATTGAGTCTCTAACAATTCTCTTTATGCTTCTATGAGATTGAGTTGAGAAAGTGATTGAGATTTTGATAATAAAACATATTGAGTCTCTAAAAATTCTCTTTATTCTACTATGAGATTGATTTGAGAAAGTGATTGAGTTTTTGAGAATAGAACATATTGAGTCTCTAACAATTCTCTTTATGATTCTATGAGATTGAGTTGAGAAAGTGATTGATTTTTTGAGAATAGAACATATTGAGTCTGTAAAAATTCTCTTTATGCTTCTATGAGATTGAGTTGAGATAGTGATTGGGTATTTACTATAGAAAATATTGAGTCTCTATCAATTCTCTTTACGATTCTATGAGATTGGACAAGTTATGTGTGGACTTGTTAATGATATTTGAGGCAAGTCTTTGGGAAGACTTTTGGACTGATTTTGTGTGAGGTTTTGTGGAAGCTTACAATATAGATTTGAGCAAGTCCTAGAGAGGACATATTGAGCATATTTGGACAAGTTATGTGTGAGATTTTTTAGCATGTTTGAACAAGTTCTATGTGATCTTATTGAGAAGGTTTGGATAGGTTCTGTGTGGACATGTTGAGTAGAGTTGAGCAAGTTCTTTGTAGACCTAGTGAGTAGATTTGGACAGGTTCTGTGTGGACCTGTTGATCAGAGTTGTGCATGTTCTATGTGGACTTGTTGAGTAGATTTGAGAAGGTTCTAAGTGGACCTATTGAGCAGAGTTATGTAGGTTATGTGTTGACCTATTGAGTAGATTTGAGCAGGTTTTGGGTGGAACTATTAAGCAGAGTTGTGCAGGTTTTAAGTGGAACTATTGAGAAGATTTGAGTAGATTCTAAGTGGACCTATTGAGCATATTTGTGCTAGACCGAATGGACTATGTTTAGTGCAGATTTGAGTGGACTTGTGCTAGACCAACTAGATTGTGTTTAGTGCAAGAGTTGAGTAGAGTTGTGCTATACCGACTCAACTATGTTTAGTATTTCATTGAGATAGAGCTTTGGGAGTGATAGACTAGAGAAGACAGAGTGTCCAGTGGATAGAGATCCATCAGCCAGGATAAGCACAAAGAGGAAGCACGTGGTGCTTCCCCCTTTGTAAATGAGAGTGTAGCTCATGTGGCAATCTTAGCCATGTATAAAGGCGCTCGCAATGAGGGAAAGTTGTGGGGTTGAAACCCCTTAAGGCAAAGAATTTTATGAGAGTGGTAGATTTGTGAGAACAGCTCCTTGGCATCAAAAAGGTATGGGAAAATTATTCTTTGGTTGAGTTGATTGATTGGATTTATTGAAAACTAAGTTTGGAGTGAATAGGAGTTGATTACGATTTTCTTTTCTAAAGTGATTGATTTATTTCTTCAAGGTTTTCTGATTTGAGAGTTGAGATTAAAACCTTGTTTTATTAGAATTGTTTTTGAGATCATTGGTTGAGTGAAGTGTTTGAGTTAATTCTTCAAGATTTTTTGAAATTGAGAGCTGCGATTAAAGCATTGTTTGATGAGCATGGTTTTTGAAGTGAGTTGTTATGCAAAGAAATTGAACTAGGGTTTGAAAATATAATTAGTATCATTGTTGTGTGAGATTTGTTGATGAGCATTGTTGGAAATATTTTGAGTTTGATGATACATGCTTGGACTAGGATTTGTGAGCAAGTGTTGTTTCTTGAATGATTGGTTGAGTAGAGTTAATAAGGCCTAATCAAGTGGATGTATGAATTGGTTGTTCAAGTTCCATAAAAAAAAAAATTATATATTATGATTTGAGTGGAGATTGAGTTTGTGAGAATATAACATATTGAGTCTCTAACAATTCTCTTTATGCTTCTATGAGATTGAGTTGAGAAAGTGATTGAGTTTTTGATAATGGAACATATTGAGTCTCTAACAATTCTCTTTATGCTACTATGATATTGAGTTGAGATAGTGATTGAGTTTTTGAGACTAGAACATATTGAGTCTCTAACAATTCTATTTATGCTTATATGAGATTGAGTTGAGAAAGTGATTGAGTTTTTGAGAATAGAACATATTGAGTCTCTAAAAATTCTCTTTATGTTTCTATCAGATTGAGTTGAGAAAGTGATTGAGTATTGAGTATAGAACATATTGAGTCTCTAACAATTCTCTTTATGTTTCTATGAGATTGGACAAGTTATGTGTGTTAGTCTTACAATGGCACTGAGAGGGGGGGTGAATCAGTGTAGCTCTTTAAACTTGAATTTACAACTCTTAATATCGCAACAATTAAAACTTATTACTAGATACAACAAGTATAACACAAGAGCATCACATAACACAAGATTTAACGAGGTTCACCAATGTGGCTACTCCTCAAAAATTGACTGCTTGGACTACCATCCAAATCCAGCCTTTGCAAAGCACCAACTTTACAATCAATTTACCAGCACCCACTGGAAGGAGCACCAACCCCTTATTTATCTGCACCAATAGAAAGGAGCACCAACCCCTAATTTACCAGCACCTACTGGAAGGAGCACCAACCCCTGATGCCAAGCTGCAACCTAGACTTCAATTTTGAATCTATAAGTTTTACAGTAAGATACCTTTGCTTTTGCAAGACCCTGACTGGTCTTCTTCACCTTTGCGATCTCTGTGCACTCTGCTCTCTCTGTGCAATCACTTCGCACACTCTGCTTCGTTACAGTCGAACTTCATGATCGTCTTCTCCCTTTTGCGCACTCTGCTCTCTTTGCAAATTTTGCACTTAGCATGATTCGATACGACTTGCTCTCTGTGCACAACGACCGTATATCGCATACATTCAACACACTTCAATTCTCCAAGCAGCCCTCCTTTTATAACAATATTTTTATGATGAAGATCCTAATCTTAGTCAATTGTAAACCCTAATCTTGGTCGGCTTTCATAACAATTGTAAACCCTAATTTTAGTCATCTATCAACCCTAATCTTAGTCGGCCATCATTGGTCTTCGTCGGATTCAACTTAACCATAAAATACAACATGTCACGATATCACGACACTTTCTTTCTCTCTCTTTCTCCTTGCTTTGGCCCCGAAAATACAACATGTCACGATATCGCGACACTTTTTCTTTCTCTCTCTTTCTCTTTGCATTGGCCCGCGAAAATGCAACATGTCGCGATATCGCGACACTTTTTCTCCTTGCTCTTTTTCTTTGCTTAGGCCTACGAAAATACAACATGTCGCGATATCGTGACACTTTCACCTCCGTATACTTCATCTTTGCTTTTGTCGTGAAATCGCGACACTTCTGCCTTCGAAGTCTTCTTCTTTGCTTTTGTCATGAAATCGTGACACTTCTGCCTTCGAAGTCTTCTTCTCTGCTTTTGTCATGAAATCGTGACACTTCTATTTCTCTGCCAGCCTACCCTTCTTGAGTCACGAAAATGCGACATGTCACGATATCGCGACACTTTTGTTTCTCTTCCTACCTGGCCTTTTCGAGTCATGAAAATGTGACATGTCATGATATCGTGACACTTTTCAAACTTACTTTCTCTCTCCTATTTTAGTCACGAAAATGCGACATGTCACGAAATCGTGACACTTCTCCAACTTACTTTCTCTCTCCTATTTTAGTCGTGAAAATGCGACATGTCGCGAAATCGTGACACTTTTCCAACTTACTTTCTCTCTCCTATTTTAGTCGCGAAAATGCGACATGTCATGAAATCGTGACACTTTTCCAACTTACTTTCTCTCTCCTATTTTAGTCGTGAAAATGCGACATGTCGCGAAATCATGACACTTTTCTTACTTGTTCTCTTTCTTCGAACTTGTCACGAAATCGTGACACTTTTTCTTGCTTTCTCTTTCTCTTCCAACATGTCGCGAAATCGTGACAGTTTTTCCACTTGCCTTTTTCTCTTCCAACATGTCACGAAATCGTGACAGTTTTTCCTGCTTTCTCTTTCTCTTCCAACATGTCATGAAATCGCGACAATTTTTCCACTTGCCTTTTTCTCTTCCAACATGTCACGAAATCGTGATAGTTTTTCACTTGCCTTTTTCTCTTCCAACATGTCACGAAATCGTGACAGTTTTTCACTTGCCTTTTTCTCTTCCAACATGTCACAAAATCGCGACAGTTTTTCTTGCTTTCTCTTTCTCTTCCAACATGTCGCGAAATCGTGATAGTTTTTCCACTTGCCTTTTTCTCTTCCAACATGTCACGAAATCGCGATAGTTTTTCTTACTTTTTCTCTCTCTTCCAACATGTCACGAAATCGCGATAGTTTTTCCTGCTTGTTGTATATGTCGCGATATCGTGACACTTTTCTTACTTGTCTTTTTCTTTGATCTTTTGCATATGGGCTACTTTGGTCTTCTTGGAAAATCACTGTACATACTCTGAATAACCTTTGAACTCCTGTCTTCTGCATCTGAATAGCTTTTGAACTTCCTGTCCACTGCATCAACAGATCTATCTGATTGTGTTGACAACAATGACAATATTGTTGCTGCACCTTGCTCAACAATCTCCCCCTTTGGAATTGTTGGCAACACATGTGCAATTTCCTGTAACTCTTCTCCCCCTTTGACAATAATACCAAAGGGCTACCGCAGACTCCCCCTGAGTCCATGCACAACATTCTCAGGCAAAATTTATTACACTTAGCAAAAATCATGAACATGAGCAAAAAGATAATCAAATACTTAAATGCTCCCCCGAGAATGTGATCCCTGTAGCTAGTCAATTCTTGGGAAGTGTGACCACTCCCAATTTATTGTGAAGGTACTCAAAAACTTCCTTGGGCAATGGTTTTGTGAAGATATCCGCTACTTGCTCTGTAGTTGGAACAAAATCCAACTTAACCTCACCTTCTGCAACTTTCTCCTTCAAAAAGTGATACCAGATAGCAATGTGTTTTGTGCATGAATGCATAACCGGATTCTTGGAGATGTTAATGGCACTGGTGTTATCACACTTAACTGATATTGGCTCACTCGAAGGCTAATACCAAGATCTTTCAAGGTTTGTTTCATCCACAATACCTGCGTACAACATGTTGTCGCTACAATATATTCTGCCTCTACTGTCGATAAAGAAACTAACTCTTGTTTCTTACTGTGCCATGCGACCAATCTGTCTCCAAGATAGAATGCACCTCCACTGGTACTCTTTCTGTCATCGACACATCCTGCCCAATCTGCATCCGAATATGAAATAAGGGTGAAGTCTTTACCTTTCGGATACCATAACCCATACTCCATAGTACCCTTGAGGTACCGAAGAATCCTCTTCACTTGCTGTCACATGAGTCTCCTTGGGATTAGCCTGAAATCATGCTACCATGCATACCGCCCGCAAAATATCTGGTCTGGTAGCCGTCAGGTACAAGTAAGCTTCCAATCATAGATCTGTACATGGTTTGATCAATAGGTGGAGATTTGTCATCCTTGCTCAACTTGCAACCTGTCATCATGGGAGTGCTAACTGGCTTACAATCCTCCATTGTGAACTTTTTTAACATCTCTTTTACATATTTAACTTGAGAAATAAATATGCCCTTCTTACATTGATTAACTTGCAACCCGAGGAAATACGAAAGTTCACCAATCATTGACATTTCAAATTCTTTCTGCATCTTATTTGCTAAATCTTTACACGACTCATCTTTGCTGCTGCCAAATATGATATCATCTACGTATACAACAAGAACAATAAGATGCCCATTTTCTGTTTTGACATACAAATTACTATCCACCATACCTTTCTTAAACCTTTGTTGAGTGAGATAGTTGTCTAGCCTTGCATACCATGCTCGGGGTGCCTGTTTTAAGCCATATAATGCTTTCTTCAACTTGCAAACCAAGTTGGGATCATCACCAAGTTGGAAACCATCTTGGTTGCTCAATATAAACCTCTTCTTCAAGTTTCCCATTCAAAAACGCTGATTTCACATCCATTTGATAAACTTTGAAATTCTTGTAGACTGCTAAAGCCAGAAACATTCTAATTGCCTCTAGTCTAGCTACTGGTGCAAAAGTTTCCTCAAAGTCAATGCCTTCAACTTGTGCATAACCCTTACATACCAATCTTGCTTTATTTTTGACTACCTGTCCATCTTCATTCAATTTGTTTCGAAAAATCCATTTAGTCCCGATTATATTTTTATTTGCAGGTCTAGGTACTAACTCCCAAGTTTCGTTTTTCTCGATCTGATCTAATTCTTCATTTATTGCCTTCATCCAACTTTCATCTTTGCTTGCGTAAGCAACATTTTTGGGCTCAATGCTGGATAATAGAGAGTAGTTACTTACTACTCTTCTCCTTGTCTGAACACCAACTTTGGGGTCTCCAATTATTTGCTCTCTAGGATGATTTTTTTGCCAACTTCCTGTTTTGAATTTCTTATTTTCTTCCACTTCTGAATCACAACTTAAATCATCTGAGTCAATTTTTTGTATCTTTTCCATTTCGTTTTCCTCATCTCCTTCAATAACCTCTTCATAAATTGGATAGTTCGTTTCATAGCTAATTACTCGTTCTCTCCCTTCATCAAATTTAACATCGGCACTGTCCACAATTTTCTTTAGCCTCTTGTTGTAGCATTTGTAAGCTTTGCTTCTTGGTGAATAACCAACAAAAATACCTTCATCCGCTCTATCTTCAAACTTACCAAGATTATCTTCAGTTCTTTTGATGTAGCACTTGCTGCCAAAAACTTTGAGGTATTTTGTTGTTGCCCTTTTACCGAACCACAACTCATAAGGAGTTTTGCTTTCATGTGTTCTCAGCATGTACCTATTTTGGATATACACCATAGTATGGACTGCTTCTCTCCAAAATCTGTCTGCTACTCTGCTTTCAGCCAACATAGTCCGTGCCATTTCCTGCACCGTCCTGTTCTTTCTTTCTACCACTCCATTCTGCTGAGGTGTCCTGGCTGCTAAAAATTGTCTCCTAATACCGTATTTTTCACAGTACTCTACAAATTCCTCTGAAATGAATTCTCCTCCTCTATCTGATCTTAAACATTTGATCCTCCTTCCTGTTTCATTCTCAACTTGGTTTTTGAAAATCTTGAACCTTTCAAAAGCTTCTGATTTATGCTTCAAGAAAAATATCCATGTCATTCTGGAATAGTCATCAATGCACAACATAAAATATTTGTCACCATTTATGCTTTGTGTTCTCATGGGTCCACATAAATCAGTGTGTATTAGTTCCAAAGGTTTGCTTGTGTAGTACTCTTTTGTTTTGAATGTGACTCTAGTTTGCTTCCCCTTTTGACATGAAGCACAGATGTTGTTTGTAGGTTTGCTGATGGTGGGAATATCTCTCACTGCCCTTTTTGAGTTGATTTTTACTAGATTATCAAAACTGATATGACCGAGTCTCTTGTGCCACAACCAAATTTCTTCTTCCTATCCAATAAAACAAGCTCCTTCTGAAGTCTCTGAGAGCGTGTACAGGTTTCCAGATGTCCTTGATCCAGTTGCTATCAATTTTCCACTGTTTGTTTTTCTGACTTCACAACCCTGCTTCTTAAAAACTACTTCATGACCTTTATCACAAATCTGACTTACGCTCAACAAGTTATGTTTCAAACCATCCACAAACAAGACTTCTTCTGACTTAATTTTTCTGTCAATAATTTTAACTGAACCTTTGCCAACTATCTTAGCTCCATCATTATTTCCAAACTTTACTGAACCACCTTCATATTTTTGTAACTTCTCAAATTTTTGTTTGTTACCTGTCATATGACTGGAGCATCCACTATCAAGTATCCATGGTACATATTTATTCTGTGCTCTAAATGTTGTTTGTACGATTAAGGATTCCTTTTCTTCCTTAAGTCGCTCTTTTTCTTTCCACTCCATTTTGATAGTAGTTTTGGGCTCTTGTTTTGCCTTTCCCTTATCAACAGCTTGTGCATGTTTTACGGGAAGTTTTCTATTTTGTCTCATCTTATTTGGTTGAAATTTTCTTCCCTAAAACTGATTTGATGCAAATGTACTTCTATAGTTTCTTGCAATGTGCCCAAAATTATGACAGTTATAACATTCTACTGTATAATTCATCAGAGGAGAAAAAGCATTTCTACTGGTGAAATTCCTTGGTCTTACATTATATTTGCAGTCTAAGATTTTATGTCCATAGCCATTGCATTTAAAACAAAAACCAGAAAAGGGATAATTGAACCTGGGTGATGGTCTTTGCCATGTTGCCGTAGGAGCCATAGGTCTTCTTCTTCTTTGATGTGTGACATTGGTGAATCCATCATTGTCAGTTCTCCTTTCGTGCCTGGCATTATTGCTTTCTTTTGCATGAGACATTTTTCCTTGATCAACCTGTTTCTTATCTTCATTCTTTATGGATTCTACATTTCTGGCCTTTGATCCATTTGAAGATTCTCCTTCGATGAAACCCAGACCAAATTTGATGCCTGCAGGCCTTTGGTCATTTATAATCTTATCCAGCTTCATAGAACTTTCTTCGCGTTTGTGATAGCAACTAATTTTGTGATTCATCTCTTCTATCTGCATCTGTAAACCAACATTCTCTTCTTCTAGTTTGCAGCAATAATCTATTTTCATGGTAATTTGTACTTCAAGATCTTTAGATATTTTCTTGTATTCTTCTGTCTGTACTTTCAGACTGGTTATGATTTCGTTTGCATCCTCAAGCCTTTTTGAAATTTTCTTATTCTTTTTCTTCTCTATTTTCCACTCTTCAAGTGCAGAGATCAACTCACCTTCTAGGTCTACTTCAGCCTCAAGGTTTTCACCACATACTTCAGAGTTCACTCCTTCTTCCTTTTCTGATTTTACTTCTTCAAATGCCATGAAAAGAGCTTCACCTATTTCCTCTTTAGAATCCTCATCGGAGTTGTCTTCTGATGAACTGGCATTCCTGGAGATGAAACTTTTCTTCTTGAAGTTGCCTTTTTTGAAATTCATTTTCTTCTTCCAGTCACTTCTTTCTTGGTGCGATCCTTCATCATTTTTGTTCTTCTCATTAAGTGGACATTTAGTCGCAAAATGCCCAACGCCTCCATAGTTGAAACATTTAAACGGTAGCTTTCCTCTGTATTTTCCTTTTCCCCTTTTTAGTTTTCTAACAAAGTTTGCTTCCATTTCATCTGATGTCTCTTCTTCCTCGGACTCTTGTTTTGCATTTTTATTTTTAAGGGCTTTAAAAGCCGCTTCTCTATCTATGGGTTTAGATCTTCCTATCCTCATCTCATATGCAGTCAAGGAACCATACATCTCATCTATACTAAAATAATTTAGATTTTTAGCTTCTTCTATCACTGAGACTTTAGAATCAAACCTTTGAGGAAGAGATCTTAATACCTTTTTCACGACGGCAGAGTCTTCGATATCCTCGTCGAGTCCTCTGATCGCATTAATGATTCCATTAACTCTTAGCATATATGCCTCAATGTTTTCATCGTCATTCATTTTTAATGCTTCGAACTGAGCTCGATGTGTCTGTAACTTGGCCTCCTTGATCTTATCGTCTCCTTCATGAATACTCCTCAGTTTGTCCCATATCTCTTTTGCCATTTTACAACTCATGATCTTTACTAGTTCACTGTCTGCTAATCCGCACATGAGAGCATTCGTTGCTTTTGAGTTATTGTCAAATAGTTTCTTTTCGTCAACCTCTTCTGGAGGAGTGATGGGTATTGTGTATCCACTAACTACTGAATCCTAGATGTCGTATCCCAAAGCACAGAGATATGTCTGCATCCTGATTCTCCAGAACGCGTAATTAGATCCGTCAAACATTGGTGCTTTGTTTGATGAGAAGCCTTCACCACCTGCCATTGTGTTACTTCCAAGATCACCCTAGCCGGTTAAGCTTGTACAAGAACTTGGCTCTGATACCAATTGTTAGTCTTACAATGGCACTGAGAGGGGGGGTGAATCAGTGTAGCTCTTTAAACTTGAATTTATAGCTCTTAATATCGCAACAATTAAAACTTATTACTAGATACAGCAAGTATAACACAAGAGCATCACATAACACAAGATTTAACGAGGTTCACCAATGTGGCTACTCCTCAAAAATTGATTGCTTGGACTACCATCCAAATCTAGCCTTTGCAAAGCACCAACTTTACAATCAATTTACCAACACCCACTGGAAGGAGCACCAACCCCTTATTTATCTGCACCAACAGAAAGGAGCACCAACCCCTAATTTACCAGCACCTACTGGAAGGAGCACCAACCCCTGATGCCAAGCTACAACCTAGACTTCAATTTTGAATCTATAAGTTTTACAGTAAGATACCTTTGCTTTTGCAAGACCCTGATTGGTCTTCTTCACCTTTGCGATCTCTGCGCACTCTGCTCTCTCTACGCAATCACTTCGCACACTCTGCTTCATTACAGTCAAACTTCACGATCGTCTTCTCCCTTTTGTGCACTCTGCTCTCTTTGCAAATTTTGCACTTAGCATGATTCGATACGACTTGCTCTCTGCGCACAACGACCGTATATCGCATACATACAACACATCTTCAATTCTCCAAGCAGCCCTCCTTTTATAACAATATTTTTATGATGAAGATCCTAATCTTAGTCGGTTGTAAACCCTAATCTTGGTCGGCTTTCATAACAACTGTAAACCCTAATTTTAGTCGGTTGTCATACTAATCTTAGTCGGCCATCATTGGTCTTCGTCGACTTCAACTTAACCGTGAAAATACATGTTGCGATATCGTGACACTTTCACTTTCTCTCTCTTTCTCCTTGCTTTGGCCCCTAAAAATACAACATGTCGTGATATCGTGACACTTTTTCTTTCTCTCTCTTTCTCTTTGCCTTGGCCCACGAAAATGCAACATGTCGCGATATCGTGACACTTTTTCTCCTTGCTCTTTTTCTTTGCTTAGGCCCACAAAAATACAACATGTCACGATATCGTGACACTTTTGCCTCCGTATACTTCATCTTTGCTTTTGTCGCGATATCGTGACACTTCTGCCTTCAAAGTCTTCTTCTCTGCTTTTGTCACGAAATCGTGACACTTCTGCCTTTGAAGTCTTCTTCTCTGCTTTTGTCATGAAATCGTGACACTTCTGTTTCTCTGCCAGCCTACCCTTCTTGAGTCGCGAAAATGCGACATGTCACGATATCGTGACACTTTTGTTTCTCTTCCTGCCTGGCCTTTTTGAGTCACAAAAATGCGACATGTCGTGATATCGCGACACTTTTCAAACTTACTTTCTCTCTCCTATTTTAGTCGCAAAAATGCGACATGTCACGAAATCGCGACACTTCTCCAACTTACTTTCTCTCTCCTATTTTAGTCGTGAAAATGCGACATGTCACGAAATCGTGACACTTTTCCAACTTACTTTCTCTCTCCTATTTTAGTCACGAAAATGCGACATGTCGCGAAATCGTGACACTTTTCCAACTTACTTTCTCTCTCCTATTTTAGTCGTGAAAATGCGACATGTCGTGAAATCGTGACACTTTTCTTACTTGTTCTCTTTCTTCGAACTTGTCGCGAAATCGTGACACTTTTTCTTGCTTTCTCTTTCTCTTCCAACATGTCGCGAAATCGCGACAGTTTTTCCACTTGCCTTTTTCTCTTCCAACATGTCGCGAAATCGTGACAGTTTTTCCACTTTCTTTTTCTCTTCCAACATGTCACAAAATCGCGACAGTTTTTCCACTTGCCTTTTTCTCTTCCAACATGTCACGAAATCGTGACAGTTTTTCCACTTGCCTTTTTCTCTTCCAACATGTCGCGAAATCGCGACAGTTTTTCCTGCTTTCTCTTTCTCTTCCAACATGTCACGAAATCGCGACAGTTTTTCCACTTGCCTTTTTCTCTTCCAACATGTCGCGAAATCGTGACAGTTTTTCTTGCTTTTTCTCTCTTCCAACATGTCACGAAATCATGACAGTTTTTCTTGCTTGCTGTATATGTCGCGATATCGCGACACTTTTCTTACTTGTCTTTTTCTTTGATCTTTTGCATATGGGCTACTTCGGTCTTCTTGGAAAATCATTGTACATACTCCGAATAACCTTTGAACTCCTATCTTCTGCATCTGAATAGCTTTTGAACTTCCTGTCCACTGCATCAACAGATCTATCTGACTGTGTTGACAACAATGACAATATTGTTGTTGCACCTTGCTCAACAATGTGTGGACTTGTTAAGCAGTTTTGAGGTAAGTCTTTGAGAAGACTTGTGGACTGATTTTGTGTGAGCTTTTGTGGAAGATTACAATACAAATTTGATCAATTCCTAGAGAGGACTTATTGAGCAAATTTGGAAAAGTTCTGTGTGAGCTTGTTGAACAGATTTGAACAAGTTCTATGTGAGCTTGTTGAGCATATTTGGACAGGTTCTATGTGGACCTATTGAGTAGAGTTGAGTAGGTTCTGTGTGGACCTGGTGAGTAGATTTGGACAGGTTCTATGTGGACCTATTGAGTAAAGTTGTGCAGGTTGTGTGTGGACCTAATGAGCATATTTGAGCAGGTTTTGAGTGGACCTATTGAGAAGAGTTGTGTAGGTTCTGTGTGGACCTATTGAGAAAATTTGAGCAGGTTCTAAGTGGACCTATTGAGAAGAGTTGTGTAGGTTCTATGTGGACCTGTTGAGTAGATTTGAGTAGGTTATAAGTGGACCTATTGAGCATATTTGTGCTATACCGAATGGACTATGTTTAGTGCAAATTTTAGTGGACTTGTGCTAGACCGAATGGATTTTTTTTAGTGTAAGATTTGAGTAGAGTTGTGCTAGACCGACTGGAATATGTTTATTATAGCATTGAGATAGAGATTTAGAAGTGATAGTGTAGAGAGGACAGAGTCTCCATTAGATAGAGATCCATCAGCCATGAGAAGCGCAAAGAGGAAGCATGTGGTGCTTCCACTTTTTTGAATGAGAGTGTAGCTCCTATGGAAACCTTAGACACAGCTAAAGGCACCCACGATGAGGGCAAGTTGTGGGGTCAAAACCCCTTGAGGCAAATATATTTATGAGAGAGGCATATTTGTGAGAACAGCTCCTTGGCATCAAAAACATATGGGAAAATTCTTCTTTGGTTGAGTTGATTGATTGGATTTATTGAAAATTAAGTTTGAAGTGAAAAGGAGTTGATTAGTGTTTTCTTTTATAAAGTGGTTGAGTTATTTCTTCAAGGTTTTCTAATTTGAGAGTTGAGATTAAAACCTTGTTTCATTAGAATTGTTGTTGAGATCATTGGTTGAGTGAAGTATTTGATTTAATGCTTCATGGTTTTCTAAAATAGAGAGTTGTGATTAAAACATTGTTTTATGAACATGGTTGTTGAAGTGAGTTGTTATGCAAATAAATTGAACTAGGGTTTGAAAATATGAGTATCATTGTTATGTGAGATTTGTTGATGAGCATTGTTGGAAATATTTTGAGTTGGATGATACATTCTTGGACTAGGATTTGTGAGCAAGTGTTGTTTCTTGAGTGATTGGTTGAGTAGGGTTGATTGGGACTAGTCAAGTGGATGTATGAAGTGGTTGTTCAAGATCCATAAAATAAACTATTCTATATTCTGATTTGAGTTGAGATTGAGTTTGTGAGAATAGAAAATATTGAGTCTAACAATTCTCTTTATTATTCTATGAGATTGAGTTCATAAAGTGATTTAGATTTTGATAATAGAACATATTGAGTCTCTAACAATTCTCTTTATTCTACTATGAGATTGATTTGAGAAAGTGATTGAGTTTTTAAGAATAGAACATATTGAGTCTCTAACAATTCTCTTTATGATTCTATGACATTGAGTTGAGAAAGTGATTGAGTTTTTGAGAATAGAACATATTGAGTCTCTAAAAATTCTCTTTATGCTTCTATGAGATTGAGTTGAGAAAGTGATTGGGTATTGAGCATAGAACATATTGAGTCTCTAACAATTCTCTTTATGATTCTATGAGATTGGACAAGTTATGTGTGGACTTGTTAAGGAGATTTGAGGTAAGTCTTTGGGAAGAATTTTGGACTGATTTTGTGTGAGCTTTGTGAAAGCTTACAATACATATTTGAGCAAGTCCTAGAGAGGACATATTGAGCATATTTGGACAAGTTATGTGTGAGATTTTTTAGCATGTTTTAACAATTTCTATGTGATATTATTGAGAAGATTTGGACAGGTTATGTGTGGACATGTTGAGTAGAGTTGAGCAATTTCTTTGTGGACCTAGTGAGTAGATTTGGACATGTTCTGTGTGGACCTATTGATTAGAGTTGTGCAGGTTCTGTGTGGACCTGTTGAGCATATTTGAGAAGGTTTTGAGTGGACCTATTGAGAAGAGTTATGTAGGTTCTGTGTCGACCTGTTGAGCATATTTGAGTAGGTTCTAGGTGGAACTATTAAGCAGAGTTGTGCAAGTTCTAAGTGGAACTATTGAGCAGAGTTTTGGAGGTTTTGTGTGGACCTGTTGGGCAGATTTGAGTAGGTTCTAAGTGGACCTATCGAGCATATTTGTGCTAGGCCAAATGGATTGTATTTAATACATATTTGAGTGGACTTGTGCTATATCGAATGGATTGTGTTTAGTGCAAGAGTTGAGTAGAGCTGTGCTAGACCGACTGGACTGTATTTAGTATAACATTGAGATAGAGCTTTGGGAGTGATAGTGTAGAGAGGATAGAGTATCCAGTGGATAAATATCCATCAACCAAGAGAAGTACAAAGAGGAAGCATGTGGTGCTTCCTCCTTTGTGAATGAGAGTGTAGATCTTGTGACAACCTTATCCATGGCTAAAGTCACTCGCATTGAGGGAAAGTTGTGGGGTCGAAACCCCTTGAGGAAGAGAAATTTATGAGAGAGGCATATTTTTGAGAACAACTCCTTGGAATCAAAAAGGTATGGGAAAATTATTCTTTGGTTGATTTGATTGTTTGGATTTATTGAAAATTAATTTTGGAGTGAAAAGAATTGATTAGGGTTTCCTTTTATAAAGTGGTTGAGTTATTTCTTCAAGGTTTTTTGATTTGAAATTTGAGATTAAAACCTTTTTTTATTAGAATTGTTGTTGAGATCATCAGTTGAGTGAAATGTTTGAGTTAATGCTTCAAGGTTTTCTAAAATTGAGAGCTGTGATTAAAAAATTGTTTGATGAGCATGGTTGTTGAAGTGAGTTGTTATGTAAAGAAATTGAACTAGGGTTTGAAAATATAATGAGTATCATTGTTATGTGAGATTTGTTGATGAGCATTGTTGGAAATATTTTGAGTTGGATGATACATGCTTGGACTAAGATTTGTGAGCAAGTGGTGTTTCTTGAGTGATTGGTTGAGTAGAGTTGATTGGGCCTAGTCAAGTGGATGTATGAAGTGGTTGTTCAAGTTCCATAAAACAAACTATTCTATATTCTCATTTGAGTTGAGATTGAGTTTGTGAGAATAGAAACTATTGAGTCTCTGACAATTCTCTTTATGATTCTATGAGATTGAGTTGAGAAAGTGATTGAGTTTTTGAGAATAGAACATATTGAGTCTCTAACAATTCTCTTTATGCTTCTATGAGATTGAGTTGAGAAAGTGATTGAGTTTTTGAGAATAGAACATATTGAGTCTCTAACAATTCTCTTTATGCTTCTATAAGATTGAGTTGAGAAAGTGATTGAGTTTTTGAGAATAGAACATATTGAGTCTCTAAAAATTCTCTTTATGCTTCTATTAGATTGAGTTGAGAAAGTGATTGAGTGTTGAGTATAGAACATATTGAGTCTCTAAAAATTCTCTTTATGTTTCTATGAGATTGGACAAGTTATGTGTGGAATTGTTAACCAGAGTTGAGGCAAGTCTTTGAGAAGACTTGTGGACTAATTTTGTGTGAGATTTTGTGGAAGCTTACAATATAGATTTGAGCAAGTCCTAGAGAGGACTTATTGAGAAAATTTGTACAAGTTATGTGTGAGATTGTTGAGCAGATTTGAACAAGTTCTATGTGAGCTTGTTGAGAAGATTTGTATAGGTTATGTGTGGACCTTTTGAGTAGAGTTGAGCAGGTTTTGTGTGGACCTAGTGAGTAGATTTGGATAGGTTCTATGTGGACTTTTTGAGCAGAGTTGTGCATGTTCTGTGTGGACCTATTGAGCATATTTGAGTAGGTTCTGAGTGGACTTTTTGACTAGAGTTGTGTAGGTTCTGTGTGGAAATCTTGAGTGGATTTGAGCAGGTTCTAAGTGGACCTATTCAATAGAGTTGTGCATGTTCTGTGTGGACCTTTTGAGAAGATTTGAGTAGGTTCTAAGTGGACCTATTAAGAATATTTATGCTAGACCGAATAGACTATGTTTAGTGTATATTTGAGTGGACTTGTGCAAGATCAACTGGATTATGTTTAGTGCAAGAGTTGAGTAGAGCTATGCTATACCTACTAGAATGTGTTTAGTATAGCATTGAGATAGAGTCTCCAGTGGATAGAGATCCATCAGCTAGGAGAAGTGCAAAGAGGAAGCACATGGTGCTTCCACATTTGCAAATGAGAGTGTAGCTCATGTGGCAACCTAAGCCATGGCTAAAGGTGCTCGTGATGATGACAAGTTGTGGGGTCAAACCCCCTTGAGGCAGAGAAATTTACGAGAGTGGAAAATTTATGAGAACAACTCCTTGGCATCAAAAACATATGGGAAAAATCTTCTTTGGTTGAGTTTATTGATTGGATTTATTGAAAATTAAGTTTGGAGTGAAAAGGAGTTGATTAGGGTTTCCACTTCTAAAGTGGTTGAGTTATTTATTCAAGGTTTTATGATTTGAGAGTTGAGATTAAAACCTTATTTTATTAGAATTGTTGTTGAGATCATTGGTTGAGTGAAGTGTTTGAGTTAATGCTTCAAGGTTTTCTGAAATTGAGAGCTATGATTAAAACATTGTTTGATGAGCATGGTTTTTGAAGTGAGTTGTTATGCAAAGAAATTAAACTAGGGTTTGAAAATATAATGAGTATCATTGTTATGTGAGATTTGTTGATGAGCATTGTTGGAAACATTTTGATTTGGATGATACATGCTTGGACTAAGATTTGTGAGAAAGTGTTGTTTCTTGAGTGATTGGTTGATTAGAGTTGAGTGGGCCTAATCAAGTGGATGTATGAAGTGTTTGTTCAAGTTACACAAAGAAAACTATTCTATATTCTGATTTGAGATGATATTGAGTTTGTGAGAATAGAAAATATTGAGTCTCTAACAATTCTCTTTATGCTTCTATGAGATTGAGTTGAGAAAGTGATTGACTTTTTGAGAATAGAACATATTGAGTCTCTAACAATTCTCTTTATGCTTCTATGAGATTGAGTTGAAAAAGTGATTGAGTTTTTGAGAATAGAACATATTGAGTCTCTAACAATTCTCTTCATTCATCTATGAGATTGAGTTGAGAAAGTGATTGAGTTTTTGAGAATAGAACATATTGAGTCTGTAAAAATTCTCTTTATGCTTCTATGAGATTGAGTTGAGAAAGTGATTGAGTATTGAGTATAGAACATATTGAGTCTCTAAAAATTCTCTTTATGTTTCTATGAGATTGTACAAGTTATGTGTGGACTTGTTAAGCAGATTTGAGGTAAGTCTTTGAGAGGACTTGTGGATTGATTTTGTGTGAGATTTTGTGGAAGATTACAATACAGATTTGAGCATGTCCTAGAGAGGACTTATTGAGTAGAACAAGTTCTATGTGAGCTTGTTGAGCAGATTTGAACAAGTTCTATGTGAGCTTGTTGAGCAGATTTGGATAGGTTATGTGTGGACTTGTTGAGTAGAGTTGAGTATGTTCTATATGGACTTGGTGAGTATATTTGGACAGGTTCTATGTGGAACTATTGAGAAAAGTTGTGCAGGTTCTGTGTGGACTTGTTGAGCAGATTTGATTAGGTTATTAGTGGACATGTTAAGCAGAGTTGTGCAGGTTCTATTTGGACCTGTTGAGTAGATTTGAGCAAGTTTTAAGTGGACCTATTGAGCAGAGTTGTGCAGATTCTATGTGGACCTGTTGAGCATATTTGAGGAGGTTCTAAGTGGACCTACTAAGAATATTTGTTCTAGACCAAATAGATTATGTTTAGTACATATTTGAGTGTACTTGTGCTAGATCAAATCGATTGTGTTTAGTGTAAGAGTTGAGTAGAGCTATGCTAGATCGACTGGACTGTGTTTAGTATAGCATTGAGACATAGCTTTGGGAGTGATAGAGTAGAGAGGATAGAGTCTCCAGTGGATAGAGATCCATTAGCCAGGAGGAGCACAAATATGAAGCATGTGATGCTTCCCCCATTGCAAATTAGAGTGTAGTTCATGTGGTAACCTAAGCCATGGCTAAAGGCACTCACGATGAGGGCAAGTTGTGGGGTTGAATCCCCTTGAGGTAGAGAAATTTATGAGAGTGGCATATTTGTGAGAATAGCTCCTTGGTATCAAAAAGGTATGGGAACATTCTTAATTAGTTGAGTTGATTGATTGGATTTATTGAAAATTAAGTTTGGAGTGAAAAAGACTTGATTAGGGTTTCTTTTCTAAAATGGTTGAGTTATTTCTTCAAGGTTTTCTTATTTGAGAGTTGAGATTAAAACCTTGTTTTATTAGAATTGTTGTTGAGATCATTGGTTGAATGAAGTGTTTGAGTTAATGCTTCAAGGTTGTCTTAAATTGATAGCTATGATTAAAACATTGTTTGATGAGCATGGTTGTTGAAGTGAGTTGTTATGCAAAGAAATTGAACTAGGGTTTGAAAGTATAATGAGTATCATTGTTATGTGAGATTTGTTGATGAGCATTATTGGAAACATTTTGAGTTGGATGATACATGCTTGGACTAGGATTTGTGAGAAAGTGTTGTTTCTTGAGTGATTGGTTGAGTAGAGTTGAGTAGGCCTAGTCAAGTGGATGTATGAAGTGGTTGTTCAAGTTCCATAAAAAAACTATTATTTATTCTGATTTGAGTTGAGATTGAGTTTGTGAGAATAGAAAATATTAAGTCTCTAACAATTCTCTTTATGCTTATATGAGATTGAGTTGAGAAAGTGATTGAGTTTGTGATAATAAAACATATTGAGTCTCTAACAATTCTCTTTATGCTAATATGATATTGAGTTGAGAAAGTGATTGAGTTTTTGACAATAGAACATATTGAGTCTCTAACAATTATCTTTATGATTCTATGAGATTGAGTCAAGAAAGTGATTGAGTTTTTGAGAATAGAACATATTGAGTCTCTAAAAATTCTCTTTATGCTTCTATGAGATTGATTTGAGAAAGTGATTGAGTATTGAGTATAGAACATATTGAGTCTCTAACAATTCTCTTTATGTTTCTATGAGATTGGACAAGTTATGTGTGGACTTGTTAAGCAGATTTGAGGCAAGTCTTTGAGAAGACTTGTGGACTAATTTTGTGTGAGCTTTTGTGGAAGCTTACATTTATCGACTCTTCTAGTCTACACATTGATCATACCATTGGATGATGAATATGAGGTCTATCTACGTATGTTCCCATTACAACACCCTATTGTTGGATATTTTGAGTGCCTAAGTCAAAGTTGTCAATGATGTCACCAAATAAAGTCATCATTAATATCAAGGACTTCGTTAATAAATAAAGTTGTCAAGGTTGTCATTTGATATCCAGGAAGAAGCTTCAAATAACACCAAGGGCCAAGAGAATCAATGCGGAAGTTAAATGCAAAAGGGCTCGATAATATTTTAATTTTATATGGAAGCTTAGTCTAAAAGGTGTTTTATAAAAACCTAAGGAGGCTTATTGCAAAGTTAAAAGGAGGCCTAATATTTATATTATAAAACATTAAAATTCAAAAGGAATTTAAATTTTATAAATAAATATCATTAATACCAAGTTGTGCAATAAGAGAAGGCAATTAAATTAATTTAAATTTAAATTTAAATAAATTTAAATCACATATAAATTAATTCGAATGCTGACGTCGAATAATATTGGAGGAGCGCCAACATGTTTGCATAAAGGATGAAATACTATATATATACCATGCCTTAAAGGTATTTTAATCATCCTTGCTTCGAACATTATTTTGTATGCGAATTGAATGAATAGGAGATCATGAGAAAATATACAAATTCATATTTTGTGTGACAACGATTGAGAATAAATTGAAATCTCTAAAATTTTGACAGCTAGCTAGGCGACATGACCTAGGGGAGAGGAGGCATTGGATAAAACATTGAGGTGTCGAGTGCCATGCATTCGAAATGTGGCGGTAGTGTTTGCATTATGTTGGAAGTGCCAAGGAATGACACACATTTTTATTTTGCATAGAGAGGGAGGTTCATTGAGCACGTTGTGCTCTCCACTTCCCAAGTGAGAGCTTAGATCGAGCGATGGTTGGATATATGGTAAAGGCATTGGTCGTGGGATGCATTGAGGGTTTGAATCCCTCAAAAGGTAAGGTAATTAAAATTTGATTATTTTTAATATTGCCTAAAGTTGGGAGTTAAAAGGGTTGCTAGTTGAAAATTGGTATTTGTTGGAAATTATTTTTAATAAATTTTGGATTTATATGGATTTTGATTTTATTTTTAAATAAATTCTAAATTATTATATTTGCATATTGGAGGAGTAAGACTTTAAGATTTTTGATTTTATTTGTAAAGGTATTTTTGCCAAAAATATTATTATGAAGATGTTGGATATTATTTTAAAGTTGGAGTGATAAGGTGTATTTTGTTTGATATCATTTTGTATTGTGATTCATTGAGAAAATTATTATCTTCTAACCTTTCTTTGATATTGGAAAATAAATGATTGTGAGTGTGGCATATATATGAGATCCCTTCATCATCAAGAAAAAGGTATGAGCACATTCTTCTATAGTTGAATTGATTGATTGACTTTCAAGAAAAAAAAGTGTGGAGTGAAAAGGATTTGATTAGGGTTTCATTTTTTAGAGTGTTTGAGTTAATGCTTCAAGGTTTTCGGGAATAAAGAGTTGTTATCAAAACCTTGTTTTATTAACATTATTGTTGAAGCCATTGGTTGTGTGAAGAACTTGAACATGAGTATCATTGTTATGTGAAAATTGATTTATAAGCATTGTTGTTGAAGAGAGTTGTTATGCAAATAACTTGAACTAGGGTTTGAAAAGAACATGAGTATCATTTTTATGTGAGATTTATTGTTAAGCATTGTTGGAAACATTTTGATTTGATGTTTATATGCTTGGACTAGGTTTTGTGAGAAAGGGGTGTTTCATTAAGTGTTTGGTTGAGTAGAGTTGGTTGATCCTAGTTAAGTGGATGTGTGAAGTGTTTGTTCAAGTTCCATAAAACAAACTATCCTATATTTTGATTTGATTTGAGAAATTGTTTGAGCATTAATTTGAAAAATATTGGGTCTCTAACAATTCACTTTATGTTTCTGTGAGATTGGTTAAGTTTTGTGTGAGATTATTGAGTAGATTTGGACAAGTTCTGAGTGGACTTGTTGAGAATATTTGGAAAAGTTTTGAGTGAGCTTGTTGAGTAGGTTTGGACAAGTTCTGAGTGGAATTGTTGAGCAAATTGAGCAAGTTCTGAGTAGACTTGTTGATCAAGTTTGGACAAGTTCTGAGTGAGCTTTTTGAGTAGTTTGGACGAGTTCTGAGTGGACTTGTTGAGCAGATTGAGCAAGTTATGAGTGGACTTATTGAGCAGGTTTGGACAAGTTCTAAGTGAGCTTGTTGAGCAGTTTGGACAAGTTTTGAGTGGACTTGTTGAGAAGATTGAGCAGGTTTTGAGTGGACCTATTGAGCAATTTTGAGCAGGTTCTGAGTGGACCTATTGAGTATATTTGTGCAGGTTTTGAGTGGACCTATGAAGTAGGTTTGAGAAGGTTCTAAGTGGACCTATTAAAAATATTTGAGAAGGTTCTGAGTGGAAATATTGAGCAGATTTGAGCATGTTTTGAGTGTACCTATTAAGAATAATTGAGCAAGTTTTGAGTGGACCTATTGAGCATATTTGAGAAGGTTTTGAGTGGACCTATTGATCAGATTTGAGACAGAGCTTTGGAGGTGATAGAGCAGAGAGGACAATAGTCTCCAATGGATAGAGATCCATCAACTAGGGTAGTGAATATAGGTCTTCTAAGTGGGGACAAGAGTCTTTAGTGGAGAGAGATCCACAAGCTAGTGTAGTGGAGGCAGTAGTCTTCTAGAGGATCACCAGCTAGAGTAGAGGAGGAGTTATCTTGGGGATATATATCTATGAACTTGATTTAGGGGATTGATATATCCTTTGGGCATAGGTCTGTAAACATTGTAATAGGGAAGGATTCCCAAGAGATTGATTGAGAAAATTTTAGTAAAATATTCTCCGTGGAGTAGCTCACATTGGGTGAACGACGCAAATTGTGGTGTCTCTATTGTGTATGGTGTTTTGTGTATTGATTGAATTATTGATTTTGATATTGCTATCTATACATTGCATAATATTGATTGAGAAAGAAAAGTAAAAAGTGATCTTATACTGTTCACCCCCCCTCTCAGTATAAGTTTGTGTTCTTCACCTATAAGGTGATAGTTTCTACAATTAGAAGAGTAAGCTCACACACATCCAAATCGACCACCTTCAGTCATTCCACTTCCACCACAACCACCTCCACAAGTCTTGCAACAACATGTTGTCAATAGACACCATCAACCACCTAAAGAAGATCATCCATCCATCAACATGATTTCCATAGATCTTTTCATGCCATTGCATAATCCAAATAATATATCAAAGCCATTACACCTCAACTTGGAGGTAATTGAATTTGATCGAGGAGATTCTCCACCATATCCTTCTAAGTATTGGCCTTGCAATGAGATGTTACATCTATTTTAGTTTACTCCAAGGCCTACTAAAGATGTCTTTCACGCTCGAGTTGATCCAAAATTTCCAATCAATGATATAAACCTACCTGAAAACATTCATCTAATCCCTACTCCCCACCAGTTGGAAGAGGAATCTCATATGTCAATTGAGCCAGCAATTGATAGGGATATCAGCTAAGATCCTAAAAAGTCTCATTTCATCAAGTTAGGGGAAGGATTATCCCCCACTAAGTAAACCAATTTCATAGCCCTTCTCAAAGAGAAGAAGGAAGATTTTGCATGGTCATACAAATACATGCTAGGAATAGTCCAAATCTCATCACGCAAATTCATATTTTGTGTGACAGTGATTGAGAACAAATCGAAAGCTCTTAAATTTTGAGAGCCAATTGGGTAGCATGGTCTAGTGGCGAGAAGGCATTGGCTAAAACATTGATGCACCGAGTGGCCTACGTTTGAAATGTGATGGTAGTGTTTGCATTGTGTTGGAAGCACCAAGGAACGATGCACATTTTTATTTGGTAGAGAGAGGGAGATTCATTGAGCGCGTTGTGCTCTCCACTTCCCAAGTGAGAGCTTAGCTCAAGCGGTGATTGGATATGTGGCAAAGGCATTGGTCATGGGCTATGTTGAGGGTTTGAATCTATCCAAAGGTAAGGTAATTAAATTTTTATTATTTTTAATATTGCCTAAAGTTGGGATTTAAAAGGGTTGCTCATTGAAAATTGGTGTTTGTTGGAAATTATTTTAAATAAATTTTGGAGTTATAAGGAGTTTGATTTTATTTTTAAATAAAGTCTTAATTATTATATTTGCATATTGGAGGAGTAATATTTTAACAGTTTTGATTTTATTTGTAAAGGTATTTTTGCCAAAAATATTATTATGAAGATGTTGGATATTATTTTAAAGTTGGAGTGATAAGGTGTATTTTTTTTATATCATTTTGTATTGTGATTCATTGAGAATATTATTATCTTCTAACCTTTCTTTGATATTGGAAAATAACTTATTGTGAGTGTGGTAGATTTATGAGATCCCTTCATCATCAAGAAAAAGGTATGAGCACATTCTTCTATAGTTGAGTTGATTGATTGACTTTCAGGAAAACAAAGTGTGGAGTGAAAAGGATTTGATTAGGGTTTCATTTTTTAGAGTGTTTGAGTTAATGCTTCAAGGTTTTCTAGAATAAAGAGTTGTCAAAACCTTGTTTTATTAGAATTGTTGTTGAAGCCATTGGTTGTATGAAGAACTTGAACATGAGTATCATTGTTATGTGAAAATTGATTTATAAGCATTATTTTTGAAGAGATTTGTTATGCAAAGAACTTGAACTAGGGTTTGAAAAGAACATGAGTATCATTGTTATGTGAGATTTTTTTGTTAAGTATTATTGGAAACATTTTGAGTTGATGTTTATATGCTTGGACTAGGGTTTGTGAGAAAGGGGTGTTTCATTAAGTGATTGGTTGAGTAGAGTTTTTTGAGACTAGTCAAGTGGATGTGTGAAGTGTTTGTTTAATTTCCATAAAATAAACTATCCTATATTCTAATTTGAGTTGAGAAAGTGTTTGAGCATTGATTTGAAACATGTTGGGTCTCTAAAAATTCACTTTATGTTTATATAAGATTGGTTAAGTTATGTGTGAGGTTATTGAGCAGATTTGGACAAGTTCTAAGTGGACTTTTTGAGAAGATTTGGACAAGTTCTAAGTGAACTTGTTGAGCAGGTTTTGAAAAGTTCTGAGTGGAATTATTGAGCAGATTGAGAAAGTTCTAAGTGGAATTGTTGAGAAAGTTTGGACATGTTCTGAGTGAGCTTGTTGAGTAGTTTTTACAAGTTTTGAGTTGACTTGTTGATCAGATTGAGCAAGTTCTGAATGGACTTATTGAGTAGGTTTGGACAAGTTTTGAGTGATCTTGTTGAGCAGTTTGGAAAATTTCTAAGTGGACTTGTTGAGCATATTGAGCATGTTTTGAGTGTACCTATTGAGTAATTTTGAGTAGGTTTTGAGTGGACCTATTAAGCATATTTGAGTAGGTTCTTAGTGGACCTATCGAGTAGATTTGAGAAGGTTCTAAGTGGACATATTGAGTAAATTTAATCAGGTTATGAGTGGACCTATTGAGTAGATTTGAGTAGGTTCTGAGTGGACCTATTGAGAAAATTTGAGCAGGTTATGAGTCGACCTATTGAGAATATTTGAGTAGGTTATGAGTGGATCTATTGAGAAGATTTGAGATAGATATTTGGATATGATAGAGCAGAGAGGATAGTAGTCTCCAATGGATAGAGATCCATCAGCCAGGGTAGTGAAGATAGGTCTTTTGAGTGGGGATAAAAGTCTTTAGTGGAGAGAGATCCACAAGACAGTGTAGTGGAGGTAGTAGTCTTCTAGAGGATCCTCATCCAGATTAGAGGAGAAGTATTTCTCCTATGGATAGAGATCCACAAGCTTGATTTAGGGGATTAATATCTCCTTTGGATATAGGTCCATAAACATTGTAATAGGGAAGGATTCCCAAGAGATTGATTAAGAAAATTTTAGTAAAATATTTTCTCCGTGGAGTAGCCCACATTGGGTGAACCACATAAATTGTGGTGTCTCTATTGTGTATGGTGTTTTGTGCATTGCTTTGATTACTGCTCTTGATATTTCTATCTATACATTGCATAATATTGATTGGGAAAAGAAAAGTAAAAAGTGGTCTTATATTTTTCACCCCCCTCTTAGTATAAGCTTGTGTTCTTCAATTGGTATCAGAGTGGGTTCCTTAAGAAGAGTTTAACAGTTTAAAGGAAAAGCTAACAAGAACACAATGGATCCTAAGGAGGTGTCATCAAATAATTTAGCACCAGTATTTGATGGAAGTGACTATATGTATGGGAGTATGATGATGAAGATCTACCTCATGGCACTTGGAAATGAAATTTGGGAATCAATGGATTTTGGATACGATTCCTTAATCAATCATCCTAAAGATAAGGAAGGTAAGATTTTACAACACTATAATTCAAAAGAAATGAATGCACTTGTGAGAGGTTTGTGTAGAACAAAGTCTATAAAAGTTATGCATTGTAAAACTACAAAAGAGATGTGGGATAAATTGTAAAATATATATGAAGGAGATAAAAGTGTCAAGAAAGCAAAGATGTAAAATCTCAAAGGAAAACTTGAAGCATTAAGAATGAATGAAGAGGAAAATATTAGTGCTTATCTAATTTGAATTTATGAGGTTGTTAATGATATGCAAGGACTTGGAATGAATATTGATGAATCATATGTTTGTGATAAAGTCTTAAGAACTCTTCAAAAAATATTTAATGAACAAGTTTTTTCTATAGAAGTATTAATGGATGGTGATACTTTAACAAGAGATAAATTACTTGGTATGCTCACAGCTCTTGAGATAATAACAAAAGATCCTATTCCCTAGAATGAAGTAGCATTCAAAGCAATCAATAAGACAAAGGATAAGAAGTCAAAATCAAGCAATGAGTCATCTAGTGATGAGGAAGCTAATTATAGTAAAAGAGATAAATATTCTAGAAGATACAGAGATCTAGTATCTATTAAGTGTTTCAATTGTGGAAAGTATGGACATTTTGCAACAAATTTTCAACAACCTAAGAACAACAATGGTGAAGAAAAACAAGATCATAGGT
The DNA here is from genome assembly GCA_028583015.1 of Wollemia nobilis. Taxonomy (NCBI): domain Eukaryota; kingdom Viridiplantae; phylum Streptophyta; class Pinopsida; order Araucariales; family Araucariaceae; genus Wollemia; species Wollemia nobilis. The sequence continues at coordinate 3,963,374 of JAQPPZ010016612.1, forward strand.
ATAAGGATTCAGAAAGATACACACATCAAAATAAAAGCAAGGATGGAAAAAATAGAAAAGGAAATAAGTTCTTCCAAATGCAAAAGAGGAGCTACTATGCGGATAAGGCAAGTAAGTACTCAAGTGATAGTGATGCTAGTTTTTTAGACAATGATAGATATGAAGTCTTGTTTATGATTGAAGAAAAAGAGCAAGTTAAGAAAAGGACTCTAGTAATTCTCAAGTGTTTTAGATGTGGTAATTTTAGACATCTTGAAGATGATTGAACAAGGAATGGTTATAGTTTTAGTGATGATGAATATGAAGATGCACCTGAAAGAAAAAATGAAAATATTCTAATGGCATTAGAAGAAGAATGAAGTGATCCTATAGAAGACAAGCCAATAGAAAATAAAGATGAGTACAAAGGCAAACAAATAGAGGAATACTCATAAAATAATGGTTATGATATCAAGGGAGAACTTATATATGCTCTTGAAATGGTAAAGAAGGTAAGGAAGCAACACTCTAAACTTGAAATTCAGTTTCAAGAAATTGATGAAGAGAGAATATTGATCATAGAGGATTTAGAAAAATCAAAGGGTAAGGCAAAGAGGTTCAAATATAAGTTAGAAGCAAAGATCTTGGAATGTGAGAAGTTAGCACAAGAAGTAGCACTACTAAGAGAATATTTATAAGACTCCAAGGTCAAGATGAAAGGGTTCAAAAATAGCTCAAAGAACTTGGATAATTTCATAAAGATACAAAAGCCTTCATCAAATAAAATAGGTCTTGGATTTGAATAGGTTTAGAAGAAATGGGAAGGAGAGTCAACTTCAATTTTTGGAGGATAAGAAACTTTAGATGAAGATAATTTAGAAAAGTATAGTGTTAAATATAGTGAGACATCTAAGGATGGTTTGGACAATAGAGAGTTAAAAAAAATAGGAATAATTCACAAATAAGATACAAATGGAACAATAATCAAAATAGGTCAAGAGAGACTAAGAGACCAATGAGGTTAAGACAAGTAAACTTCAATGGAATATGCTTCTCATGTCACAAGTTTGGGCACATGGCCTCATAGTGCAGGACACATGAAATACATGAATATGAGAACATACAACCTTTCCATGGGTATTGCTACTCATGTAATAATTTTGGTCACAAGGCAATGAATTGTAGAGTTCATGACAAAAGAGGATATGGATTCACTAGGAGATATTCTAAGACATTTACACCTCCAAGGAATAATAACATTAAGTTTTATAAGTGCAATAATGATGGTCACATAGCAAAGTGGTTTAGAGCAGACATTCCAAAAATAGGTATGAATAGGAATAGGAACAGGAACAAGAATATGGATATGAATAGGAACAGGAACAGGAACATGAACATGGATGTGGAAAATAATAGGAATAGGAATAGGAATGTAGACATGGATAGGAACATGGACATGGATAGAAATAGTTAAAGGAAATTCAGATAAGAAGAAAAGAGGATAAAGGTGAAGAATAGTGCTTTTTGGAAGTAGAAATACTCCCACCCCATAATTAAAAACCTCAAAAGGAGGTGGGGGAGGGGCTAAGCTAAGAGGCTCATTATTAGCCCCGAGCCCTAAAGGATAACCTTTGAAATTGATGTCAAAGGAGAGAGATTTGAGTAAGGGGGAGAGATTTGATATTTGAGAAAGCATTGAGCCATGGGGAGTAATGTCCTAGGGGGAGCAACATAGAAGAAGAAGTCATGTTTTTGGTAAAAATGTTTTGGGTTGCCATCAATGACAAAGGGGGATATTGTTGGAAAATTTAAGTCCCTAAGTCAAATTTGTCATTGATGTCACCAGATGAAGTCATCATTAATATCAAGGACTTCTTTAAGAAAAAAAGTTGTGAAGGTTATCATTTGATATCCAGGAAGAAGATTCAAATAACACCAAAGGTCAAGAGAATCAGTGTAGAATTTAAAGGCAAAAGGGCTCCATAATATTTTAATTTTATATGGAAGCTTAGTTTAAAAGGTATTTCATAAAAACCTAAGGAGGCTTATTGCAAATTTAAAAGGAGGCCTAATATTTATTTTATAAAATATTTAAATTCAAAAAGAGTTTAAATTTTATAAATAAATATCATTAATACCAAGTTGTGCAATAAGAGAAGGCCCTAATAAAACCAAAGGTTTTATTAAATTAATTTATAACATTTAAATTTAAATAAATTTAAATCACTTATAAATTAATTCGAACACCAACGTTGAATAAGATTGGAGGAACGCCGACGTGTTTGCATAAAGGATGAAAGACTATATATATACAATGCCTTAAATGTATTTTAATCATCCTTGATTCGAACATTATTTTGTATGTAAATTGAATGAAGAGGAGATCATGAGAAAAGACAACAAATTCATATTTTGTGTGACAACGATTGAGAAGAAATTGAAAGCACTAAAATTTTGAGAGCTAGTTGGGCAGCATGGCCTAGTGGCAAGGAGGCATTGGCTAAAATATTGAGGTGCTGAGTGGCCTACATTCGAAACACGATGGTAGTGTTTGCATTGTGTTAGAAGCACCAAGGAATGGTGCTTGTTTTTATTTGGTAGAGAGAGGGAGGTTCATTGAGCACGTTGTGCTCTCCACTTCCCAAGTGAGCGCTTAGCTTAAGCGGTAGTTGGAGCCATGGCAAAGGCATTGGTTGTGGTCTACGTTGAGTGTTTGAATCCAACCAAAGGTAAGGTAATTAAATTTTTATTATTTTTAATATTCCCTACAATTGGGAGTTAAAATGGTTGCTATTTGGAAATAGTTGAAAGGGTTTCTAGTTGAAATTTGGTGTTGGAAATTATTTTTAATAAAGTTTGGAGTTATAAGGAGTTTGATTTTATTTTTAAATAACTTCTTAATTATTATATTTGCATATTGGAGGAGTAATACTTTAAGAGTGTTTATTTTATTTGTAAATGGATTTTTTCCAAAGAGATTATTATGAATATGTTGGATATTATTTTAAAGTTGGAGTGATAAGGTGTATTTTGTTTGATATCATTTTGTATTGTGATTCATTGAGAAAATTATTATCTTCTAACCTTTCTTTGAGATTCAAAAATAAGTTATTGTGAGTGTGGTAGATTTATGAGATCCCTTCATCATCAAGAAAAAGGTATGAACACATTCTTCCATAGTTGAGTTGATTTATTGAATTTCAAGAAAACAAAGTGTGGAGTGAAAAGGATTTCATTAGAGTTTCATTTTTGAGAGTGTTTGAGTTAATGCTTCAAGGTTTTATGGAATAAAGAGTTGTTGTCAAAACCTTGTTTGATTAGCATTTTTTTTTAAGCCATTGGTTGTGTGAAGAACTTGAACATGAGTATCACTGTTATGTGAAAATTTATTTATAAGCATTGTAATTGAAGAGAGTTGTTATGCAAAGAACTTGAACTAGAGTTTGAAAATAACATGAGTATCATTTTTATGTGAGATTTGTTGTTAAGCATTGTTGGAAACATTTTGAGTTGATGTTTATATGCTTGGACTAGGGTTTGTGAGAAAGGGGTGTTTCATTAAGTGATTTGTTGAGTAGATTTGGTTGGGCCTAGTCAAGTGGATGTGTGAAGTGTTTGTTCAAGTTCCATAAAACAAACTATCCTATATTCTGATTTGAGTTGAGAAAGTTTTTGAGCATTGAGTTGAAACATATTGGATCTCTAACAATTCACTTTATGTTTATATGATATTGGTTAAGTTCTGTGTGAGCTTATTGAGTAGATTTGGACAAGTTCTGAGTGGACTTGTTGATCAAATTTGGAAAAGTTCTGAGTGAGCTTGTTGATTAGGTTTGGAAAAGTTTTGAGTGGACTTGTTGAGAATATTGAGCAAGTTATGACTGGACTTATTGAGCAGGTTTAGACAAGTTTTGAGTGAGCTTGTTGAGTAGTTTGGACAAGTTCTTAGTGGACTTGTTGAGAAGATTGAGCAAGTTCTGAGTGGACTTTTTGAGCATGTTTGGATAAGTTCTGAGTGGACTTGTTAAGTAGATTGAGCAGGTTATGAGTGGACCTATTGAGAAGTTTTGAGTAGGTTCTGAGTGGACCTATTGAGCAGATTTGAGCATGTTCTAAGTGGACCTATTAAGAAAATTTGAGCAGGTTTCTAAGTGGACCTATTGACAAGATTTGAGCAATTTTTGAGTGGACCTATTATGCATATTTGAGCAAGTTCTGAGTGGACCTATTGATAATATTTGAGCAAGTTATGAGTGGACCTATTGAGTAGATTTGAGCAGGTTCTGAGTGGACCTATTGAGAATATTTGAGACAGATCTTTGGAGGTGACAGAGCAGAGAGGACAATAGTCTCCAATGGATAGAGATCCATCAGTCAGGGTAGTGAAGACAGGTCTTCTGAGTGGGGATAAAAGTATTCAGTGGAGAGAGATCCACACACCAGTGTAGTGTAGGTAGTAGTCTTCTAGAGGATCACCAACTAGACTAGAGGAGAAGGACTTATCCTATGTATAGAGATCCATGAACTTGATTTACGGGATTGATATCTCCTATGGACAGAGGTCCATAAACTTTATAATAGGGAAGTATTCCCAAGATATTGATTGAGAAAATTTTAGTAAAATATTTTCTTCGTGGAGTAGCCCACATTGGATGAACCACGTAAATTGTGGTGTCTCTATTGTGTATGGTTTTTTGTGTATTTATTTTATTACTAATCTTGATATTGTTATCTATACATTGCATAATATTTATTGAGAAAGAAAAGCAAAAAGTGGTCTTATACTGTTCACCCCCCTCTCAGTATAAGCTTGTGTTCTTCACCTATCAAGTGATAGTTTCTACCCTTAGAAGAGTAAGCTCACACACATCCACATTGACCACCTTCAATCATTCCACTTATAGCAAAACCACCTCTACAAGTCTTGCAACAACATGTTGTCAATAGATGCCATCAACCACCTAGAGGAGATCATCCATCCATAAACATGATTTCCATAGATATTTTTATGCCATTGCATGATCCAAATAATCCATCAAATCCACTACACATCAACTTGGAGGTAATTAAATTTTATCGAGGAGATTCTCCACCATATCCTTCTAAGTATTGGCCTTGCAATGAGATGTTACAACCATTTTATTTTACTCCAAGGCCTACTCAAGATGTATTTCATGCTCAAGTTGATCCAAAATTTCTAATCAATGATAGAAATCTAGCTGAAGATATTCATCTAATCCCTACTCCCCAAGAGGGATATCAGATGTCAATTGAGCCAACAATTGATAAGGATATCGGTTCAGATCCTGAAAACCCTCAATTCATCAAGTTAGGGGAAGGCTTATCCCCCACTAACTAAGCCAATTTCATATCCCTTATCAAAGAGAAGAAGGAAGCTTTTGCATGGTCATACAAAGACATGCCAGGAATAGATCAAAATCTTGTCATGCATAATATTATGCTTTACCCCAATTCCAAACTAGTTAAGTAGAAGTTATGCAAAATGCATCCAACAGTGGCCTTAATGGTGAAATATGAGCTACAAAATTTTTTGGATGCCATGTTCATTATATCAGTGGATTATCTACCATGGATTTCCAATATGGTTCTTATCAACAAACATGATAGGAGGATTCTTATTTGCATTGAATTTCATAATATAAACAAAGAGTGTCCTAAGGATGAATTCTTGTTGTCAAACATCAATGCCCTAGTTGACATAATAGTAGGCCACAAGATGTTATACCTAATGGATAGTTTCTTTAGATACAATCAAATTTGTATTAACCCAGAAGACCAAATCAAAATGGTGTTCACAATGCCTTGAGGGAAATTTTATTACAAGGTCATGCCTTTCGGTCTCAAAAATTCTTGTGCTACCTACCAACAAGATATGCCTTACATCTTCCATGACTACATGTACAAAATTTTGGAATATTACATGGATGGCTTATTGGATAAATATTTACTATGCCATGAGCATATCGATGTATTGTTCAAAGTTTTTTATCGCCTCATCAAACACAATGTTAGAATAAACCCCAAGAAGTGCATCTTCGACGTCACATCTAGAAAACTCTTGGGATTCATAGTCTCTAAATGAGGCATCAAAGTTAATCCAAACAAATTCAAGGCAATCCTTGAGATTCCTCCCCCTACTATCATCAAGAAACTACGTAGTCTATAGGGTAAGGTTACATTTATCACGTGCTTCATAGCATAGTTATCAAATAAGTGCTGATCCATGAACAAATTGTTACATAATGGGGTCACATTCAACTGGGATGACGAGTGTCAAGCTGCATTTGATGAAATCAAGAAATATCTAGCTTTATCACCAGTATTAGCTCCTCCCTGACTAGGAATTCCCTTCTATTAATACATATCAGCTACTGAGCTTGCATTGGGCATCATGTTAGCCCAAAAGAATTAATTGCATAAAGAATAGGCTACTTACTATATTAGTCATACCTTGGTCGGTTATGAAATAAAATATGAATACGTTAAGAAGCTATGCTTAGCAGTGCTTTTTTCCACCAACAATCTATGCCATTACATGCTCAAATATATAATGTATGTAGTATCCAAAGAGAATACATTACGATATATGATGAGTCATATTTATCATAATTGTGGCACGATGAAATGTATCATGTTGTTGATGGAATTTGACCTCAAATTTATCAAACAAAAATTAATTAAAGTTTAGGTCATTATCGATCAACTCGTAGAGGCTCCTCTCCAAGATGATCAGCCTCTTAACTTAGATCTTCCCGATGATGGAGTCTTTTAAGTGTTAGAATCACTTTATCCTGATGAGCCTAAATCACAGGATGACAGGACTCTATTCTTAGATGGATCTAAGTGTGAGCAAGGGGGTGGCATGGAAATTATGTTTTTTACACCTCAAGGGGATCCAATACCCCTATATTTCAAACTCAATTTCCTATGCACCAAAAATAATTCTGAATATGAAGCTCTACTTATAGGTCTTCAAACAACAATCACCATGGAAATAACTAAGCTCAATATTTTTGGTGATTCCTTGCTCATAGTGAACCAAGTAAAGGGAATATTCCAATGCAAATATCCAATATTGCAAGCCTAAAAAGCCATTGTGCATAATTTTTTTATGAAATTCAAATGGTAAGATATCGAGGCACTCCCTCGATCATCTAACATTTTGCAAATACAATGGCCTCATTGGGTTATTTAATCCTGTAGAACCCTGCTGAGGATATAACAACCATTCAAGTCAAAATGCTGTCGCAATCCACGATTGAGCATGAAAACATCCAATTTGGACTAGAAGTCCACATGATTCAAATTGAACCTTATTATGAATGGTTCTTGTAAATTCACAATCACCTAAATAATGTCGCTTGGGGGACTTTAGTCCCTCAAAATCCTTTTGATAGCAGCACAACATTGTATTTACAAGTTCTTTTCCAATCAGCATTCACTACGGATGAACTTCATAAGGATAAATAAATTCATGCAATTGAGGATTCTTCAAATCAAGATTGGTCCACTGAGATAAAATATTACCTAAATATTGGTAATATCCCTTATGGACTGTCGCATGCTGCCAAATGAACTTTTAAGCAAAAAGTGACAAAGTATGTCTTACTTGGAGATATTTCATATTTTCAAAGCTATGTGGGTATCCTCCTTTGCTTCTCAGACCATCAAGAACCAGTTTGGATGATCACCCAAGCACATGATGGTATATGTGGTGGTTATTTCAATGGTATGGCCATCACAAAGCACATTCTCTGCATGGGTTATTACTGGCCAACTTTAGAGCAGTATTGTTGTGCTTATGTTAAGAAGTGTGCAAAGTGTCAACACCATGCTAATTTGATGTACGCACCTTCTCAAACCTTACAACCAATTCAATCGATTTGGAATTTCTCGCAATGGGGGTTATATTTAATTGGTAAAATCTCACCCTATTCCTCTGGTCATCATATGTTCATCATCATGGCCACTGAGTATTTCACAAAATAGGTGGAAGTAATTCTCCTTAACACTATGACAGGACCTCACATTGTGAAATTCATATTGCATAATCATTTGTCATTTTGGTATTCCATCCAAAATCATTTTAGATAATAGACCACCTATCAAGAATAAATATGTGTAAGATTTAACAACAAAATATAACATCTAGCATAACTTTTCTATGTCCTATTATTTGCAAGCAAATGGGGAAGTTGAGGCATTAAAAAAAATAGTGATTGACATTTAAAATAAAACCATTAAGGATAATTACAAATATTGCCATATACAATTATCCCTTGCTCTATGGGCCAACCACACTAGTATTCAGACACCCACTGGGGCATCTCCATTTTCACTAGTGTATGGTGCTGAGGTAGTCATGCCATTATATTTGGAAATCTCATCACTGTGCATATCCATGCAAGAGTTCATCGATGATGATATCGCATGGTAGGTTCACCTAGATCAGCTAATTTTGCTTGATGAACGACATGTGAATGCTCTTGAGAACTTACACGTTGATCAAGAGTGGCTTAAGAGAGCCTATAATATGAATGTCCATCCTAGAGAATTTCAGGTTGGTGACCATGTTCTAAAAGAAAACCAACACAATTCTAACTTGTTTCCCCATCTATAGGACAAGTTTACGATAAACTGGTTAGGTCCATTCATCATCACTAGTTAGATTGGACCGAGAACTTATTGCCTAGCCTCCATTGAATAAATTGAGGAACCTAAGCCCTTGAATATCCTTCATCTATGGCATTTTTATGCTTAAAGTTCCGTACTCCAAAAAAACCCCAAAGGTATTCCATAAACCCTTTGGTCACCCAAAAAACCCGAAAGGTATCCATAAACCCTTTGGTCACCCAAAAATCCCCAAAGGTATCCATAAATCCTTTGGTCACCCGAAAAGCCCCAAAGGTATCCATAAACCCTTTGGTCAACCAAAAAACCCCAAAGGTATCCATAAACTATTTTGTCACCCAAAAAATCCCTAAGGTATCCATAAACCCTTTGGTCACCCCAAATGCCCCAATGGCATTCAATAAGCCCATTTGTCAATTGTACATACATAAATATTAATCAAAATCTAAAAACATCATTCAAATAATAAAAATACAAAAATATTGCATTACATCACATCACATACCACTACATTATACAATCACTTGCACTAGGCATACCCATCATTGCATTTTACATTTTAGAGTTGCTCATACATGTCTAGCACCAAGTCTATATACTAGACATCCTTTAGAGTAAAAGTTGTGAAAAGTACTCATTCACACCAGTCTACGTTACAACTATCATCCATATCTCCAAGCTTTCATATTTGTGTTTTTTTCCCTTCACCCAGTCATTTATTTTAGGTTTTTTTTAGGGTTTTCGATTACTCAGTCGTCTCTAGTTTTCTTTTTAGATTTTGTATAAAGCTAGCCTAGTTTTTAGAAGGTAGAGTCTTAATTTTATTGTACCTTGTATAATTCAAAATCCCAACACATTTTCAAATTAAATCCAAGTTTTGCACAAGGAAATATGAAACCTACAAAGTGGTCAAGGTTACCTTAAGTGAAAAGTTTACCTTGCTCATCCCCCTATGCACATGGTTAAAAAATGTTGAGAATTGACAAAAGGACAAGCTCCTACCTGTCTAAATCCCCAAAACAAATAGTGGTTTTTACCACTATAAAAAGCAAAAAAAAAAAAAATAGTGGTTATCACCACTCCCAAAATCCATTTCTCACAAAAACAAAAGTGAGAAACTCCCTTGAGAAATTCAAAAAGAAAAGAAAAGAAGGGAGTACTAAACTTGAATCCCTAGAATTCTCAACATTTGACAAACCATGAGGTGATCCTCATTATAGGTTAGGTGGCATCAAGACTGCCTAGCAATGGCGGTATCCTTATGCATGATGATATATCTATCACATTAGCATCTTGCTTGTGTTCAAACCAATGTTTGCATGTGGATGAGCTAGCTCTTGGTAGCTTGTACTGCCTAGTGGTCTAAACCAAATACATACAAAACCTAGGATCATGATACTCATAAGGTGATCTTCAATAAATATGGGCTGCATCAATATTGTTTGGCACTGGGGTTAATTTATGCATTATTATAACAATGAAATCACATGCACACATAGGGATATTGAGTATCTTGGTCATCCTATAAAATTCATACCTTGTCAAGCAATCTTGCATGGTTAGTATATAATTTTTGATTAGTTGACTAGAGTTTTGAGTCTCATTAAAACCTCAAGGGCATTCTATAACATCTTGCTATTCATTTCATTCCATACCATTTTATTGCATTTTGTCAATTTATATTTTGACAAATCCATAACATAGTCTCATGACACATTATAAATGAATTGATAAATTTTATAGTCTATGGTGCTAACATAATGTGTCAACTAGTATCCATATTTCATCATATAGAGAAATAAATCACCCATTTCATTATTCATATGCACATATCTATATCATCAAAAACATCATATTACAACACATGCATCCATCAAATAATTAGTAAAGCAAACACAAGCATTGCATACATCCAATAAAGTAATAAGGAAACACATGCTGACAATAATACCAACTTATATATATATATATATATGTATGGTGCATAAAGCTACATCATAATCCAAAAACTGCCCATAGGGTACAATCAAGTGGGTCCTAATACTTTACAATCCCAAAAATTAAATAAAGCAAAAATTCAAGTGAGCCTCGTATTCAGTTATTTACCCTATAAACTTGGTAGTTGCAATGACTTACGCTCCATGCAATCTGGCAATATGATTAAATTACCATAAGTCCATTTGAACCAAATTATTCATTGATGAATTGAAATGTCTTCATTTCAATCCCCAAGAAGGCCATTACGGGACTGATCCATGGAAACGAGGTATTCATTTCCTTTCTTCTATGAAATCTCATCAAAAATCAAAAATTCAAAAATAATTGAAACATCAAAAATCACAAAAACAACAAAAAAGCACCAAAAATGGCTTAAAAACCACCAAAAATAGGTCAAATATGACAAAAATTCACTCTAGATAAATATTTAATAAAATTTTTCATGGATGAATGGAAAATTCTCTACTTCAATCCCCAATAATACCACTATGGTTAGACCACTACACGGGAACAAGGTATTCAATTCCTTTCTTCCATGAATTATCAATAAAATCATCAAAATCCTCATAAAATAGACACATTTTACAATGGGTAAAGCTAAAGCAAACCCCAACCAAGTCATATGGGCCAAGTGACTCATCACTTTTATCATTGGTCATGCCCTCATGTACTTGTAGCTTGAGGGGGTAGTCATAATAACAAATTCATAATCAAAATCAATAATCAAACACTCAATCATGCAAATTGTGTTTGTCCAAAAAATCATTGACAAAGACAAGCATGCACCTACTTAGGGAATAAAATAAGCAAACAATTTCTATTAAAAAAATACTTGGCATTATATAAACATGAAGGAACATAGGCTTCTTCGCTTCATGACTAAAAATATCCAATATCAAGTAAATTGGACATGAAAGGTTGTACTTGAATCAAGTTCCTTAGCTCATCAGAAGCAAGGATTCAAGAACACATGCTCTTTCCATGATTGGGACATATAAAGTTGGTTAGGTTACTAAATAAACTTAATAATTTGACATTTTAGTCATCTATTTTTTCTTCGCATTTTTTTGCACACAATGCATCCCAAAAATGGGTATCTATAAACACTAAAATCATGTCAATCCGATTAGATGACCAATACAAGTTATAATAAACATCATATGGCCTTCTTGAGCAACCCTTAGAGGTTACATAGTGTTCCTAGCCACTTTTAGGAGGTTCTACCCTACTTTTGGGATGTTTTGGGCCATTTAGGCATGGACATCCAACCCTAGGATGACCACAGTTCATGGCCATTCCACCTAGGTATAGCCACTAGCAGCCATCCCTAGGTGGGATGATCATGGCCTTGGAATCTCAAAAATTCAAAGGAGGTACAAATAGAACCCATCAAATGCTATTTATCCTACCCATTCAAGTATGCCACTCTAGGGGTGCATAATTCTCATGATAAGTTGCAAATTGGAGGCCCAAAATGGAGACTCCTTCCCCTCCAATGCATGGTAAGCTTTTGAAAAATGGTGGGACCTACCTCACATGGACTCACATCTCCATTTGACCATATGACTTCTTACGATATAAAGTGGATCAATTCCACCAAATTTTTTAGTCTTTGCAATATTTCACCAGGAAGTGCTACCAAGATTTATCCCCTATTTATTGTGTATTTTATGAAGAACACAAGCTTATACCGAGAGGGGGGTGAACAGTATAAGATCAACTTTTACTTTTCTTTCCCAAACAATATTATCCAATATTATCAATGGCAATATCAATAGCAGTAATCAAAGCAATGCACAAATCATCACACACAAGAGAGACACAAATTTAACGTGGTTCACCCAATGTGGGCTACTCCACGGAGAAAATATTTCTTCTAAATTTTCTCAACAAATCTCTTGGGAATCAATTCCCTATTACAATATTTATGGACCTCTATCCAAAGGAGACACCAATCCCCTATGCTCTGATTTGTGGATCTCTCTCCATAGGAGAACTCTATCCCCTTGCTCTGGTTCATGGATCTCTCTCCACAGGAGAACTCTATCCCCTAGCTCTGGTTTGTGGAACTTGATCTAGGAGAACTCTATCTCCTCAACTGGTTCATGGATCTCTCTCCATAGAAGAACTCTATCTCCCTAGTTGGTTCATGGATCTTACTCCATAGGAGAACTCTTTCCCCTTGCTCTGGTTCATGGATCTCTATCCATAGGAGAACTCTATCCCCTTGCTATGGTTCATGGATCTCTATCCATAGGAGAACTCTATCCCCTCTACTCTAGTTGGTGAACTTCTAGAAGACTTTTGTCCCCACTACTCTAGCTTGTGGATCTCTCTCCACAGGAGACCTATGTCCCCACTACACTGGTTGATGGACCTCTATCCACTAGAGACCTTTATCCTCTCTCTTTGTCACATCCAAATCCTGCTCTCAACTCTATCTCAAATCTGCACCAAAATCTATCCCAAGTCTAGCACAAATATGCTCTAATTCTACTCATAAATATGCACCAAACTTAACACAAAGCTTGAACAAATTATCAATCAAACCTACTCTCAATTCTATCTCAAATCTTCCCCAAGCCTTAACACAAATCTTGAACAAATTAACAATCAAACATGCTCTCAATTCTATCTCAAATATACCCCAAGCCTTAACACAAAGATTGAACAAATTATCAATCAAACCAACTCTCAATTTTATCTCAAATCTGTCCCTATCCTTCTCAAAAGACTTGCTCAAATCTACCTTCAAGCCTTCTCAAAAGACTTTCTCAAATCTACCTTCAAGACTTCTCAAAAGACTTGCTCAAATCTACCTTCAAGTCTTCTCAAAAGACTTGCTCAAATCTGCCTTCAAGCCTTCTCAAAAGACTTGCTCAAATCTGCCTTCAATGCTGCTCACAAAACCTACTCAAATAACTCCAAATCTTGCATACAAAACACAACTTAAATCTCTTTCAAAAAGATTTCTTCACACAGACAAATTCTACTTAGAATTTGTTTAACCTCTGGAACATATAGAGAATGATATGCACTTGCCAATAGCTCAATATGTTCTACTCAATCATTAAGTTTGTCGCTTTCACATGTCTCACATTTATTACTCTTTAAAGGTAGGTCTAGTCTAGCACATGACACCTAACCTCCTGATGCACACACTTGCTTCACAAATCTGATTTCTAATGCTTGCACATTCACTTTCAATATCACTCAAAACCAATGCTCAAAAGCTTCACACATTCATTCAAACAATGAAGCACAATTTGCTCACAAACCCTAACACAAGTGTTTCCAATTTCTTTCAACAAAGATGCACAATGTAGGTCTCAAACCCTAACTCAAATATTTTCAACAATGCTTACCAAACAACCCTTTTATCTCCACCTTATGTTCCAAAAATATTCACTTCAACAAAACACTTTAAACAAGGGATGATGTGCTCATACCTCTTAATTTTCTCTTATGGAGATATGTCTTCAAAACCTATCTCACAAATAACTGATTTTTCTAATGCCACTTCAAGGGTTAGATTGCAAGATACTTTCTCAAAACATCCACATGAATTTTCACCTTCTAAAATGCTCAATGAAATCTGAATTTGATATTTGATCACTCTTCTTTTGTTTTCAAATATGATGCATTAAAACTCAACAAAACCTCTCAAAATTCCTTTTCATAATGCAAGAAATACAATAAAATTATCAAGCCACTTTTACACCTTATTACTCCTAATATTGCAAAATAATGTTCAATCCAACAAAGCCACAAATTACACATAAATTTTTCATTTACACCTTATACCTCCTTCTTGATACAAATGAATTAAAGCACTTCAAATTTCCAAAAAGACCATTAAAGCATCACTTTATCTCATACCTTATAGCATTAACAAGAACTCCACTTCATATTTTTATTCAAAAATTAAACCATCACTTTTCAACCCTTTTAATTAAAAATTAAAAGCAAAAATTATTTCTCCTTATGTCTCCCTAAACAAGTGCGTGGCACATACCTTTGACTTGGGCACAAAATAATTTTCCAAAAATTATTCCCTTGCTACTGCCTACCATCGCGATTCGAACCTATGCTACCTGTTGGCTAGCACCTTAGCCACCGGCTAGGCCACCATGTGGGCTAGCCACCCACACAACACCAAAAGGTGCTCGCTGTCCTTTATACCCGAACTCCACCACAAATCAAGAGGTTTTCCAAACAAAACTTTATCACCTTGCTACCATCGCATCTCAAACTCGAGACCTCTCTTCTACCATGCCCTAGCACCATGGGTTCTACCATCTGGGCTACCTACCTGGATGGAACCAAAGCTTGGTCCCCTTCTCCTTATTACATGCTCTACCTCGATATGCAAAAACATCTTGTTGTCTTCTCCTTCTCCACCATGAATCGAACAAACTTAGGCGCATCCATTTTCTCATCAATTTCTCCACCTTGGCTTAGCATTATATATAATAAATTTGACATGGTCCTTGACATCGGCACATTTGATTTTCAAACAAATTTTGGTGCTCGATTTGATTTTTTAATTATTATAATTATTTAAATCCTCAAGGATTTAAATATTATAATTTTTCCTTTGGACCTTTTCTTAGGATAAAAACTTTGCCACCATAAATCATTTTTTCTTTTTCTTTTGCAAATGCCACCATGGTAAAACCATTTAACCTTTATTTTCCTTGACATAAATGACAACCAATGTCATTAACTTATGCCATTAATTCTTTGACATCAATGACAACAATATACTCAAAATTTCCAACAATCTCCCCCTTTGTCATTGATGGCAACCCTTTTCTAAAAATTTCTTTTTCCAAACCACTTGATTCCAAATCTGCTCCCCCTGAGAAACTGCTCCCCTGACTGAATGCTCTCCCCCTTACTCAAATCTCTCCCCCTTTGACATCAATGGCAAAGGGACTCCTTTGGGGCTAAATATAAGACTCTTAGCTCAACCCCCTCCCCACCTCCTCTCCTTGAGGTGATTAATTTTGGGGTGGGAGTATCTCTACTCCCAGCATACAATGCTCTTTTTCTTTGTCTACCTTCCTTTTCAACATACCCTTTTGATCCTTTTGAGTGTCCCTATTCTTGCTTGTCTCTAGAAATTCTGGAAACTCTGTTCTACACCACTTGGCCTTATGCCCAAGATTATTGCACTTGTAACACTTAATGTTGTAGTTCTTGGAAGGTGCAAATATCTTGAAGTTCCTCTTGGTGAAGCCATAATCATTTCTGTCATGAACCCTGTAGTGGATTGCTTTATGACCAAATCGATTACAAGAGTAGCAATACCCTTGAAAGAGATATCCATCTTTGAAAGAGTTGACATTCCTTTTAGTGAGGCCATACTCCTTTCCATGAGCCCTGCAATGCATAGCCTTGTGACCAAACCGATTACATGAAAAACAACATCCTTTGAAGAAATCTTGTCTTGAACCCTCTGGTCTCTTAGTCCTTTCTTTGCCTTCTCTATGATGATCCATATTTCTTGTTTGTGCATTGTTTCCTTTCTTAGTGAAGCTTCTATTCTTCAACTTATCCTCATAAGTCTCAATTTCTTCTTCACTCTCTTCCTCTAAAACTTCCTCTTCTTTTGAGCTTGAGCTTGACCCTTCTTCTTGTTTCCCTTGTCCTTCTTCAAAACCAAGTCCTATTTTGATAGATGAAGATCTTTGTGCATTGATAATCTTATCCAAAGTTTTTGAACTTTTCCCAAACCTGTGTAGCTTGTCCTTAGAATATTTTACTTCCATCCTTAGTGAAACTACCTCATGTTCTAATCTTTCACATTCTAACTCTTTTACCTCTAACTTTTCACTCATGACCTCTTTAATTCTCCTTGCCTTAGCTATTGAGTTTGTTAGGTCTTGTAGAAGCTTTTCTTTTTCTTCCTCACATTCTTGAACTTGAGTCTTTAGTCTTGAATTCTACTTTCTAACCTTTTTCAATTCTCTGAGAGCAACAATAAGTTCTGCTTCTAGATCTATTGTGCCTTCTTCTTCATTTTCTGAATCTTTCTCTACTTCTTGATCTCCAAGAGCATCTTCATACTCTTCGACCTTATCTTCAACAGGAGCATTTTCTTCCTCTTCTATTGCCAAAAATATAATCTCTTCTTCTTCACTATCTGAGAGTCTTTCATCACTATCACTTGAAGCCTTGCTTCCCTTATTAACATAGAAACTCTTCTTGTGCCTTTGAAAGAACTTCTTTTCATGCTTGCCTTGACCATACCTATTTTTCTTTTCATACCTAGATTTTCCTCCTTCCTTTTTCTTATGATCCTGTTTCTCTTCACTACTATTGCTTCTAACTTCTGGACAATTAGATGCATAGTGACCAAAATTACCATAGTTAAAACATTTCACTATTTTCATACCTTTGTGCTTTCTTGAGTCCTTATTTCTTCTACCATAGTTAGCTTCTTCATCACTGCTTGACTCACCACTTGATTCTAGTTTCTTATATTTTATCTTCTTTGATGCTTTGAAAGCTACCTCTTTCTTGGAGTTGGGATCCTTTACTATTCTCATCTCATAAGCTATGAGAATTCCATGTAACTCATCCATAGTCAATTTTTCAATATCTCTCATCTCTTCTATAGCTGAAACCTTTCCATCATACCTCATAGGAAGTGACCTTAATACTTTCTGAGCAACACTGGAGTCTTCAATTTTGAATCCAAGTCCACGCATGGTATTAACAACTTCATCCACATGAAGCAAGTATGTAGCAATATCTTCCTCATCTTCCATATTCAAATCTTCAAACCTTTTCTTGTGGTTTTGTAGTTTTGCCATCTTGACATTTTTATCTCCCTCATATGTTTGCTTCAATTTTTCCCATATCTCTTTTGCTGATTTGCAATGCATAACTTTCACAAATTTTGCTTCACATAATCCACTTAAGATTCCATTCATAGCCTTAGCATTATTCACATGTAACATCTTACCATATTTATCTATGGGAGGAGTAGTTGTAGGTGTGAACCCATCCTCAATGGATTGCCATGTCTCATATCCTTGTGCCATCAAGTAAGTCTTCATTCTTATGCTCCAGAAAGCATAATTGTTCCCATCGAACAATGGTGCCTTATTTGATGAAGATCCATTCTGAGATGTCATCTATGTTCCTATACTTTCTTCCTTCAAGTTGTTAGAATTTTTTGAAGGAACCCACTTTGATACCAATTGAAGAACACAGGCTTATACTAAGAGGGGGGTGAATAATATAAGATCAAATTTTACTTTTCTTTCCCAAACAATATTATCCAATATTATCAATGGCAATATCAATAGTATTAATCAAAGCAATGCACAAATCATCACACACAAGAGAGACACAAATTTAATGTGGTTCACCCAATGTGGGCTACTCCATAGAGAAAATATTTCTTCTAAATTTTCTCAACAAATCTCTTGGGAATCAATTCCCTATTACAATGTTTATGGACCTCTATCCAAAGGAGACACCAATCCCCTATGCTCTGATTTGTGGATCTCTCTCCATAGGAGAACTCTATCCCCTTGCTCTAGTTTATGGATCTCTCTCCATAGGAGAACTCTATCCCCTAGCTCTAGTTTGTGGAACTTGATCCAAGAGAACTCTATCTCCTCAAATAGTTCATGGATCTCTCTCCACAGAATAACTCTATCTCCCAGCTAGTTCATGGATCTTACTCCATAAGAGAACTCTTTCCCCTTGCTCTAGTTCATGGATCTCTATCCATAGGATAACTCTATCCCCTTGCTCTGGTTCATGGATATCTATCCATAGGAGAACTCTATCCCCTCTACTCTGGTTGGTGAACTTCTAGAAGACTTCTATCCCCACTACTCTAGCTTATGGATCTCTCTCCATAGGAGACCTCTATCCCCACTACTCTAGATGATGGACCTCTATCCACTAGAGACCTATATCCTCTCTACTCTATCACCTCCAAATTCTGCTCTCAACTCTATCTCAAATCTACACCAAACTCTATCCCAAGTCTAGCACAAATATACTCTAAATTTACTCATAAATCTCCACTAACACAATCTATCAAAATCTACTCTCAATTCTATCTCAAATCTCCCAAGCCTTAACACAAATCTTGAACAAATCAACAATCAAACCTGCTCTCAATTATATCTCAAATCTTCCCCAAGCCTTAACACAAATCTTGAACAAATCAACAATCAAACCTGCTCTCAATTCTATCTCAAATCTACCTTCAAGCCTTCTCAAAAGACTTGCTCAAATATACCTTCAAGCCTTCTCAAAATACTTGCTCAAATATACCTTCAAGCCTTCTCAAAAGACTTGCTCAAATCTACCTTCAAGCCTTCTCAAAAGACTTGCTCAAATCTACCTTCAAGCCTTCTCAAAAGACTTGCTCAAATCTACCTTCAATGCTGCTCACAAAACCTACTCAAATAACTCCAAATATTGCATACAAAACACAACTTAAATCTCTTTCAAAAATCTTTCTTCACACAGATAAATTCTACTTAGAATTCATTTAACCTCTAGAACATATAGAGAATGATATGCACTTGCCAATAGCTCAATATGTTCTACTCAATCATTAATTTTATCGCTTTCACATGTCTCACATTTATTACTCTTTAAAGGTAGGTCTAGTCTAGCACATGACACCTAACCTCCTGATGCACACACTTGCTTCACAAATCTGATTTCTAATGCTTGCACATTCACTTTCAATATCACTCAAAACCAATGCCCAAAAGCTTCACACATTCATTCAAACAATGAAGCACAATTTTCTCACAAACCCTAACACAAGTGTTTCCAATTTCTTTCAACAAAGATGCACAATGTAGGTCTCAAACCCTAACTCAAATATTTTCAACAATGCTTATCAAACAACCCTTTTATCTCCACCTTATGTTCCAAAAATATTCACTTCAACAAAACACTTTAAACAAAGGATGATGTGCCCATACCTCTTAATTTGCTCTTATGGAGATATGTCTTCAAAACCTGTCTCACAAATAACTGATTTTTCTAATGCCACTTCAAGGGTTAGATTGCAAGATACTTTCTCAAAACATCCACATGAATTTTCACCTTCTAAAATGCTCAATGAAATCTGAATTTGATATTCGATCACTCTTCTTTTGTTTTCAAAGATGATGCATTAAAACTCAACAAAACCTCTCAAAATTCCTTTTCATAATGCAAGAAATACAATAAAATTATCAAGCCACTTTTACACCTTATTACTCCTAATATTGCAAAATAATGTTCAATCCAACAAAGCCACAAATTACACATATAAATTTTTCATTTACACCTTATACCTCCTTCTTGATACAAATGAATTAAAGCACTTCAAATTTCCAAAAAGACCATTAAAGCATCACTTTATCTCATACCTTATAGCATTAACAAGAACTCCACTTCATATTTTTATTCAAAAATTAAACCATCACTTTTCAACCCTTTTAATTAAAAATTAAAAGCAAAAATTATTTCTCCTTATGTCTCCCTAAACAAGCGTGTGGCACATACCTTTGACTTGGGCACAAAATAATTTTCCAAAAATTATTCCCTTGCTACTACCTACCATCACTTTCACTACCTGATGGCCAATGTCTTAGCCACTAGCTAGGCCACCACGTGGGCTAGCCACCCACACAACACCAAAAGGTGCTCGTTGTCCTTTATACCCAAACTCTACCGCAAATCAAGAGGTTTTCCAAACAAAACTTTATCACCTTGCTACCACCGCATCTCGAACTCGAGACCTCTCTTCTACCATGCCCTAGCACCATGGGTTCTACCATCTGGGCTACCTTCTCGGATGGAACCAAAGCTTGGTCCCCTTCTCCTTATTACATGCTCTACCTCGATATGCAAAAATGTCTTGTTGTCTTCTCCTTCTCCACCATGAATCGAACAAACTTAGGCGCATCCATTTTTTCATTAATTTCTCCACCTTGGCTTAGCATTATATATAATAAATTTGACATGGTCCTTGACGTCGGCACATTTGATTTTCAAACAAAATTTTGGTGCTCGATTTGATTTTTTAATTATTATAATTATTTAAATCCTCAAGGATTTAAATATTATAATTTTTCCTTTGGGCCTTTTCTTAGGATAAAAACTTTGCCACCATAAATCATTTTTTCTTTTTCTTTTGCAAATGCCACCATGGTAAAACCATTTAACCTTTATTTTCCTTGACATAAATGACAACCAATGTCATTAACTTATGCCATTAATTCTTTGACATCAATGACAACAATATACTCAAAATTTCCAATGTTTTCCCTTGAGATCTCCATCGTGTGAAGATGGTTTTCAAGTGATTCCAAAACATGCAATCTATTTACAAAACTGACCCATTCAAGTGAATCAGGTCCTCAAATTTGACGACAACACCCTTAGGAGTAATTTAGACCCAATCCCATAGGAATTGGTGGTAAAAAGACACTAGATTTGATGGTCATCGCACCCCAGGGTGACCCCCAAATTATGATAGTATTAAATGGGTCATCCTGGTATGGCCACAAATTGGAGTACAATTTCTCCACTATTTTAGCATAGATAGATTCTATATTAGATTATATGCTCTCTGTTAAAAATTGGTGTAATTAAGAGTTTATTTTGTTTTTGTTATCATACTTTTTATGTTTTTTAGGCTTGAATGGCTCACCTTGGGACACCACAAATGTGAGTATAATTTCCATACTATTTTTAATTAGATTATTTCTATGGCACATAATATACATGAATCTAAGTTTTGGTAGCATTTGGAGCAATTTTGAATAATCTATTGCACTTTTCCTATTTTAAGGTCATTGATGAATGCATCTTCATAATTTCATCTCAATCCACACATGCTATTAATCAATTTTAATTTACTATATATAAATCTAGGTATCACAGTGCATGAGGAAGGACATCAGAAGCCTACTCTTCAATTGTGAGTGCCAGGAAGACACTGCAAGTGTGCCTTGTATTTCTAAAAGGATTTGATCCTTTGAGTATTGTAATGAGTGTATCAATTGAGAGCCCTCAAGGGGATATTTTGTAACCGTATATTTTACATTTATATTAATATAAGGAGACCCACCTATTTATTTCATATACTTGTCATTTTATGCTTGTTTGAAGTGTCACTTTCATAGTGCTTAGATCAAGTAGAACAATAGATGTATCTCATTTACCCTTGCTAGGTGCACCTTTTTTCCACTCTACAATGGAAACTTGGGAGTAACATTTATAGATACCCACATACAGGTATGGATAATTGAATAGGGATAATCATCAATTAGCTAACCACCTTGAGCCTCAAGTTGATAGCCTAGTAGCTATCATAAATTCTTGTGTTGATATAGGTGACTAAGTTGACGAAAATACTTCCTCTCTGCTTATTGTATATTTTTTATTGTGTTTTACTTCATCACTTGCTGCATCAATGGTTTAGAAAGCATGCATAAATTGGTTGTCTTTGAAAAACTCCTTGTGTCACTTAAATCCATTTGGCATGATGTTAGTATTTGATAAAAGAATATTTCTATATTTTAAAATAAGTATATAAAAATATATAGTAAGTTGTTATTTTAAATGATAATTGAAATTCATTTAAAAAGATAATAAGCTTTTATTTTAAATGATAATTGAAATTCATTTAAAGATAATAAAATTTTATTTTAAATGATAATTGAAATTCATTTAAAATATAATAAGCTTTTATTTTAAATGATAATTGAAATTCATTTAAAAATATAATAAGCTTTTATTTTAAATGATAAATGAAATTCATTTAAAAAGATAATAAGCTTTTATTTTAAATGAATAAAGGAAATTTCATTTACAAGAATAGATATTTTATTTTATAGGTAAGATATTTGTTAACAAATGAGATTTTTGTATTAAGATATTAAAGTCTTGTTCTAAGTAATAGCGAGCCATGAGAGCTCTTACTTTTATATTACAAAAATTATTTTATCTCTCATTTTAGATGATGGGAGATCATATTTGGTCTGAGAAGAGAGATCAGATTTGGTCTAAGAATATTTTGATCAATTTGAGGAACTGCACTATGGATGAACCTTGAAAGGAGGAAATATTACTTTTAAAAACAAAATTGTCTTCTCAACCATTAGGAATATAAGGAAGAAGTAAATTTGGGCAGTTGAGAAGTAATGGTGAATGCATAGCAAGTGGACGGGATTAGCAATGAATACTCCATTCCTTTAATAATGGGAGGATAAGTAAAGAGAGTGGTTGTTTTTTGTTCACTATGGAAGTGGAGGGTGAAGCAAAAACCATAAATATGAGCTACTATGATGACAACACCTCAATGAAGCTAGTGCTTCCTCTTGGATGAAATTACTAGGTTTGTACTATGCGTTACCCTTTTGGAATAACATATATGTAATCTTAGAAATGGTTTGTGAGCTATAGGTTTTTAGACACCTACAAATCCCACTGTTGTCATATCACTACGTGTTGGTAGTGTCATTTGGATTTGAGACCCTTAGTAGTAGCCATGTGAGTGTTGCAGTTATCTAGTACTGCTTAGGTCGAGTCAAAAGGACTACTTCTGCATCATCAGATATCTAATCCTTGGGTTGCATTGGTGGTTCACTTATAATATTTCCCAACAGTCTATGTTGTTGTGTTGGTGACAGTTGAGTATAACTTGAACCTAGCTACAAAGGAGTTCATTGTTTTTTTTGGAGTGTTGTTTAACTCTGTTATCTTGCTATTGCATCCACAATAGTTTCCTAGAGAGGAAATCCCTTCTCTTCCTATGAGAGTTTTGGATTTCTCACTCGTTAGACACCAACTAAATATTCTTATGCTTTATGTTGTATACAATGCTTGAGGTAGTATAATGGTTGACCACTGTGTTTTGTGTCTTGGATCGACCACATTATAGTATTCCCTTGATGTCGTTGGTTTTACCTTTTGTGTGCTACATTGACTATGGAGGAACCCTTCATTATTGCACGGTTAGTCGAGAAGCTCTTCACATCTCCTTCATCTCAAGTAGCAACTTGTGTATGATTATAGGACGACAACGTGTTTATGGTCTTTGTTAAATAAATATTATTTTATTTAGCATTAAGGTAAAACTTTGATTTGTGGGTTCGGGTCTATTATCTCCTTTGCTATGTGTTGAGAATGTAGGCTACTATTATGGGGAGATTCATGAGTTAAAGGGCCTTTGTTTAAAGTTACCTCATGTATTATTTATTTAATTAGAGTAATGGGACTTTAATTGAAATAAATAAAGTTGCCTCATGTATTATTTATTTAATTAGAGTAATGGGACTTTAATTGAAATAAATAAAGTAGCCTCATGTATTATTTATTTAATTAGAGTAATGGGACTTTAATGAAATAAATAAAGTAGCTTCATAGATTATTCATTTGATTAAGAGTGTGGGTACTTTAACAAATGAATAAGGTTGCTAAATGAATTGTTTATGAATTAAAGTATTTAGAATTTGATTCATTAAATAATGAAAGATAGATTGTTTTATAAATTAAAGGTATGGGACTTTGATTTATAAAATAAAGAAAATGATTTTTTTATGAATTAAAGTATTTAGACTTTGATTTACTAAATAATGAAAGATAGTTTGTTTTATAGATTAAAGGTATGGGACTTTGATTTATAAAATGAAAGAAATGAATTGTTTATGAATTAAAGTATTTAGACTTTGATTTATAAAATAATGAAAGATAGTTTATTTTATAGATTAAAGGTATGGGACTTCGATTATTAAAATGAAATAAATGAATTGTTTATGAATTAAAGTATTTAGACTTGATTCATTAAATAATGAAAGATAGTTTATTTTATAGATTAAAGGTATGGGACTGTATTTAGGCTTTGATTTATCAAATAGTGAAAGATAGTTTGTTTTTTTTTTTTTTAAAGCGAAAAACCCCTTGCGGAGCCGCCTTGGTCTGAGAGACCACGAATAGGGGGTTCTACACCTTCAAAGTCACCCGGGGGTCGCACCCGACCCTTCCCGCACCAACATTATCAATTGGATTTTAGATACCCAATTCAGCTTTTTGGTAGGGTGGATATTTGAACCTGGGACCTCCCTTGGAGGATTGCCCTCTCCTCTCCAACTCACCTACAACACCTAGGTAAATATAGTTTGTTTTATAGATTAAAGGTATGGGACTTTGATTTATAAAATGAAGGAAATGAATTGTTTATGAATTAAAGTATTTAGACTTTGATTTATTAAATAACAAAAGATAGTTTGTTTTATAGATTAAAGGTATGGGACTTTGATTTATAAAATGAAGGAAATGAATTTTTTATGAATTAAAGTATTTATACTTTGATTTAAATAATGAAAAATAGTTTGTTTTATAGATTAAAGGTATGAGACTTTGATTTATAAAATGAATAAAATGAATTATTTATGAATTAAAGTATTTATACTTTGATTTAATAAATAATGAAAGATAGTTTATTTTATAGACTAAAGGTATGGGACTTTGATTTATAAAATGAGCGAAATGAATTGTTTATGAATTAAAGTATTTAGAATTTGATTAATTAAATGAGGAAATATAGTTTATTTTATAGATTAAAGATATGTGACTTTAGTTTATGAAATAAAAGAAATATGGTTTATTTTATAGATTAAGTAATGAGACTTAATTTATGGAAATAAATAAACCTAGCTTATTTAAGGATTAAAGGTATGGGACTTTAATTCATTGAATAAAGGTTGGAAAGAATTGATTAAAGTAGGATCTATGATCTAGTTGCATTTTTTGAAAGACTCTCATGGGGTAATGAGAGGGGAAAATAAAAATAGTGGTTTTTATGATATCAACTATGAAGTAGATGATTGGATACTTTTATTTACTTTGTATAGTTGCAATTTGGAAAATAAAATAGTAAATGAATTTAGAAGCATGTCTATCATGGAACCATGAGTGCCCTGATCCCCTGCTATCCTGAATTGATCGAAGGAAAGACATGGCGGACCAAATATGGCAATTGGATCATATACATTGGTTTGAATCACTTATACAATGATTTAATTATGCTCAAATATTCTAGAATTGTAGGAGATATCCCAGATGGAAAATAAAGTATTATGTTATTATTTAAAAATATGGAGGATTTACCATACTTGTTTATATGTAATAACTCATTTGATGATTGGAAAATGTACTTTAAATTATGTTTATGAAATGCTTATGCTTCTCTAGTTAACTCTTTCTCTTCATTTATATGTCTTCCCCTTTTTAACATTTCTTGTATGCTTTATATATGTTCTTTGATTAGATAGAATGAATCTTTCTTGTTTTCTTTGCTAAACATAAAAGTGACCTAATAAATTGATATCTTAGGGTGAACCTAGAGAGTAACCTAAGGGATTGAGATCCTTTAGGGTGAACATAGGAGACTTAAGGAAATTAAGACCCCTTAGGGAGAGTGAAAGCTAAGTAGACTAAAATATTACATCTGAGTTAAGATAGCTCATCATGGAGATTATATTGATAGCTTAAGTCACATTACACATAGCATACCTACATAAATGGATTTGTGTATGGTATGGTGATGGGCGTATACTCTCGACTAATTGAGAGTGATAATTTTAGCTCATCAAGAGTGATGGGATAGATAAGCTTATTTGCGATAACATATAATACACTTACACTAACTGATTTGTGGTAGGGTATTTGGTGAGATTTAACTCTTTGGGAAAGTTAGGAAACTTAGTGATATTAAAAAAATAGAATAACCAAAGGTCAATTTGGGGTTTATGAATTCCTCTCCTTAAAAAAAAAAGTCTTTATATTTTTTGTGTGTTTTATTGTAGCTAGATTTTGGGTCATTACACCAACTTATCAAACCCAATGATCATACATTGATATAATCAACAAAAAATTGGTAAAACATGGTTTTTGGAGTGGATAAAAATATGATAAGTGGTACAAGATATAAAATTAGAGCATCTAAAATTAGCCTTTCTTTCAAAGCATATACTATTTAAAAAAAAATAGACATATCTTATGTGAAGTTTTGGGTCATAACATTTGCATATGGGTGTATTTTGAGCCCAATTTTTTAAATCTCATAGTTTTGAAAATATTTAAACTAGTAGTGTTGTTTGTGGTCACACCATGCAAGATTTTGTTCATTGATAGGAAAATTATGGATTAACATGTGCCCTTACTAAATTATCTATATTACACTACCTAAAAAATTAGTATTGGAGATTTGATATAGAGTAAGGTTTCTGAAATATGTAAATTAGGAACCTTGTGCTATTGATATTAAAGAGAGCAAACAACTCTATGGGTATAAGAAATATGAGGATTTTGATGTGATAACTATTCATGTCGGCTATATCTATGAAATTCATATAAGAAGCACCATGGACCATATGTAATTGCTTGGTAAGTTTTAGGAATTGTGTGCTTGCATTGATTTTACATAGATTAGTAGGTTGGACACTAATCTTACTACTTTGACTACAGACACTTTTGCTACTATTTATGAGTACATTAGTTGATTCAATAAATTATAATATGATATATAAACCTCTAGAGGAATTCCAAAGGTGATTGGACAATTTTTTGAGGATGTGGACATTGAGAAGAACATTGAACTACTTGATATTATCTTAAATAATATTTAGAAGGCATATTGTATAGTTTTATTTATATTTACTATGCTTCTTATTTACATTTTTTTCATTTACCACCAACTAATTAGGTGTTCAAGCACATTCTTAATCATTAGGCTAGAAGACAAAAAGTTATAAAATATCAAAATGATATGAAGAAAAAGTAGAATGAAAATAATCTCAATAAGACCTTAAAAAATCAAGCACATGAGTTCTAGAGTATGGAAGGAAATAAAGAAACTTTTACTTGAGGAAGTAGTATAAATGGGTGGTTTTAATTTTTCTACCTTCTATGCATATGGTGATAATAGGTTTGAAGGAGAAACCTCAAAGGCACATGTAATTATTCATTCGATATATTAGACATATTTTTTTCTAATGAGTAAATTTTGAATTTAGGGGTAGTAAGGCATATGAAAAAGTACAAACATCTCCTATAGGGGTGGAATAAATCACATTTTGGTCAATTTTTTTCCATTAGAGATGGATCTTAAATATATTTATAAGGATGTAATGAGGTTAGTATTGGATATTCTTCTTTTGATTAAGTTATTCATATTTGTAGTGTTTTACCCCAATATCTTGTCTATTTATCTCATTACTTATACAAACTAATGGTAGAATTTTTTTTTCATCATTGGGTAATTAAGATAGTTTTTTTTAATAACTATTACGATTTAGATTAAATCTTTAAGCTAGAGGAAGATATATTAGGACCATGGCTTCTCCTTTAGATAGTAAGAGCCATCAATGGCTTCATAGGATTGGGCATGTTAGTTATAGATATTTGAGATGTATGGGTTACTTTTAGATGTCCATTAGGCTTCCTTGTATTTTAATTTTGACTTGTGCATGTCAGATATGTATTTTAGGGAAGCATCATAGAGGGATATTTCTAAATAGGACAATGGGGCATGCTATTCATTTCTTGGATATCATACACAATGACATATGTGGACCTATGGTTATAGATTTTATTTCTATAAATATATACCATTATTAGTGATTTATCTAGACATATGTGGTTATATAATATTCATATTAAGGATAAAGCCTTCAATAGATTCAAGGTATTGAAATTTCATATAGAAATTTAGTTGAAAAGGAATATGGAGTATCTCAAATTAAACAAGGAAGCTAATTATATTTATAATGTACTTCATGATATTTTAACTCTTCATAGGATAACATATCAAATGGAAATTCACTATATCCTAGAGCATATAGGGATAGTTGATATGAAGAATAATATAGTAATAAAGACAACACATTATATGGTTTATAAGAAGGATATACAACACAAGTTCTTGGGCGAGGCCATAACTTGTACAACATACAACATTAAAAGTGTTCCTAATAGAGCTATATAGGGTATTACATTTATTAAAATGTTGATATGTGATAAGCATAATGTTTCTAGTTTCCATTCTATTGACTCACCAACATAGAATTATATACCCAAATATATTAAAAAAAGGATGTACCAAAGAGTCACAATTGGATTTTTATAGGGTATATAAATAACTCTAAAGCATATTATCATTATGATCCATAGAGGTGTGAGATACTTAGTTGAAGAGATGTAATTTTTGATGAGGTTCTTGTAGGTGATCCATTCATCATAGAAAATACTTATGTTTCTCTGTCTAACTCAATAGATTATTCAAACACTCTTGTAGGAACTATTTATATTAGAACATATTCTTCTAGTGATGATCCTATACCTATAGATTTAATAATTTCTTGGGTAGCATCACCTATAACACCTTCAAATATCAAATTAAAGGAATTATTATCCTAATACTTCAACTTTATGTTCTTTAATTTTATATGATGAGTTTATTGATGAGTTTTTTTATTATTATTTATGATTGGATTTTGATGTTACTTCCATAGGACAAACCAAATTCTTCATTAGCTTGTACAACACCCAAATCGTTTTAGATACTATCGTAGGATGCTTAAAGCATTTAATATTTGGAGTAAAATTAGAAGGCTCCTTCTTGACCATATATGTCAAAGACTAGTCATTTTGTAAATCTTCTTATGTATTCTTAGGCTAAGAAATGACCAACATGGTAAGATGCTATTCTTGAAAAGTATATATCATTGATGAACAATAGGACATCTATTGTTATTCCTCTTTCATAAGGGAAGAATACGGTTCGATACAAATGGGTTTATAGGACCAAGGGCATTTTGTATGGCTAGGTGGAAAAGCATAAGGTAGAACTTATTGCTAAGGATTTCTATTTGTAGGAGGAAATTGACTATCATAGATATTTCCTCTAATTGTTAAGATGGATTTGATTAGGATGATTTTTTATATAGTTTATTTCTTCAGTTGGAAGGTACACCAAATGGATCTAAGGAGTGATTTCCTTGGTTTACAAGTTTATTAGGCCTTGTATGGAATTAAATAGCTATCCTATAATTGATATGAGAAAATCCACTTTTTCTTCATCAATTGTTGGTTTTGGTAGTCTTAGGCTAAATATGGTATTTATATCAAACATCAAGATAGGGAAACCTTGATGATTGTTTTCTATATGGATAAAATTATCATCATAGGTAAATCTCCTACAATTATTTAGGACAAGAGGTTCCAAATTAATGTGTCATTTGAGATGATAGATTTGGGACTTCTACACTATTTCATATGGATTGTTATTGAACATGTTACTTCTAAGATTACCATTTCATACCGCAAGTAATCTTTGATCTTTTTTGGTACTTTGTATGAGTAATGCTCTAACATTGTATTTGTGTTCTATCTTATTTTTACCCCTATTTCATAGTATTATAGATGATACTCTACTATTACTCAAACTTCCAAAGAATTTAAATTTTATTTTTCCAATGAGGTAGGTAAGCATATTTTACTAATCATCATTATTATAGAGTAGGTGGATATTATTAAAACTTGTCTAGTTACTTTTTAATGTGATAATTAGAGTAGTGTCGAGCTTTTTTACAATCTAGTATTTCATAAATGGATAAAGCAAATTGAGATTACAATGCATTATGTGATATGGATTTATTCTAAGGGGATGCATTATCCTATTTTAATTTCATCAATAGATTAGGTAACACATGTCCTAAAAAAGGTTGTGTTTGAGGTTTATTTTTTGCAAATGCAGGAGCTACTTGGTATAAGAGATGGTCCCTTAAGAGGGAATGATCAGTGAGGGCATCACTCTATGTGGCCTATTCAACTTAAAAGGGGATGTTAAAATATGTGGTGGTTACACTTCATTTTGCCATAACTATATTTGTATTATATTGTATGTGTAATTCCTTTAGGACCTTGTAAACCTTGAAAAAGGTATTTTTGTAATATTTTATTATTTTAAATCTAAAGGTTGATTACTTAAGCTTGACCTAAAGGTAACTTGTATTTGAGTATAAATACCCCTTCATACCAACCATTTAATTTCCAATTGAAGTGTATTATATATTGCTATAGTTAGAACGATGCCCATGAAAATCCTCCTTATATCATGTGTAATTGCTCTTTGTATTTCATTTTAGCAATATTGGTTAATGTGTTGGTTACTTTCATTTTTGAAAAATTTTGTGAAGTCTAATATATTTATATTTTTGAAAATTCATAATCAAATATTTTTGTTCTTTAGGGTCAAATATTGTGTGTAAACGTTTATGTCATATTATTTATAACTATAATTACAAATACTTAGGATTGTTGTACATCAAATTGGATCAAGAAATTTGGTTTATATTCATATATTCTTAAAATATGTGTATAAAATTGTATGTTGATTTATATCAACGTTATTTTACTTGTGTATTATAATATATACACTTTGTGTTGCTACTATAATTAAGGTTAAACCTTTTGAAGAGTATTACATCCTTGTAACCTTAGTGTTAAAAGTGTAATCTAACTTGTGGCCAAGGCTAACATTGTATGATGTAATATTGTTTAGGTATAAGGGAAACAATTGTACAATGTATTTAATTTATTGTAATAATTTATTATGTAATCCATATAGGTTGTGGTTAAAATTTTTATGGTTAAGCCAATCTTACAACTTGTAATTAACTTTAAATCCATTTTGGTATGTTAGAATACGTTAAATTCATTTATGTTATTTGAGAATTTGGTATTGGTACAAATACCTCCTAACCAATCCATATATTATATTAGAGTGTTCTAATTCATATCTATTGATAATATATTGATTATTTATGGTGCATGCATGCACCCCATAATTTTTATCTCTTTTTTAGTCATTCATCATTTTATAGTTTGTATATAATAATTGAGTGGATTGATTACTTCTTGTCATTTTTGGAAAGTATTGTGAATTTTGACATGGTATTAGAGTAGTTATGGAGTAAAATTGGTTGGTCACATATAAAGTCTTTTCAAATCCTCCAATCCTTCTTTCAAAATTTAGGATGAATTACTCAAAGAAAAATAAGCATTATTTGCACAAGGCAACAATAGATCTTCTTGTTGGACCAGTGAAGTGCTAAACAATTTTTCATTAATCAAAATAATGTATGTATATATATATATATATATATATATATATATATATATAATTGCAATTAAGGTGGTTACTATTGCTAATTATCTTATTAATGCCTAGTCGGGATAACTCCTAAATTCCTAACTATATATATTATATTATATGATATATTTCTATCATTCCTACCTTATTACATTATTGATTAAAAAAGGGATAAGAATTAATAACTCAAAAAATAAAAAATATCATGGACTAGGACACACACATTAGTCCATGATTTACATCATCATGAATAGGGATAAACTCAATTTCTCACCTCAATGGGATTGACCATAGTGGACTCAATAAAGGATAGGGATAAATACAACTATCTAATATTTTACATCATTAGTGGATAGATATACACAAACTATCCATTTACATAGTTGTAAATAGAGACACACTCATCTGTCTAAAAATCCCTATGATTAGATACACACTCAACCTATCATACACACAATACTTTTCTTATGAATAGAGACATACACAACCATTCACAAGAGAATATGCAAATAAGGATACACTCTACTATATTTAAAACACAATATCTTCATTTCTCTCATATAAGGTATTTTATATGAACTAGATAATGTAATATAATATAGGATTTTAAAATGGATTAATGTTAGATCAACGATATAACCACCCTCAAGACAAACTAATTTTTTTATCATGTGATCTTAAAAATCCTTGAGCAGATTTTTTAAAACAATACTTGCATTGGGGTCAAAAAAAAAATTTCAGGCACTGAAGTTTCTTTCTCGAGTGAGATCATGGAGCCACTAATCTTCCAAGAGTATCTCTCTCTTATTGGGAAATTTGTCGATGCTCAGCCTAATATGGAAACTATCCATGAGTGGGCTCTATCCAAATGGTGGCTTTTGAGCAGCTTGGAGTTAGTGGCCTTTCCCAGGGGGTTTTTCATGATAAGGCTAAATAATTCCCTTGACACCCACTGCATCCTTACCGGAGGGCCATGGTTTTTTGGCCGTCGTAGCTCATTTCTACGGAGATGGGGGGAAGACTTTGACCTTGAAACTCAGTCTATCAACATCGCACCGATTTGGGTCAAACTTCATGGGCTCCCCCCATAGTTCTTCTACAATGATGCACTCAAAGGCATCACTCAACCGATTGGAGATTTGGTCACCATCGACCCTGCTACCCGAGCCAGAACTAGAATGACCTATGCTCGAGTTTGTGTCATGGCAAATCTGGACTCAGCTTTGCCTACTTGCATCGATATCAACTACGAGAGCTACATGAGATGCCAAGGAGTTGAGTATGAAAACAAGCCCGCTTTTTACTTGGAGTGCAATACTCAGGGCCATCTGCTTTCTCAATGCCCTTCCCAAAAAAAAGAAATCTCCAGTGATGTGAGATGAAAGTTGGATACTCAGATCTAGACTATCCAGAAAAAGGCTACTACCCAAGGTCATGGCTGATCTGCAAGCCCTCCTAAGACCTCTACTTCAGATCCAGTCAAACCCAACAAGGTTAGCGCTCTACCTCCTTGATCTAATAATTTTGCCCCCTTAGATAATCTTCATATTGGAGAGGACATTTCAGATGACCTACCCATAGATCTAACCATCGTGTCCACACCCACTTTGATCCAGTACCATTTATCCAAAGGAAATTCTGCAATGATATTTCCAAACTCACCCACCAATTTTGGTCCCTCACACCTTCCTCTTCCCCTCCCACCCCTCCCCCCATATTAGAGCCCCCTTCACCAAACCCTTGTTCCAACCTCCCTGCTCTTCATCCCCCCACTGGCCAGCCCCTGGGATTGACTCCATTGACATCCACCAAATATCCAGCCTGCTAAAATCTCCCAATCCCGCACCCAATGCAGACGTCAACAAAGATCAGAGGAGGGGATGACTGACAAATGCAGATAAAATTTCCAAAGCAGCCAAGATCAAAATGGTTGATGGCACAATGCCTATCACCTTGGGCCCCATTTCTAAACACTCCATCACAACTCACCAATACGAGGATGAAGTTAGACCCAAACTAACTCCGTCTCAAGGGAGAGGCAGAGGTCGCAAAGCAAACTCCAAATCGTCTCGATGAAGATCATATCCTAGAATATTAGAGGCCTCAACGGAACTGCAAAACAAAGAACTATTAAAATAGTAAGAAAAAATCTAAAACCAAGTATCACGTTCCTTCAAGAATCCAAATTAGATGAGAATAGCAGCATTCAAGTCTAAAAGTTAATATGGGAAAACAACAATTTTGCCTTTTGTCCCTCCACAGGGGCATCTAGGGGTCTCCTCTATTTATGGGACCCGACAACCATTGAAGGGAGAGTTATTTCAGTCTTTGACAGAACCATCAACATTCTATTTACCAATAAAGACACTCACCTCCAGTGGATCGCCACCAATGTTTATGGACCTAATAGTCCTATTAACAGAAGATTGTTGTGGGATAATATTTTTGCAATGCATAACAACTTTATAGACTTTCCGTGGATGCTTTGTGGTGATTTCAATTCTCCCCTAAATTTGTTTGATAAAAAAGGAGGTAATCCGATCACCAGCAGCTGCATAGAATACTTCAACAAATTTTTCAACCACAATGAGCTAATGGACATGCCGCTTCAAGGGTCCAACTACACATGGAGCAATAGAAGAGCGGGAATCCATCACATCCAAATATGGCTAGATATATTTCTCTTATCCAAAGAACTCATTCCTATTTTTGGCGATGCCAGGATTCATAGCCACCCTAAAATTGGCTCCGACCATAATCCCTTAATTCTAGACTGTTCTCGCCCCCAACAAATCTTCAAAATCCCCTTTAGGTTTGAAAATATGTGGCTCACTCATACAAATTTAGGTCAGTGTATTCGCCAATGGTGGCAGCAGGACTTCTATCCAAACCCTCTCACGAATCTGTTCCTCAAACTGAAAGCAATCAAACTCAAGCTAAAATGTTGGAACAGGGATGTCTTCGGCAACCTCTTCATCGAGAAAAAGCATCTGATGGATGAGCTAAAAAGGGTGGAAAATCTGATTCAGGGAGGAGATTTGAGAGCCAAAATTTTTCCTTGAAGAAAATAGCCTCCTTTCAAATTTTCACAATGCCTTGGGTAAGGAAGAGACTTACTAGAGGCAAAAATCTAGAAACCTCTGGCTCAAAGAAGGAGACACCAACACAAAGTTTTTCCATGCTTCCACCATGCATCACAGAGGCTCTAATAAAATCTTTGAGCTGACCAAGGCTGATGGATCCATTGTCTCTAACATCCAAGCAATCAGACAGAAGTCGTTTGCCACTTCCAAGAAATCTTAGGTCCAAGCACTGGCTACCATCCCCGCACTTCAAGTTATTTGCTACAGAACATCCCAAAGTTGGTGTCTAACAATGATAATTGAAAATTGCTTGAAAGCTTCACTGAAGAGGAGATCAAAGAAGCTCTGTTCACAATGGAACCTGATAAGGCCCCCGGACCTGATGGCTTCCTACCCCGGTTTTTTCAACATTTTTGGGATATTGTGGGCCAAGATGTTGTTGCTGTAGTTAAATTCTTCCAAAGAGCCAAAAATATGCCGAGAGAAGCCAATTCCACTTTCATTGTTTTAATTCCCAAGTCCAATGATCATGCTTCCCTTTCTAATTTTAGGTCGATTAGTCTTTGCACTGTCATTTACAAACTTATCACCAAAGTTATGGCAAATAGGTTGAAAGACATCCTTCCCTCCATCATCGATCAGTGCCAAGGGAGCTCGGTCAAAGGCAGATTCATTTTGGATGGAGTGATAACCATCCACGAACTGGCCCACTCGACATCAAAAAATAAAAAACCCAACATGTTCCTTAAGCTCGACATGAACAAGGCTTTCGATCGGGTTTCCTGGAAATTCCTATTCAAAGTCTTTGAAAAGTTTGGGTTTCACAAAGAATGGATCAAGATGGTTCATGAATGTGTCTCGACTACTTGGTTCTTGATTCTTATCAATGGCTCACCCATAGGTTTCTTCCAAAGTTTCAAAGGCATCCATCAAGGGGACCCTCTATCCCCCTTTCTCTTCATCATTTTGGTCGAAACCCTTGGAAGAACCCTTTCAACTGCCTGCAATAGTGGTCTTGTTTCCGAGATCAAACCAGCCTCAACATCCAAAGCCATATCCCATCAACAGTTTGTTTATGATACTATTCTATCCTCTCATGCTTCCGTTCCCAAAGCAAAAATCATTAAGAACATTCTTGATTATTATGAAGAGATGACTGGTCAAAAAGTCAACTATCGCAAAAGCAAGCTATACTTATACTCCCAATCACAGACAAAATAGGATTGCTGAGATCCTTGGGTGCAACATTGGGAGCCTTCCAACTACCTATCTTGGATTACCGCTTTTCCATGGTAGATCAGTCTCCGCTATGTGGAACCCTATTTTAGATTGCCTCAACAAGAAACTAGCGGGGTGGAAAAGCTCAATGCTCATCCAGGCAGCCAAAGCCACTATGGTCCAAGCTTGCCTTCAAAGTATCCCCATTTTTTTCCTATCTATTTTCAAAGCTCCAACTACCATCTACCAAAAAATTGAACAAATTCAACGCAAATTCCTTTGGGCTGGAAACGAAAACAAGAACAAATTTTTGCTAGTCGCCTGGGATAGGGTTTGTTCCAAGAAAAAGGATGGAGGACTCGAATTCAGAGACATCAAGTGGATGAACTTGGCCCTCATTGCCAAGTAGGCCTGGAGACTTACCATCAATGAAAAATTCACTTGGATTGATATCATTAAAGCTAAGTACCTCCATCAGTTGTCCTTTCTTGGAGAGCACAACCTCCCTATCGGATCCCATTTATGGAATGGCGTAATAAAAACAAGGAAAATCATCATGGAAGGCTTAAGGTGGTGTCTAGGAACTATAATGACCATCCATTTTTGGGATGACCCATGGATCCATGATAAACCTCTCAGCCAAGATCTGCATCTTGTAGTGCTCAAGGCGACTACCGAAGCCACCTTTGGAGATAAGGTGTGCCATTTCATTAACCAAGGTCCTACAAGACTTGAATGGAAACACCTGGCTCTAAATGGGCCCATGCATATCATCAAGGCTCTCAGGTGGTTACAAAACTTGTTGAGGACTTGCATCATCCCGAGCTCTCACAAAGATGATTCCATGGTCTAGAACCTTGAATAATCTAGAAATTTCACTGTCAAATCAGCCTACTACAGCCAAGAAAATCCCATAGATGGTTTGGACTTATCAAATCAGGTTTGGGTCCCCAAGATCATTCCCAAGGTCAAATTATTTTGTTGGTTGGTCATCCAAAACATAATCCTCACCATTGACAACTTGATAATCAGAGGTTTACTCATTCCCAATTGGTGTATCTTGTGCAAAAATGCCTGTGAGTCTACTTCGCATGTTTTTTTGGAATGGCCATTTTCTCTTGCAGTTCTCAACCAGGTCCATAACACCTTTGACATCTCCATAGTCCTCCCAAATTCCATTCCCCTCCTTATCAAGCAATGGCCTCGACCTTTCAAGAACAACCAACTAAAATTCATGTGGCAAGCTTGCCTTCACCTTTAACTATGGCAGATATGGCTTGAGAGAAATGCTAGAATTTTCAAAAATCATGCCACTGATAAGAAGATTATCATTGTAAAAATCATGAACCTTGCTGCGAATAATGCCTCTCTTGTTTCGTCTTCAAAATCCCCCCTCATGGATTAGAATTGGACCTAACCAAACTTTTCAATCTGTATAACATCTTTGTCTTGCCTCGTATTTATATTGACAGGTCCATCATCAAGTGGGTATTACCACCTACTGGGTGGCACAAGCTCAATTTTTATGGTGCGGCTAAAGGCAACCCAGGAGCGGTTGGCAGAGGGGGAATTCTCAAAAATCATAGAGGAGAAATAATTTTGGCCTTTGCCCAGAACCTAGGAATTCAATCCAACAATATGGCAGAGGTGTGGGCCCTGTTCCAAAGTTTGATCCTCATGGAAGGGTTGACCATCAATAAACTTATCATCGAAGGAGACTCGTTGCACTGTATTAATTGGCTTAATGGTACTGCTAAGCCTCCTTGGGCCCTTGCTTCGATTTTCCAAGAATGCAAGGCCCTAATTGGCAATTACCCATAATTAGCCATTAAGCATCAATACTGGGAAGGAAACAAAGTTGTGGACTGGCTTGCTAACAAGGAAGTCGACGAATCTGACATTCAAGTGTGGAGAGACTCCTTCCCCATTTGCCTAAGGAACCATCCTACAAGTTTCAATGTTTGCACAATGTGAGATGTTTCCAGGGGATTGGTTTGGCTTGCTGTTGAAACTTGTCGTGATATCATGACACCTTTTCCTTCTTCTCCTTCGGCAGTGAAAATGCAACATGTCACTATTTCATGACACTTTTCACCTTTGGCCGTGAAAATGCAACATGTCACGATATCACGACATTTATTTCTCCTTTGGGCGCAACGTTGCAACATGTCACGATATCGTGACACTTTTTTCTCCTTTGGTCGCGGTGCTACATCATGTCACGATATCATGACACTTTTTCTCTTTTGGCCATGATGATGCAACATGTCGTGATATCGTGACACTTTTTCTCTTTTGCCGTGATAATGCAACATGTCATGATATCGTGACACTTTTTCTATCTGGCCATGATAATGCAACATGTTGTGATATCTTGACACTCTTTCTATTTTGTCGCGATAATACAACATGTCGCGATATCGTGACACTTTTTATATTTGACTGTGATAATACAACATGTCATGATATCGTGACACTTTTTCTCTTTGGTCACGATATTGCAACATGTCACGATATCGCGACACTTTTTCCTCATCTGGCCGTAGCAATGCAACATGTCACGATATCGCAAAACTTTTTCTCCTTTGGCCATGTCATTGCAACATGTCATGATATCATGACATCCTTTCTCTCTGGCCACGATGTTGCATCTTGTCATGATATCGTGACACTTTTTCTCTTTGGCCACGATGCTGCAACATGTCGCGATATTGCGACATCTTTTCCTTCTTTGGCCGCGGCAATGCAACTTACCGTGATATCATGACATATTTTTTCCTTTCGCCGAGACGATGCAACTTGTCACGATTTTGCGATACTTTTTCTCCTCCGACCATGTTGCTGCAAATTGTCGTGATATCGCGACACTTTTTTTCCTCTGGTCGCGATGACGCAACATGTCATGATTTCGCGACACTTTTTCTCTTGGGCCGCGATGACGCAACATGTCATGTTATCATGACACATTTTCCTTCTTTGGCCATGGCATTGCAACATGTCGTGATATCGTGACATTTTTTACCCTTTTGGCGAGTCGATGCACCACGTCGCGATTTCGCGAGATTTTTTTTCCTTAGGCTATGATGATACATCATGTCACGATATCATGAAACTTTTTCTCTTCTGGCCATGAAATTGCAACATGTCGCAATATCATGACACTTTTCCTCCTTTGGTCGTGACAATACAACATGTCACGATATCATGACACCTTTTCTCTTATAGCCACGATGGTGCAGCATGTCACGATATCGTGATACTTTTTCTCCTGTGTTCTCAACAATGCAACATGTCGTGATATCACAACATATTTTCTTCTTAGGCCTTGATGATACAACTTGTCATGATATCGTGACACCTTTCCTCCTCTGGCCACAACGACGCAACTTGTCATGATATCGTGACACTTCTTCTATTCTGGCAGTGACGTTGCAACTTGTCACGATTTCGTGACACTTTCTCTCCTTTGGACGTGATGCTGCATCTTGTCACGATATCGCAACATCTTTTCCTCCCTTGGTCACGACGACACAACATGTCACGATATCGTGACACCTTTTCCTCCTTGCTTTTTCTATATGCTTGGGACCGCAAAAATGCAACATGTCGCGATATCACGACACCTTTCTTCTTGTGGTGTTTGGTTTTTTATGATCTTTAGCTCTTGGGCCTCTTCGTTCGGTTTGAATTACATGTAAAAAATACTTGTACAAGGTTCAAGGACCTTTCAACACCCTTTCAACCAATAAAAAAAAAAAATGTTTTCCACTGAGTATAAATATGTATTTAAACAATCACATCAAATCATTATGTCTACACTAATCAGAATGTTGAAGTGCTAAATTTCAATGTAATTTCAATTAATCCTTCACCAAAGTATCATATAAATGTTCAAATATACTATATTATAGATAATATGGGGTATTAGAGGTTTCTTCTTCAAAAAGAGTCTTCAACCCATTATGACACAAGTGTCTCCCAATAAACATTGGTGCATTTGTTTAATTAAGTTAAAATATCCAACTTGAACCCTTAAGGAATATTCTTTGAACATTCCAAGTTAATAAAAATTATGCCAAATCATTGTCTTATCATCTACATTTAATAAAAATAAAAATAAAAATAGTTTTGATTTATTTAAATATGTTGATGTCTCCTTTACATTTTTGGACGACATA
Organism: Wollemia nobilis; assembly: GCA_028583015.1. Taxonomy (NCBI): domain Eukaryota; kingdom Viridiplantae; phylum Streptophyta; class Pinopsida; order Araucariales; family Araucariaceae; genus Wollemia; species Wollemia nobilis. Next base: position 4,003,678 of record JAQPPZ010016612.1, read on the forward strand.
TTTTTTACATGCAATATATCATGTACTATTGAAAATTTTGAGTAATTATGTTGTCATTGATGTCAAGTGTTAGATGCAAGTAAATTTCATCTTAGTGCAAGGAAATTGATAAAAATAGGGTTAAAATATTTATATTTTAAGCCCAAGATATTTGGTACAAATCTCCACATGGTTGGTTAAAAGGTTGTCTAAAAATCCCAAAGGAAGAAAATGTCTAGGCTCAAAAAGGAAATAATATTATAATATTAAAGTTAAAAGGTTAAAGCCTAAGGATGCATTATAAAATAATTATAATATTTATATTATAATTTTTATAACCCAAAGTGGGTTTGGCACCAATATTCAAAAGTTGTTTTTAAACAACTTCCAAGCATTGTCGACGTCCTTAGCATGGTGGTAAATCCATATTAATATGAATGATTTTTCTAGCCCTAAGGTTCTATGTTTGATGTATGAAAAACTCAGTTAATATGATTTCTCCTATGTGCAATTCATGAGAAGGAAAAAGAAAATTTTTATTAAATGGAAGGTTCAACGGTTTTAATATAAGATCGCTTGATCTTATATCTGACCAAGCGGTTGGCCTAGCAGTAGACTGGGCAGTGTTTAGGTGCTGGAAGATTATAGGTTTTGTGTTCAAATCCGGGCGATGATAGTTTTATTTAGTGTTTTGTTGGCAAGGAAGTTGAGTGGAGGTCAAAGTGTGCATCATGTATTTTCATCCTTGTGTGGACAGTTAGCCTAGCGACGACCCAAAGGGTGTTAGCTCATTGGCATGTGGTAGGTGCTACATTCGAATCTCTTGTGGTAGTTTTTGGTAAGCATTAATTAAATTTTTAATTTCCTAAGGTTGAGGATTAGGTGCATGAGGTATATTTGATTATTTAAGCACTATTGACTTAGGAAGGTATAAGGGGAAATAGTTTTTAATTATTTCTTGCAATTTCTTTTGGAGAAAAATATTATGAAAATGTCTTTTTGCTGAAATGTGATTGTGTGGAGTAATATGGATTTTTGATAATTCTTTTATGAATGTTTTTAAATTAATAAGGAGTTGAAAGGTGTATGAAGTATTTCTATTGCTTGTATTTTGCTTCATTTTGAAGGACTTTGTTTTATGATTTAATTCTCTAGTTTGAGAAACCAAGAGAGTTGGTTTGGAGTTTAATTGTGCACACTTTTTGAGAGAGGTTTCTCAATATATGAAAAGATGTTGTGCTAATATTTTGAAGTTTCAAAAGATATCATTTTTGTGAGACAGGTTTTGAAGACATATCTTCATAAAAGAAAATCAAGAGGTATGGGTACATCTTTCCTTATTTAACGTGTTTTATTTAATGAATATTCTGAACATAAAGTGGAGTGAAAAGGATTATTTGATAAGATTTTTTGAAAATATTTGAGTTAGTATTTGTGCTTCATAGTTTAATGGTTTGGAAATATTTTAGAGAGAATTTGAGAATAATCTATGCTTCTATTATTGAAAGAGGTTAAGACATTTGTGGTAGAGATAGTGAACTACTTGTGCTAGATTGGAAGACAAGTTAGTGTATCTTTGTGAAATATTTTAAACATTGGTTTGAGAGGTATTTATTACAAGTGTGAAAGTGGTTGAGATCAATTTTGTGAAGGGAAATTGTGTATTAATGTGATTTATGTGTGAGAGCAAATTTGGAAGAAAGATAGATCAATTTTGTGAAACAAGTTATACATCGATTGACTTGATTTGAAAGAGTTTTTGAAAGAGTTTTTGAAAGAGATAAATATTGGATTAGTTGAATGTAATATTTGTGAATGTGAAAGAACATATTGGGATTTTAATAGTGTATATAATTATCTATATGTTCCAGAGATTAAATGAATTCTGAGTAGAATATATTTATTTGAGGAAAGTATTTTTGAAAAATATGTAAGCTTTGTTTGTATGCAAAGTTTAGAAATATTTGAGCAGGTTTAGTGAGTAGCTTTGAGGTAGATTTGAGAAAGTCTTGTGAGAAGACTTGAAGTATATTTAAGGTAGATTTGAGCAAGTCTTGTAAGAATACTTGAAGCAGATTTAAGGCAGATTTGAGCAAGTCTTGTGAGAAGACTTGAAGCAGATTTAAGGTATATTTGAGAAAGTATTTTTAGAAGGCTTGAAGGCAGATTTGAGCAATTATTTTGATAAGTCTTGAGGATATATTTGAGATATAATTGAGAGCAAGTTTGAATTTTAATTTTATCAAGCTTTGTTTTAAGGCTTGGGGACAGATTTGAGATAAAATTGAGAGTAGGTTCGATTGATTATTTTTTTATGCTTTGTGTTAAGACTTGGGGTAGATTTGAGATAGAATTAAGAGAAGATTTATGAGTAGAGTTAGAGCAGAATTTGGTGCAAATTTGAGATAGAGTTGAGAGTAGGCTTTGTAGGTGATAGATTAAATAGGACAACAATCTCTAGTGGATAGAGATCCATCATCCATTACAGTGGGAATAAAGGTCTCTAGTGGAGAGATATCCACAAGCCAAATTAGTGGGGGTAGAAGTCTTCTAGAAGATCACCAGCTAGAGCAAGGGGAAAGAATTCTCCTATGGAGAGAGATCCACAAATTAGATCATAGGGGATTGGTGTCTCCTTTGGATAGAGGTCCACAAATATTGTAATAGGGAATTGATTCCCAAGAGATTTTTTGAGAAATTTAGAAGAAATATTTTCTTTATGGATGTAAACCACATTGGGTGAACCACGTTAAAGTTATCTCTCATGTGTGTGATGATTTGTACATTGATTTGATTACTGCTATTGATATTGCCATTGATAATTTTGGATAATATTGTTTGAGAAAGAAAAGTAAAAGTTGGTCTTATACTGTTCACCCCCCCTCTCAGTATAAGATTGTGCTCTTCAATAGGTATCAAAGATGGTTCCTTCAAAACAGTCTAACAACTTGAAGGAAAATATTACAAGAACACAAATGGCATCTCAAAATGGATCTTCATCAAATAAGGTACCATTGTTCAATGGAAATAATTATGCTTTCTAGAGCATAAGAATTAAGGCTTACGTAATGGCACAAGGATGTGAGACATGGTAATCCATTGAGGATGGATTTACACCTATATCTACTCCTCCCACGGATAAATATGGTAAGCTATTATATGTGAATAATTCCAAGGCTATGATCGGAATTTTAAGTGGATTAAGTGAAGCAAAATTTGTGAAAGTTATGCATTACAAATCAACAAAAGATATATGGGATAAATTGAAGCAAACATATGAAGGAGATAAAAATATAAAAATGGCAAAACTATAAAAACACAAGAAAATGGTTGAATATTTGAATATGGAAGATGAGGAAGACATTTCTACATACTTACTTCATGTGGATGAAGTTGTTAATACCATGTGTGGGCTTGGATTTGAAATTGAATACTCTAGTGTTGCTTAAAAGGTTTTAAGGTCACTTCCTATGAGGTATGATGGAAAAGTTTCAGCTATAGAAGATATGAAAAATATTGAAATTTTTACTATCGATGAGTTACATGGAATTCTTATAGATTATGAGATGATAATAGTAAAGGATCCCAACCCCAAGAAAGAGGCAGCTTTCAAAGCATCAAATAAAAACAAATATAAGAAATTAGAATTAAGTGGTGAGTCAAGCAATGATAAAGAAGTTAACTATAATAGAAGAAACAAGGACTCAAGAAAGCACAAATATATGAAAACAATTAAATATTTTAATTGTAGAAATTTTGGTCACTATGGATCTGATTGTCCAGAATATGGAAGCAGTAGCAGTGAAGAGAAATAGTATCATAAGAAAAAGGAAGGAGGAAAATCTAGGTATAAAAATAAAAATAGGTATGGTTAAAGCAAGTATGAAAATAAATTCTTTCAAAGGCACAAGAAGATTTTATATGTTAACAAGATAGGAAAGGCTTCAAGTGACAGTGATGAGAGACCCTCAGATAGTGAATAAGAAGAGATTCTATTTTTGGAAATAGAAGAGGAAGAAAATTCTCCTATTGAAGATAAAGTTGAAAAGTATGAAGATACTCTTGAAGACCAAGAATTAGAACAAGAGTTAGAAAGTAAAGAGGAAGGCACAATAGATCTAGAAGCATAACTTATTATTGATCTTAGACAATTGAAAAAGGTTAGAAAGCATAATTCAAGACTAAAGAATCAAGTTCAAGAATGTGAGGAACTGAAAGAAAATGTTATTCAAGACCTGAAAAACTCAATAGCTAAGGCAAGGAGAGTTAAAGAGGTCATGAGTGAAAATTTAGAAGCAAAAGAGTCAGAATGTGAAAGACTTGAACATGAGGTATTTTCACTAAGGATAGAAGTGAAAAATTCTAACGATAAGCTATACAGGTATGGTAAAAGTTCAAATACTTTGGATAAGATTATAAATGTATAAATATCTTCATATATTAAAACAAGACTCAATTTTGAAGAAGGACAAGGAAAATAAGAAGGGTCAAGCTCAAACTCAAAAGAAGAGGAAGTTTCAGAAGAATAGAATGAAGAATAAATAGATACTTATGAAGATAATTTGAAGAATAGAAGCTTCACTAAGAAATGAAAAAATGCACAAACAAGGAACAAGGATCATCATAGAGACAAAATGAATAAGAGACCAGTGGGCTCAAGACAATATTTATTCAAAGGACATTGTTTTTCATGTAACTGGTTTGGTCACAAGGCTATGAATTTTATGGTTCATTGAAATAAGGAGTATGGTTTTACTAAGAGGAATTTCAAATATGGACATCTCTTTCAAGGTGATTGCTACTCTTGTAATCGGTTTGGTCATAAAGCAATTCACTGCAGGGTTCATGATAGAAGAGTATGGCTTCACTAGGAGGAACTTCAAGATATTTACACCTTCCAATAACTACAACATTAAGTGTTACAAATGTAATAATAGGGCATAAGATCAAGTGGTGCAGAACAAAGTTTCTAGAGCTTCCAGAGACAGGCAAGAACATGGAAACTCAAAAGGATAAAAATGGTATGTTGATAAATAATATTGAAAAAAGAAAAAGAGCATTGTATACTGGGAGTAGAGATAATCCCACTAAAAAATTAATCACCTCAAGGAGAAGATGTGGGGAGGGAGCCAAGCTAAGAGACTTATATTTAACCCCAAAGGAGTCCCTTTGCCATTGATGTCAAAGAGAGAGAGATTTGAGTAAGGGGGAAAGCATTTAGTTAGGGGGAGGAATTTCTTAGGAGGAGCAGATTTGGAATCAAATGGTTTGGGAAAAGGAATTTTTAGAAAAGGGTTTCCATCAATGACAAAGGGGGAGATTGTTGGAAATTTTGAGTAATTATATTACCATTGATGTCAAGTGTTAGATGCAAGCAAAGTTCATCTCAGTGCAAAGGAATTTATACAAAGAGGGTTAAAATATTTATATTTTAAGCCCAAGAGATTTGGTACAAAGCTCCACATGGTTGGTTAAAAGGTTGTCTAAAAATCCCAAAGGAAGAAAATGTCTAGGCTCAAAAAGCAAATAATATTATAACATTTAAGTTAAAAGGTTAGAAGCCTAAGGATGCATTATAAAATAATTATAATATCTATATTATAATTTTATAACCCAAAGTGGATTTGGTGCCAATATTCAAAAGTTGATTTTAAACAACTTCCAAGTGTCACCGACATCCTTAGCATGGTGGTAAATCCATATTAATATAAATGATGTTTCTAGCCCTAAGGTTATATTTTTGATGCACGAAAAACTCGGTTAATGTGATTTATCCTACCTGCACTTCATGAGAAGGAAAAAGATAAAATTTATTAAAGGGAAGTTTCGACAGTTTTAATATAAGATCTTTTGATCTTATATCCCACCAGGCAGTTGGCCTAGAGGTAGACTGGGTAATTTAAAGGTGCTGGTAGATGCCAGGTTCTATGTTTGAATTTGGGTGGTGATAGTTTTGTTTAGCATTTTGTTGGCAAGGAATTTGAGTGGAGTTCAAAGTGCACATCGTGTATTTTTGTCCTTCTATGGGTGGTTGGCCTAGCGGCAGTACAAAGGGTGCTAGCGCACAAGCAGGTGGTAGGTGTTTTGTTCGAATCTCCCATGATAGTTTTTGGTAAGAATTAATTAAATTTTTAATTTCCTAAGGTTTAGATTTAGGCACATGAGGTGTATTTGATTATTTGAGTGTTGTTGACTTAGGGAGGTATAAGGGGAAATATTTTTTAATTTTTTCTTGCAATTTATTTTGGAGAAAAATATTATGAAATTTTATTTTTGTTGAAAAGTGATTTTGTGGAGTAATAAGGATTTTTGATAATTCTTTTATGAATATTTTTGAAATTAAGAGGGAGTTAAAAGGTGTATGAAGTATTTATATTGCTTGTATTTTTTGTCCTTTTGAAGGGTTTGGTTTTATGATTTAATGTTCTAGTTTGAGAAACCAAGAGAGTTGGTTTGGAATTTAATTGTGCAAACTTTTTGAGAAAGGTTTCCCAATATATGAAAATGTGTTGTGCTAATATTTTGAAGTTGTAAAAGATATCATTTTTCTGAGATAGGTTTTGAAGACATATCTTCATAAGAGCAAATTAAGAGGTATGGGCACATCTTTCGTTATTTAATGTGTTTTGTTGAATGAATGTTTCTGAACATAAACTGGAGTGAAAATGATTGTTTGATAAACATTGCTGGAAATATTTGAGTTAGAATTGTGCTTCATGGTTGAATGGTTTGGAAAAATTTGGGAGATAATTTGAGGATAATCTATGTTTCTATTATTAAAATAGGTTAAGACATTTGTGCTAGGGATAGTGAACTACATGTGCTAGAGTTGTAGACAAGTTAGTGCATCTTTATGAAATATTTTAAATGTTGGTTTGAGAGATATTGATTGCAAGTGTGAAAGTGGTTGAGATCAATTTTGTGAAGGGAAATTGTGCATTAATGTGATTGATGTTTGAGAACAAATTTGGAAGAAATATAGATCGATTTTGTGAAATAAGTTATACATTGTTTGATTTGATTTGAAAGGGTTTTTGCAAGAGATAAATATTGGATTAGTTGAATGCAAGATTTGTGAATGTGAAGAACATATTGGGATTTTGATAGTGTACATAATTATCTATATGTTTCAGAGGTTAAACGAATTCTGAGTAGAATATATCTATTTGAGGAATGCATTTTTGAAAAATATATAAGCTTTGTTTGTATGCAATGTTTGGAAATATTTGAATAGGTTTAGTGAGTAGCTTTGAGGTTAATTTGTTAGTCTTACAATGACACTGAGAGGGGGGGGTGAATCAGTGTAGCTCTATAAACTTAAATTTATAGCTCTTAATACCGCAACAATTAAAACTTATTACTAGATACAACAAGTATAACAAAAGAGAATCACACAACACAAGATTTAATGAGGTTCACCAATGTGGTTACTCCTCAAAAATTGACTACTTGGACTACCATACAAATATAGCCTTTGCAAAGCACCAAATTTACAATCAATTTACCATCACCAACTGGAAGGAGCAACAACCCCTGATTTATCTACACCAATAGAAAGGAGCACTAACCCCTGATTTACCAGCATCAACTGAAAGGAGCACCAACCCCTTATTTATCTACACCAACAAAAAGGAGAACCAACCCCTAATGCCAAGTTGCAACCTAGACTTCAATTTGAATCTATAAGTTAGACAGTAAGATACCTTTGCTTTTGCAAGACCCTAATTGGTATTTTTCACCTTTGCGTTCTCTATGCACTTTGCTCTCTCTGCATAATCACTTCACACACTCTGCTTTGTTACAGTAGAACTTCATGATCATCCTCTCCCTTTTGTGCACTCTGCTCTCTTTGCAAATTTCACACTTAGCATGATTCGACATGACTTGCTCTCTATGCACGACGATCGTGTTTCACACACATTCGACGATACACTCAATTCTCCAAACAACCCTACTTTTATAACAATATTTTTATGAAGAAAACCCTAATCTTAGTCAGCTATAAATCCTAATATTAGTCGACTTTTACAACAACTGTAAACCCTAATTTTAGTCGGCTGTTGTCGGTCTTTGTCGGCTTCACCTCAATCACAAAAATACAACATGTTGCAATATTGTGACACTTTTGCCTCCGTACACTTTGTCTATTCTTTTTTCACAATATTGTGACATTTTTGCCTCCGTATACTTCGTCTTTGCTTTTGTCGTGATATTGCGACACTTTTGCTTCCATAGACTTTGACTTTGCTTTTGTCGTGATATCGCGACACTTCTACCTCCATAGTATTCAACTTAGCTTTTGTCATGAAATCACAACACTTTTTCTTCCATACTTAGCTTCTTTGCTTTTGTCATGAAATCACGACACTTCTATCTTCAAAGTATTCTTCTCTGCTTTTGTCGTGAAATCACGACACTTCTGCTTTTGTACTTTACTTCTTTGTTTTTGTCATGAAATCGTGACACTTCTGCTTTCAAAGTCTTGCTTTCTGCTTTTGTCATGAAATCGTGATAGTTTTGCTTCCATACGCTTCCTCTCTTTCTTTTGTTGTGAAAATGTGACATGTCGCGATATTGCGACACTTTTCAAACTTACTTTCTCTCTCTTATTTTAGTTGCAAAATCATGACACTTTTCCAACTTACTTTATCTCTCCTATTTTAGTCGTGAAAATGCGACATGTCACAAAATCGTGACACTTTTCCAACTTACTTTCTCTCTCCTATTTTAGTCGTGAAAATGTGACATGTCACGAAATCGTGACACTTTTCCAACTTACTTTCTCTCTCCTATTTTAGTCGCAAAAATGCGACATGTCGCGAAATTGTGACACTTTTCCAAATTACTGTCTCTCTCCTATTTTAGTCACGAAAATGTGACATGTCACGAAATCACGACACTTTTCTTACTTGTTCTCTTTCTTCGAACTTGTCACGAAATCGCGATACTTTTTCCTGCTTTCTCTTTCTCTTCCAACATGTCATGAAATCACGACAATTTTTCCACTTGCATTTTTCTCTTCCAACATGTCACGAAATCATGACAGTTTTTCTTGCTTTTTCTCTCTCTTCCAACATGTCACAAAATCGCAACAGTTTTTCCTGCTTTTTCTCTCTCTTCCAACATGTCACGAAATCGTGACAGTTTTTCCTACTTTTTCTCTCTCTTCCAACATGTCACGATATCATGAAACTTTTCTTACTTGTCTTTTTCTTTGATATTTTGCATATGGGCCACTTCGGTCTTCTTGGAAAATCACTGTACATACTCTGAATAACCTTTGAACTCCTATTTTATGCATCTGAATAGCTTTTGAACTTCATGTCCACTACATCAACATATCTATCTGATCGTGTTGACAACAATGAAAATACTGTTGCTGCACCTTGCTCAACAATCTCCCCCTTTGGAATTGTTGGCAACACATGTGTAATTTCCTGTAACTCTTCTCCCCCTTTGACAATAATACCAAAGGGCTACTGCAAACTCCTCTTGAGTCCATACACAACATTCTCAGGCACAATTTATTACACTTAGCAAAAATCATGAACATGAGCAAAAAGATAATCAGATACTTAAATGCTCCCCCTGATAATGCGATCCCTATAGCTAGTCAATTCTTGGGAAGTGTGACCACTCCTAATTTATTGCAAAGGTACTCAAAAAATTCCTTGGGAAATGGTTTTGTGAAGATATCTGCTACTTGCTCTATAGTTGAAACAAAATCCAAATTAACCTCACCTTCCACAACTTTCTCCTTTAATAAGTGATACCTGATAGCAATGTGTTTTGTGCGTGAATGCATAACCAAATTCTTGGAGATGTTAACATCACTGGTGTTATCACACTTAACTAATATTGGCTCACTGAAGCTAATACAAATATCTTTCAGGGTTTTTTTCATCCACAATACCTACGTACAACATGTTGTCGATGTAATATATTCTACCTCTATTGTCCATAAATAAATTGACTCTTGTTTTTTATTATGCCATGCGACTAATCTGTCTCCAAGATAGAATGCACCTCCACTGGTACTCTTTCTATCATCTACACATCTTGCCCAATCTACATCTGAATACGAAATAAAGGTGAAGTATTTACATTTCAGATACCATAACCCATACTTCATAGTACCCTTGAGGTACGAAAGAATCCTCTTCACTGCTGTCACATGAGTCTCCTTGGGATTAGTCTAAAATTCTGCTACCATGCATACTGCCTACAAAATATCTAGTCTGGTAGCTATCAGGTACAATAAGCTTCCAATCATAGATCTGTACATGGTTTGATCAATAGGTGGAGATTTGTCATCCTTGCTCAACTTGCAACCTATCATCATGGGAGTGCTAACTGGCTTACAATCCTCCATTGTGAACTTTTTAAACATCTCTTTCACATATTTAACTTGAGAAATAAATATGCCCTTCTTATTTTGATTAACTTGCAACCCGAGGAAATACAAAAGTTCACCAATCATTGACATTTCAAATTATTTCTGCATCTTATTTGCTAAATCTTTACACGACTCATCTTTCCTGTTGCCAAATATGATATCATCTACGTATACAACAAGAACAATAAGATGCCCATTTTCTGTTTTGACATACAAATTACTATCCACCATACCTTTCTTAAACCTTTGTTGAGTGAGATAGTTGTCTAGCCTTGCATACCATGCTCGAGGTGCCTGATTTAAACCATATAATGCTTTCTTCAACTTGCAAACCAAGTTGGTATCATCACCAAGTTGCAAACCATTTGGTTGCTCAATATAAACCTCTTCTTTAAGTTTCCCATTCAAAAACGCTGATTTCACATCCATTTGATAAACTTTGAAATTCTTGTAGAATGCTAAAGCCAGAAATATTCTAATTGCCTCTAGTCTAGCCACTGGTGCAAAATTTTCCTCAAAGTCAATGCCTTCAACTTGTGCATAACCCTTACATACCAATCTTGCTTTATTTATGACTGCTTGTCCGTCTTCATTCAATTTATTTTGAAAAATCCATTTAGTCCCGATTATATTTTTGTTTGCAGGTCTAGGTACCAACTCCCATGTTTCATTTTTCTTGATTTGATCTAATTCTTCATTTATTGCCTTCATCCAACTTTCATCTTTGCTTGCGTCAGCAACATTTTTGGCCTCAATTCTGGATAATAGAGAGTAGTTAGTTACTACTCTTCTTCTTGTCTGAACACCAACTTTGGGGTCTCCAATTATTTGCTCTCTAGGATGATTTTTTTGCTAGCTGCCTGTTTTGAATTTCTTATTTTCTTCCATTTTTGAATCACAACTTAAATCATCTGAGTCAATTTTATGTATCTTTTCCATTTTGTTTTCCTCATCTCCTTCAATAACCTCTTTATAAATTGGGTAGTTCGTTTCATAGCTAATTACTCGTTCTCTACCTTCATCAAATTTAACATCGGAACTATCCAAAATTTTCTTTAGCCTCTTGTTGTAGCATTTGTAAGATTTTCTTTTTGATGAATAACCAACAAAAATACCTTCATCCGCTCTATCTTCAAACTTACCAAGATTATCTTTAGTTCTTTTGATGTAGCACTTGCTGCCAAAAACTTTGAGGTATTTTGTTGTTGCTCTTTTACCGAACCATGACTCATAAGGAGTTTTGATTTCATGTGTTCTTAGCATGTACCTATTTTGGATATACATCGTAGTATGGACTAATTATTTCCAAAATCTATCTACTACTCTGCTTTTAGCCAACATAGTCTGTGCCATTTCCTGCATTGTCCTGTTCTTTCTTTCTACCACTCCATTTTGCTGAGGTGTCCTGGCTACTGAAAACTATCTCCTAATACTGTATTTTTCATAGTACTTTGTAAATCCTCTAAAATGAATTCTCCTCCTCTGTCTGATCTTAAACATTTGATCCTCTTTCCTGTTTCATTCTCAACATGGTTTTTGAAAGTCTTGAACATTTTAAAAGCTTCTGATTTATGCTTCAAGAAAAATATCCATGTCATTCGGGAATAGTCATCAATGCACAACATAAAATATTTGTCACCATTTATGCTTTGTGTTCTCATGGGTCCACATAAATCAGTGTGTATTAGTTCCAAAGGTTTGCTTATGTAGCACTCTTTTGTTTTGAATGTGACTCTAGTTTGCTTCCCCTTTTGGCATGAAGCACAAATGCTATTTACAGGTTTGTTGATGGTGGGAATATCTCTCACTACCCTTTTTGAGCTAATTTTACTAGATTATCAAAACTGATATGACCGAGTCTCTTGTGCCACAACCAATTTTCTTCTTCGTGTCCAATAAAACAAGCTCCTTCTAAAGTCTCTGAGAGTGTGTACATGTTGCCAGATGTCCTTGATCTAGTTGCTATCAATTTTCCACTATTTGTTTTTATGACTTCTCAACCCTGCTTCATAAAAACTACTTCATGACCTTTATCACAAATTTGACTTACACTCAAAAAGTTATGTTTCAAACCATCCACAAATAAGACTTCTTCTAAATTAATTTTTTCATCACTAATTTTAACTGAACCTTTGCCAACTATCTTAGCTCCATCATTATTTCCAAACTTTACTGAACCACCTTCATATTTCTGTAACTTCTCAAATTTCTATTTGTCACTTGTCATCTGACTGGAGCATCCACTATCAAGTATCCATGGTACATATTTATTCTGTGCTTTAAATGCTATTTGTATGATTAAGTATTCCTTTTCTTCCTTAAGTCGCTCTTTTTCTTTCCACTTCATTTTGATAGTAGTTTCGGGCTCTTATTTTACCTTTCCATTATCAATAGCTTGTGCATGTTTTTCGAGAAGTTTTCTATTTTGTATCATCCTATTTGGTTGAAATTTTCTTCCCTAAAATAGATTTGATGCAAATGTACTTCTACAGTTTCTTGTAATGTGCCCAAAATTATGACAGTTATAACATTCTATTGTATAATTCATCAAAGGAGAAAAAGCATTTCTACTAGTGAAATTCCTTGGTCTTACATTATATTTGTAATCTGAGATTTTATGTCCATAGCCATTGCATTTAAAATAGAAACCAGAAAAGGGATAATTGAACATGGGTGATGGTCTTTGCCATGTTGCCATAGGAGCCATAGGTCTTCTTCTTCTTTGATGTGTGACATTGGTGAATCCATCATTGTCAATTCTCTTTTCGTGCCTGGCATTATTGCTTTCTTTTGCATGAGACATTTTTCCTTGATCAAACTGTTTCTTATTTTCATTATTTATGGATTCTACATTTCTGGCCTTTGATCCATTTTATGATTCTCCTTCGATGAAACCCTGACCAAATTTGATGCCTGCAGGCCTTTGGTCATTTATAATCTTATCCAACTTCATAGAACTTTCTTCGCGTTTGTGATAGCAACTAATTTTGTGATTCATCTCTTCTATCTACATCCGTAAACCAACATTCTCTTCTTCTAGTTTGTAGCAATAATCTATTTTCATGGTAATTTGTACTTCAAGATCTTTAGATATTTTCTTGTATTCTTATGTCTATACTTTCAGACTGGTTATGATTTCGTTTGCATCCTCAAGCATTTTTGAAATTTCTTATTCTTTTTCCTCTCTATTTTCCACTCTTCAAGTGCAGATATCAACTCACCTTCTAGATCTAATTCAGCCTTAGGGTTTTCACCAAATACTTTAGAGTTCACTCCTTCTTCCTTTTTTGATTTTACTTCTTCAAATGCCATGAAAAGAGCTTCACCACCTGCCATTGTGTTACTTCAAAGATCACCCTAGCGATTTAATCTTATACAAGAACTTAGCTCTGATACCAATTGTTAGTCTTACAATGACACTAAGAGGGGGGGTGAATCAGTGTAGCTCTATAAAGTTAAATTTATAGATTTTAATATTGCAACAATTAAAACTTATTACTAGATACATCAAGTATACAACACAAGATTTAATAAGGTTCACCAATGTGGCTACTCCTCAAAAATTGACTGCTTGGACTACCATCCAAATCCAGCCTTTGCAAAGCACCAACTTTACAATCAATTTACCAGCACCAATAAAAAGGAGCAATAACCCCTGATTTATCTACACCAACAGAAAGGAGTACCAACCCCTGATTTACTAGCATCAACTAGAAGGAGCACCAACCCCTTATTTATCTGCACCACAAAAAATGAGCACCAACCCCTGATGCCAAGCTGCAACCTGGACTTCAATTTGAATCTATAAGTTAGACAGTAAGATACCTTTGCTTTTGCAAGACCCTAACTGGTCTTCTTCACCTTTGTGTTCTCTGTGCACTTTGCTCTCTCTGTGTAATCACTTCGCACACTCTACTTCGTTATAGTCAAACTTCACGATCGTCTTCTCCCTTTTGTGCACTCTACTCTCTTTGCGAATTTCACACTTAGCACAATTTGACATGACTTGCTCTCTGCGCACAATGACTGTGTTTCACACACATTCGATGATACACTCAATTCTCCAAATAGCCCTCCTTTTATAACAATATTTTTATGATGAAAACCCTAATCTTAGTCAGCTATAAATCCTAATCTTAGTCAGATTTCATAACAACTATAAACCCTAATTTTAGTTGGTTGTCATCGGTCTTCGTCGGCTTCAACTCAACTATGAAAATACATGTCATGATATCGTGACACTTTCACCTCCGTACGCTTTCTCTATTCTTTTGTCGTGATATCATGACATTTTTGCCTTTGTAGACTTCATCTTTTCTTTTGTCACGATATCGTGACATTTTTGCCTTCGTATACTTCGTCTTTGCTTTTGTCACGATATCACGACACTTTTGCTTCCATAGACTTTGACTTTGTTTTTTTTGCGATATCGCGACACTTCTGCCTCCATAGTCTTCAACTTAGCTTTTGTCATGAAATCATGAAACTTTTGCTTTCGTACTTAGCTTCTTTGCTTTTGTTGCAAAATCGCTTATATATAAGATTTTGTACTTAGCTTATTTACTTTTGTCACAAAATCGTGACACTTATGCTTTCGTACATAGCTTTTTTACTTTTGTCATGAAATCGCAACACTTCTACTTTCGTACTTAGCTTATATATTCTTTGCTTTGGGATTTTGATAGCGTACATCATTATCTATATGTTCCAAAGGTTAAACAAATTCTGAGTAGAATATATCTGTTTGAGGAAAGCATTTTTGAAAAATATATAAGCTTTGTTTATATGCAAATTTTGGAAATATTTGAATAGGTTTAGTGAGCAGCTTTGAGGTCAATTTTTTAGTCTTACAATGACACTGAGAGGGGGGGTGAATCAGTGTAGCTCTATAAACTTAAATTTACAGCTCTTAATACCGTAGTAATTAAAACTTATTACTAGATACAACAAGTATAAAAAAATAGCATCACACAACACAAGATTTAACGAGGTTCACAAATGTGGCTACTCCTCAAAAATTGATAGCTTGGACTACCATCCAAATCTAGCCTTTGCAAAGCACCAACTTTACAATTAATTTACCATCACCAACTGGAAGGAGCAACAACCCCTGATTTATCTACACTAATAGAAAGGAGCACCAACCCCTGATTTACCAGCATCAACTGGAAGGAGCACCAACCCCTTATTTATCTACACCAATACAAAGGAGAACCAACCCCTGATGCCAAGCTACAACCTGGACTTCAATTTGAATCTATAAGTTAGACAGTAAGATACCTTTGCTTTTGCAAGACCCTAACTGTTCTTCTTCACCTTTGCATTCTCTATGCACTTTGCTCTCTTTGCGTAATCAGTTCACACACTCTGCTTTGTTACAGTCAAACTTCACGATCGTCTTCTCTCTTTTGTGCACTATGCTCTCTTTGCGAATTTCACACTTAGCATGATTTGACACAACTTGCTCTCTGCACACGATGATCGTGTTTCACACACATTCAATGATACACTTAATTCTCCAAACAACCATCCTTTTATAACAATATTTTTATGATTGAAACCCTAATCTTAGTCAACTGTAAATCCTAATCTTAGTCGACTTTCATTACAACTTTAAACCCTAATTTTAGTTGACTATCGTCGATCTTCATCGGCTTCAACTCAACCATAAAAATACAATATGTTGCGATATCATGACACTTTCACCTCCGTACACTTTCTCTATTCTTTTGTTGCAATATCACAACATTTCTGCCTCCGTAGACTTCATTTTTTCTTTTGTCGTGATATCGTGACATTTTCGCCTCCATATACTTCGTCTTTGCTTTTGTCGCGATATCATGACACTTCTACTTCCATAGACTTTGACTTTGCTTTTGTCACGATATCGTGACACTTTTGCCTTTGTAGTCTTCAACTTAGCTTTTGTCACAAAATCGTGACACTTCTGCTTCCGTACTTAGCTTCTTTGCTTTTGTCATGAAATCATGACACTTCTACCTTCGAAGTCTTCTTCTCTACTTTTATCATGAAATCATGACACTTCTACTTCTATACTTTACTTCTTTGCTTTTGTCATGAAATCATGACAAATCTACTTCCAAAGTCTTGCTTTCTGCTTTTGTTGCAAAATCGTGACAGTTCTGCTTCCGTACGCTTCCTCTCTTTATTTTGTCATGAAAATGTGACATGTCGTGATATCACGACACTTTTCAAACTTACTTTCTCTCTCCTATTTTAGTCACAAAAATGCAACATGTCGCGAAATCATGACACTTTTCCAACTTACTTTCTCTCTCCTATTTTAGTTGCGAAAATGCGACATGTCACGAAATCATGAAACTTTTCCAACTTGCTTTCTCTCTCCTATTTTAGTCACGAAAATGCGACATGTCATGAAATCATGACACTTTTCCAACTTACTTTCTCTCTCCTATTTTAGTCGCGAAAATGCGACATGTCACGAAATCATGACACTTTTCCAACTTACTTTCTCTCTCCTATTTTAGTCATGAAAATGTGACATGTTGCAAAATTGTGACACTTTTCTTACTTGTTCTCTTTCTTCAAACTTGTTGCGAAATCGCGACACTTTTTCCTGCTTTCTCTTTCTCTTCCAACATGTCACGAAATCGTGACAGTTTTTCCACTTGCCTTTTTCTCTTCCAACATGTCATGAAATCACGATAGTTTTTCTTGATTTTTCTCTCTTCCAACATGTCGCGAAATCGTGACAGTTTTTCCTACTTTTTCTCTCTCTTCCAACATGTTGCAAAATCGTGATAGTTTTTCCTGATTTTTCTCTCTTCCAACATGTCGCAAAATCGTGACAGTTTTTCCTATTTTTTCTCTCTCTTCCAACATGTCGTGATATCACGACACTTTTCTTACTTGTATTTTTCTTTGATATTTTTGCATATGGGCCTCTTCGGTATTCTTGGAAAATCACTGTACATACTCTGAATAACCTTTGAACTCCTATCTTATGCATCTGAATAGCTTTTGAACTTCCTATCCACTACATCAACAAATCTATCTGACTGTGTTGACAACAATGACAATACTATTGCTGCACCTTGCTCAACAATTTGAGCAAGTCTTGTGAGAATACTTGAAGAATATTTAAGGTAGACTTGAGCAAGTCTTGTAAGAATACTTGAAGCATATTTAAGGTAGATTTGAGAAAGTATTGTGAGAAGAATTGAAGTAGATTTAAGGTAGATTTGAGCAAGTCTTTTGAGAAGGCTTGAAGATAAATTTGAGATAGATTGAGAGCAGTTTTGGTTGCTTATTTGATCAAGCCTTGTGTTAAGGCTTGGGGATATATTTGAGACAAAATTAAGAGTAGTTTTGATTAATTATTTGTTCAATATTTGTGTTAAGGCTTGGGGAAGATTTTAGATAGAATTAATAGCATATTTGTGAGTAGATTTAGAGAAGAATTTGGTGCAGATTTGATACAAGGTTTAGTGTAAATTTGAGATAAGTTGAGAGTAGGCTTTGGAGATGACAAAGTAAAGAGGATAGTAGTCTCCAATGGATATATATCCATCAGCCAATGTAGTGGTTAAAAAGGTCTCCAGTGGATAGAGATCCTAAAGCAAGAGCAGTGGGGGTAGAATTCTTATAGAAGATCACCAGCCAAAGCAAGGTGAAAGAGTTATTATGTGGAGAGAGATCCACAAACCAATGCAAGAGGAAAGAGTTCTCCTATGGAGAGATCCATAAGCTAGAGCAAGGGAAAAGAGTTCTCTTGTGGAGTAAGATTTGTGAACCAACAAGGAAGATAGAGTTCTTCTATGGAGAGAGATCCATGAACCAGTTGAGAAGATAAAGTTCTCCTATATCAAGTTCCATGAGCTAGAGCAAGGGGATAGAGTTCTACTGTGGAGAGAGATCCACAAATAATAGCATAGGGGATTTGTGTCTCCTTTGGAAAGAGGTCCATAAAAATTGTAATAGGAAATTTATTCCGAAGAGATTTATTGAGAAAATTTAGAAAAAATATTTTCTCTGTGGACGTCACCCACATTGGGTGAACAACGTTATATTTATGTCTCTCATGTGTGATGATTTATGCATTTATTTGATTACTACTATTGATATTACCATTGATAATATTGGATAATATTGTTTGGAAAAGAAAAGTAAAAGTTGGTCTTATATTGTTCACCCCCCTATCAGTATAAGCTTGTGTTCTTCATGTACAACATATTCCTCCCTATAAACCATAGCTATCAGGTTTAAATTTTTAATAATTTATTTATTATTTTTTAATGATTGGAAAAATATTTCAACCAACAACAATTTATTAAAAATTAACTCTTATATGACACATGTATTTATTAAATGATAACTTCATAATAGATAATTGTCATGAATCTTCAGATAAGCTTGTCACTAAATAGACCAAACAATAGATAGAAGGGTCAATGCTCACTTTAGATGACCCTTTTTATAAAATAATTTTAAATTCATCGTAGATGATAATATTTAGTTATGATAACTCTACATGGCTCTTCAAAGTGATAAATTATGTGACAACACTAATATATTTAGATGATATCTCTTATCCAAATGGTATATCCAAAAAACAATTCTATGTGGTAGATCTAGATGATAAATAACATCTCTAGATGGTAGCTCTAAATTATAACTTGATAGGTCAGCTCTAGATAATATCTTTAGATGAAAATCTAGATGATAACACCATATGATAGATCTAGATCATAGCTATAGATAACATATCTAGATGGTAGCTTTGAACAAAACCTCTAGATGACATCTGTAAATGAATATATTTTAATTTAATTTAGACATTTTAGTTGTCTTAAATAGTCCATTAGTTCCATACAATTAGCAATAAATTTGAACTGCAAGTTCTCATACAAAACTAGAATCATAAAATAAAATAATTATACTTTCTACTTCATGCTTTCTTTGTAATAGAATTGTAGATATTGCTTCTAATGACATGAATTCCTTCTTGTTTTTCATCATTATATCCATGTTTTAAATAACCTTTATGATCCTCCTATTGCTACTTCCATTTGGTGTTAAAGTCTCATATAATATATTTATTCAATGTCATGTAACAAAACATATTTAGGTTCCTCTTATAATATATGTTATTTTTGTTAATCATCTCACCTCCTCTTAAATGGTGAGGATATCCTTTAATAAACATTCATTATATTCTCTCATTAGTAAATTTTATTTTCTTCTAGGCTATATATGTGAACAAGACTTTAAAAATTACAAGATAAATCTATAATGATATGAATGATCTTTTATTTTTACATGTTCTAGGAATAATGTTAGCTTTTATGCCACATGTTGGACTTTTAAGGTACTAAACAAATTTTCATTAATAAAAATTACGTTTGCATACAAAGAGGATGTAATTGATTGTTATTGCTAACTGTCTTATCAGTCATCTAGTCAGGATAACTCCTACATACCTAACTACCTATATTACATGATATGATAAATTCCTAAAAATTCTACCTATATATAATTCTATAAAATCTATTTCCTTTTTATTTTTAATGAATCCACTCCTTACTTCATTGTTATCATATTTTTTTGTCTCTATACTTAAATATTTAGGATGGTAGATGAAGAATATTTCTTCAAAATGAATTTTAAATTTCAACTATATGTTGGAACCCTTTCCAATTATGTGCACTAATGACATGCATAATTCCTCTAATTATAACCTTTCTTATACTATAATCAATTTATTCACAAAGGGATCCAAATCCAACATCATCATCAAATAAATGCCATGTTGATTAACAAAAAGAGGTTAAAGCAATTTCCTTTGGAGTGCCACAAGTATAAAACCTATAGATTATGTTTTCTACTATTTTGTAAAGAAAAGTATGGTTAACATGCATATCAATGGTTGTGATCCTTAGCCAAGGATATGGAATAATGATCAACATGGTAACTATTTAAGTAAACGATTGTGGCTCCATATTCAAACCCAAATAATAACTTATTTTAGTCATGGTTGTCAACTCAATATATAACTTTTATAATTTTGTTATTGGGTCAATCACCTTTAGTATATATAGTTATTTGATTATGAATAAGTTTGTAAGGAAATTGTAAGAATTTCCCATAGCATTGAGTGTCATAATTTGCTACATTTGAAAGATGTGCTATGACATTAAGGTATTTAATGGAATTATACCTTGAGTACTCTAAAGAGTGGATGGAAACCTTGGTTAGACAAAGGATCTTAGGTAGATGGAGGCTAGAGTTTGACCATCATAGAGGGTTTTTTTATGCATTCAAAAATCTTAGAAATATTATATGACATAGAACTATCTATGGATTATAATCAAATATTGTGTGTGTATGTGTGCATGCACATGCATACGTGCATGTATGTGTGTGTGTGCATATGCATGTACATGTGTGTATGCATGTACATGTGCATGTGCATGTGCATGTGTGTGTGTACCCAATTGATAAATGAAATGTATACAATATTTGTAATTGCATAAGATCAAAATAATTGAGGTGGTGGACAACATCAAGTTATAGAATTCAAAGTGGCAATGAAGTATTGTATGATATTTTTCTAAAGGTTTGGAATCTTAATTTTTGTAGTTTTTGAGGTTCACTATGACAAAAATTTAGGATGGTATAACGTTTGCATATGAAATAAATTTTAGCTAATTGTTTTTAAATCATATATATTTTTATAGGTATCAATAGCCTTAATTCAAAGACCTTTTATAGTGTTCTAGATTTGATTATGTAATATAGATCATCAAACCCTAGTTACATGCCTTTATGTGTAACATTACAATATTTGGTCAACCCAAAATTTTTACCTATCACATTCTAAGAATCTATGGTACAAGTCCTAACAAGGGCACCACAATAGTAAAAGATATTAGGATTTCCTAATGTAGACCCAAGTTCAATTCATAGGAAGGGTGGCCTCGATATACCCCAAAATTTTCAACCTATTCAAAAAAATAATCTATGGTACATATTTTAAGAACATAAATTATCATCCCTTGGAGAAGAAACTCATGAACATAATCAAGTATAAGATCTTTACGCATTCTCCTCATTGATTGAATCAATATTACTTTTCCTTATCAAATAAGAGAGTGAACCTATCATGGCATGGTTAGAATTTCATGAGTTATGAGAAAGTAGATACAATTAAAGTTTGTTTAATGGAACTAGAGATTTATTCTCCCATAATGGTTGATTTTTATAACATATAGGGATATATTGTGAGATTTAAGGTATTACAAGCAGTTAATACATCTTCTAGATAAAATAAGGATGAAGTATAATGTATGAAGGTTGTTCATGCTCATCTCCCTCCTTATTTTTAAATGTTAAACCTCATTGTTTACATGATTTCTATATTCTTGGAATCACAAAAGGTCTTAATCTTGATAAGATATTCTTTCTTGTAGTTTATTGCAAGGTAATAATGAGGAATTATAATCATACTTCATAAATATAATATCATGCAAAAGAATTGAAACTTAAAGAGGTTGAAACCTAAAGGTCCAAGGATTTGGCAAAGTCTTCAAAAAATTCAGAGACAACTTGTAGATACTAAAATAGCAAATGATATTTGACCAATAATTGCCTACTAAAAATACAAATAATTGAAGTTGGATGTTTGAATGTGGATGAATATCTTTTGTATGTTGAAGGAAATCTAAAAAGATTTATCTCAATAGGAGAGGCACACTTGAGCATCCATTAGGGGGAAGATATTATTGTTAGTAATATATTTTGTCCTTGGTTTGTAGTTCATTGTGTGATGGGCTACTGAAAGTGCACTATGACTTATGGCCAAGGCCAACATTATGTGATGTACGTATTTGACTTATTATATTATAATATTATTAAAGTCATATGGGTCATGGTTAACATTTAAACCTATATTATAGCTTGTAATTACCCTTAAATACTTTTTGTTATGTTATCTTAGGTTAAAGTCATTTATTTTATTTTAGGATTTGATATTGGTAATACCTTCAACCACTCTATCCACTAGATCAGAATGCATCACATGAATTTTATATTTCCTTTTCTTTTCTTCATATTTTTTATACATTCTATATAAAATTTGAGTTGATGGATTGTTTAAGTTAATTTATTAAATATACTATGAATTCAAATACTTAAATGATGTTTAAGTTAACATTATTTATTTCTAGCAAACATATATATTGCTTTTCTAAAGCCATAACAACAAGTTCACACTTATATTAAGTAATCCTCAATCTACAACTTTTTATCTTTAAAGTTAACTTTTAATGCTTAGCTTAAAACACATTTTATATAATTATTTTTTCTTTAAAATAATATTCTATAAAATATACAAAGTAAATTTCAAATCACTATAACATTTATATTAGTAATTAGATGCAATTTTTCCTTCTATATACTATTTTTATCTTTATATAATATATATCTTAAAAAGGTATTTTGGACACGTAATATTGAGAATTTATATAAAGAGTTTTCCAGAACTTACTTTAGAAAAGATTTCTAACATTATGTTTTAAAAAAAATAAAAAAATAATATACATATATATATTATTTTAAATAAATAGTACTTTAATATAACTTGAACTAAAATTATTAATGTGTATTTATTAAGTTTGAAAAATTATGTAATTTAAATAAATTATTTAAAATTAAATATTAAATAAAATTAATAAATAATTTGTACTATTATATTTAATAAAATTTACCTATATATTATTTAAAATAATTAAAAATTTTAGCATATATAGATAAATAAATTAAAATAAGTGTTTTTAAAAATTATATTTTTTATCAATATTAAATAAAATTTGAAAATAATTTTTATTTTTTATATTTAATAAAATTTATTTATATAATTTCAAAAGGGACAAGGCTTTGGTTCTTTTTTAAGAGGTTCAAGGTTCAAACCGTGGTGTGGATGAGTGTTTATATATATATATATATATATATAATATATATATATATATATATATATATATATATATATATATATATTTATTAATGATAAAGTTTAATTTATTTTATATATAATTTAACATAATAAAAAGCGTGTTATATATATATGAATGAAAATACTGGTCTTAAAGAGTTTCCTTTTTAGTTTGAAATCATTTTATCTAACCCATTAGACCATGACTTTATTGAATTTAAAATGTTTTATTAATATATTAAAATTACTCTTTCAATCCTTAGCTTAAGAAGCATAAAACCCTTTAAAAGAGATGTCACATTTTAAACTTATTAATCTTATCTAATATTTTTTTTAATATATAAATTTTAAAAATAATATATATTTATATCTTTAAAATAATTATAAGTATTATAATATCTTTTTGTGTAGTGGAATTGGTGAAAGTCTTGGGTGTTTTTAGTGGCAGAACTAGGTTCCATTTTTCTATGTCCACATTGCACATACAAGGTGCAACTCGAAATGTCCTATGTGCTGGTAGAGAATCACAAGGCTTCATTCCCCTTGTACCCACCCTATTGATATCCAACTGGTTGTGTGTTATTCATCTATTGACAAGTGTAGTTCTCGATCTTATAAAGGATCATAGTTGGGAGGGGACTGCTTAGACCTATGCATCAATGGTGGTAGGGGTTTATCACACTAACCACAATTTTTTTGTCCCATCAAAATAGTGCAAAGGTTCGGGCTTTGGCTCTCCTTTGGGGTCCAAGGTTCAAAATGCAACGCGGTGAGTGTGTGAGGGGTTGGGTGTGTGGTGGTTATATATAAAATTTCTTATTGATAAACATAGCTAATAGCTCTTCTCCACTTTATGAAAGATAATGATTGGAAAGAGACTAATTAATAGAATTCTATTAATGATAAGAGTTTATCATACTAACCAAATTAAATCTAAAAGGAAAAAATTATAAATATTATAATTAATTTTAAAATTATTAAATTTGTGGAATTTGTTTGATCCCATGTGATAATTTTCTTGATTATATACAATTTTGGCGATAGTGAATTTTACATAAATTTTAAACAATTAAAAATATTAAAATTATTTTATAATTTAAATTCACCTTTAACATTGTTCAGTTGTCCAAATCTCGTTTGGCCGCTTGATTATATTAAATTTTGTGTCACGGGTGTGGTGGAAAATGGATTGTGCCTCACGTGAAATGTCGGCTTGATGCCACTTATTGGATGTAATTGTTTTCGCGTGATGTAAAATTTAATGAAAATATAAAATTATATCAATTCAGTAACAAGACTTTATTTTTACAAGACTTTATTTCTTTTGTGTCTACCTTGTTGATATTCAAATGGATATGTGTTATTTCTCTATTAACAAGTATAGTTTTAGACCTTAGGAGGGATCATAGTTGTGAGGGGACTGCTTAGTCCTATGTGGTAGGGGTTTATCACACTAACCACAATTTTTTTCTGCCATGAAGACAGTTCAGGCTTTAGCTCTCGTTTGGGGGTCCAAGGTTCAAACTGTGATGGGGTGAGTGTAAGGGGTTAGGTGTTTGGTGGATGTATGTTAAATTTTTTATTGATAAGCATAGCTCTAGAATTTACAAAAGATCATGGTTGGAAGAAGATTCCTATTAATAGTAAAGATTTATCATAGTCACTAAATTAAATTAAAAAGAAAAAAATTATAAAAATAATAATTAATTTTAAAATTATTAATTTTGTGGAATTTTTTTTTTGATCCCATGTGATAATTTTCTTGATTATATACATTTTAGGCGATAGTGAATTTTACATAAATTTTAAACAATTAAAAGTGTTAAAATTATTTTTAAATTTAAATTCACCTTTAACATTGTTCATTTGTCCAAACCTCTTTTGGGCGCGTGTCAACATCCTTGATAATATTAAATTTTGTGTCACAGGAGTGGTGGAAAGTGGATTGTGCCTCACGTGAAATGTCGGCCTGATGCCGCTTATTGGATGTAATTGTTTTCGCGTGATTTAAAATTTAATGAAAATATAAAATCACTTTATATTAAAATTTTATTTAACATACTTTTTCTTATAAATTTGTATATTTTTATGCAACAAGAATAAAATACATTTTTACAAACAAAAAAGATGGATAAATACGCTACACGATTAACGACATCAGCTAAAAAAACAGCTAAAAAAACATCAATGTAGGAACTCAAACAAACAAATTACAGTTATTCAACACCCCCTTAGAGAATAAAACCAACCCATGAAATGGTGAATACACAAAGGCATAGCAAAATAAACTAAAACCCTGTAGAACTCTAACTCTATGCACCAGGTAGCTTTACATCTGCCTAACGCAAAATTATTGGAACTTTTGAGTCAGATGTGTGTCTTCCCAAAGCAAAATTGTTGGAACTTTTGGGCCAGATGAATGTCTTCCCAACGCAAAATTGTTGGAACTTTTGGGTCAGATGGGTGAAACCATTTTTCAAGTAAAGTGTCTTCATCTTCTTTTCCTTCTTTCCCTTGTCCAAGATTCTGAGAACATCAAAACCGCATAAGAAAGAACTTTAGAATTTGCTTCCTTCATTGACTTTGACATCCAATAGATATGAATAATTCGTGGTTTTTTTCAACGTTATTTAAACTGTTCGTATCTGAAAACCAAAATCATTAGTATACACTGGTTACCTAAGGGAACAGGTTGTTGAAGACGCTCTTAAATAACCATTATTTTGATATGTATGTCCCTTAATATTTGAAATTGACATCTTAAGAAGTGAAATTTTAAATTATATGGTCTTTGGTAATAGTCAGTATTTTTTTTAATAGTCAGTATTTCAAATCCGTGGAATATTTCAGATACGTTGAGTTGTGGAATGCCGCGGAAAACATATCCACGGAAAAAGACAGAAATTGGTGTTTAAAAACCTCATTGTACGACGTATTACGATAAAAAAAATTACGTTAGCAACTGGAAATGAATGCATGGTTGTCTGCTAGGAAATCGAAAGCACGATCTAACGAAGAAAAAAAATGATATGTTGGTCGGCAAATTCACAAACAACAATGGAATCAAAAGGCTAGTTGTCTCTGAATTTTGATAGCAAGCGTCATCAAATGTCTGAATAACCTTACGTGAGATGGGCCATAGAACATCTAGCCTTTGACACATCTCGGTCACCGTTTGAATAGGTTTTTATATTTTAGTTGTGATTTCAACTGTGCACCGGTTAAAATGACGTAAAAGAGATCCCCATACGGTTTATTAGGAAATACGCAAGCCAAATTTAAATTTATATAGTTTGAGAAATAAACTGTCAAATGTCACCAAAGAAAAAATATTATTATCTTTTATTGAAAATCACGCTGCCCAGAAGGTGCCAGCTACTCCATGCGTAGGCAATTCGAGCCTTGTGACACTAGGATTCAAAAGCCCAATTGCATGGGATCAGCGGAACAGGTTAAAACGGTTGAAAGACTGACAGGGAGTAGGTGAAGCTTGCATTGAATATATGCTCCTCGTGTATTGAATTAACGATTACAAACCTTGAATTCAGACTTAACCCACCTGACATATCAGGCCCATTGGTCATTCTTAAAATTTTCAAAGCCTACACTTTCAAGAGAACCGCCTGTCTTTGACATGGAAACGAAGTATTTGTTGTAGTCCGCTATGTTTGTTATAAAAGACATCCGTCTTGGGAAATGGTTCATATATTTTTGGTATTAAACATCGGTAGCGTAGTGTAGACTAGATCTCAGCAAGAAAGAAAGAAAAATGGTGAATTTCTCTGAAGGTAATAGACTAGATCTCAGCAAGAAAGAAATAAAGTTTCCCACGATTGTCCAACAACTTGATAGAAAAGGAATACTTACTTGTACTATCCTTCCAAAGGAAGACAATCTTGACTATTTCCTTGGTAAAAGTTGGCAATCCCATTTGCAAACCAGTGAACCCGAAGAAGCCCAGAGAAAGTAGGCATGGTCTTTCATCAGTTGTAATTCATTGTTTTAAAGAACTACTGAATAAGTAGATAAGCATCGGTGATTGCAGGGTTAAAGAGGGAGGTGGTAAGTTGCGGTGGATGGCAGATCGGAGTGCAAACATTATAGCAGGGCCATTCCCCGCGACAAGAACATTCTAAGCCCAAGGTTATGTGAGTAATGAGTCTCGCAAGGTGTGGTTCAACTACATCCCGGGGGCTACTTATGGGAAATCGAGTACTTACAGCAAACTGGTGTGTGAGATGGGTCGGAGATTCCGCAGCTAATGATGGAAGAGAGCAAGAGAGTGATTAACGAGAAGTGCGTTGACGTGAAGTGGGAAGCCGGAGATGTGCTGCTGATTGACAACTTACATGTCATGCATGCACGCAGGCCTTCCTTACCTCCTCTCGAGTCTTGGTTGCTCTATGCAAGTGACCCTTCCGTAATCTGTTACCTCTCACCACATCAAGTCGTAACATTTTTTCTTGTCATCTTCTTCTTCTAAGAAGCTCTTTAAGTGTCCCAATCATATGATGAAGTTTCCTTCGAATATAGCGCTGCTCCTATCCACTACAAGAGATGTTTGGTGCGCGTTGTCTTATATATTTATACAAGTCAAAACCCATGAAATACCTAGCTGTAATCTTAGTACATTGCGGTAGAGAGATACCGCTGTCTTTAAAATTAAGAAACAATAATTAGAACCAAAAGAATCTACATGTATACTTCAATCCTTGAAGGGTGGCTACAAATCAATCTAGAGAAGGCTTTAACCGTACAATACCATATTAAAAATTACTAATAAAAAAAATAAGCATTTTCAATCAATAAAGAGATGGTTGGAATCAAGGGATATATACAACGAAATTTTAAATAACCTTCGGTTAAGGTTGAAGAAAGATATTAAGTTTTATTATTAATTTCAACTTAGACAACTAAGTGGATAGAGTTTTCGGCTATTTTGGGAGACCTAGGTGAAAATAATGGTGTTTGTGTATGTGTTATTACATGGAATTTAGTTTTTATAACGAGGAATCAACCTACAATGGGATTCATGTGTAAATGTTTTAAAAAAATGTTTATTATTAAATATCATAATAAAACTACTCTCACAAGATGTAAAATGGTTCATACATTAATACAAAAGCTAACAAAATACAAGGTATATTATAGTGTTAAGTGAATATTAATACCACATACTTCAAAGTCTTTCTTAAGCTAAATGAGAAACATGGAAAAAATTCCTTATTAGTCATTTCCTTGAAGAGACACTCCTCTATACTAAGACATTTCTATAATTGCACAAATATCAACTCAAACATTACCTTGGTTAGGATGTCTATTATATACTTTTTTCAAGGTAAATAGATGAGATCAAGCATCTCATGGACATGAATGCATAAAAAATAGCACATCCAAACCTTGATGTGATTCATTTACTGATGAAATATGGGACCATGGATAAGATTGATGGAATTTGATTATAACAATAAATTATGTTAAAAAGGATTCAATTTCTCTAATTTAATCAAGGAAAGATATTTTCTAGCATCATTAACAAAATAGTACTTAACTCTATATG
Source organism: Wollemia nobilis (assembly GCA_028583015.1). Classification (NCBI taxonomy): domain Eukaryota; kingdom Viridiplantae; phylum Streptophyta; class Pinopsida; order Araucariales; family Araucariaceae; genus Wollemia; species Wollemia nobilis. The sequence goes on from JAQPPZ010016612.1 coordinate 4,032,583, forward strand.
ACACTAGGACATTGTTGAGTATGGTTGAAAACACCAAGATATCGATGCAAAATCAATATGGAACATAAATCAAGTTATCAAAAGTCTATATTCAAGGAGAATGGAAAATATCAAGCATCTCATAGACATGAATGCATAAAAAATTGTGCATCCAAACTTTGATGTGCTTTATATGTTAATGAAATATGGGACTATGAATAAGCTTCATGGAACTCTTATTATGAAAAATAATGATCAATAAATGGTATTTAGGATGATCTAATAGCTTTAATCAAGGGAATATGTTTCTTGGCTTTATTAACAACATAACTTTTTTAACACACTAGGACATTATTTACTATTATTGACAACTCCAAGAGATCCATCCAAAATTGATGTTTAAGATAAATCTCGTTATCAAAACTTAGTAGTTAATTTTGAATGTATTTTTAATATTAGCTAGTGACTTTTGATAACTACTTTTATGTTCTATATTAGTTTTCGATCTATATTTTATAATTGTTAATAATAGTCAACAATGTCCTAGTGTACTACAAAATTAAGTATTTTATTGTTGACAAGACCAAGAAATATCTTTGATTGATGATACTAGAGAAATTAGATTCTCTTAAACATCATTTACTAATCCTTTATTGAAATAATTAGAGTTACATCAAGCGTATCCATAGTACCATGTTTCATGAATAGATGAAGTACATCAAGATTTGGATGCGCTATTTTTCTGCATTCATATCCATGAGATATTTGATCTCATATATTTACATTAAATATTATAGACAATAGATATCCTAACCAATACAATGTTTGAATTGATATTTGTACAATTATAGGAGTTTCATAGAGGAAAAGAGTATCTCTTAAAGAAAATGACTAAAAATATCTCGTTCCATGTTGATCATTTAGCTTAAGGGAGATGTTGAATTATTTGGTGTAAATATTTATTTAAAGCTATAATATACCTTGTATTCTATTTACTTTTATATTTTCCTATCAACCATTTTACACGTTGTAATGTTTTATTGTGATGTTTAATAAAATTTAATATTGGTTATTCAACCTTGACATAATGCCATTTGTAATTTGTTTATCTATACCTCTAGATTTGAACCATCATAGCATTGATTAAAAATTCTTATTATTTTTTATTAATATTATTTGGTGTCCAATGATAATCTTTTATATAATATTTTGCTTATATATATTTTCATTTTTTGGTAATATGTTGACTCTGTTTGCTTGTAAGGTATTATAAAATTTGATATTGTAGGGTTAAAGATTTGTTAAAATTTAGTTTTTGCTACCCTTAAGAGTTTGATATATAAATGTGGATTATTTTCATTCTAATAATTATTTCTTAATTTTGAACATAAAATTATTGTTGTACCACTATGTACTAAATTACAACTAGGTATTTCATGGGTTTTGGTTTATATAAATATATACAAGACAACGTACATGAATGTACTCTTGTATTCGATAGTAGTACTATACTTGAAGAAAATGCTATAATATTAATAAGACACTAAAAGGTATTCTTAGAATAAGAACATGAAATTAGAGTATGTTATGACTTAATGTTGTGAGAGGTGATAAATTAAGGGTGGGTCACTTCCAAAGGGTGACCAAGACATAATGAGGAGGTATGAAGGCATGAGTGCATGCATGACATATGACTTGATAATTAACAACACATCTCTGCCTTACCAATTCAACACACTTTTTACCATAAGAGTGAGTTTGAGTTTATCTAGACTCATCCACGTTCAAGACAAAGGAATGATAAAGAGAGGGAATTTAATAAAAAAATTTATGGAGAATGTGATTAACATCCTAGAGGACGGTCCAAGTACACTAAGGAATTGAATAAACTATATAAGGCTAAGACACATCTTATATAGACATAATGTCAAAATAATAAATTATATCATTCAATGTATGCTTATAATCAATCTCAACATCCTTCATGGTCACACAATGTAGACAAGGATAATGCTCATCATAAGTGAGATCCATAATTACAATATTTTGTAGTAGAGAATGTAGACACCAAAACAACACCAATCCGATTATGTGACTGCAAACACTGATCGCTTTGGCAAACACAGCCCCCAGGGCAGCCCTCAGAGGTTAAACAGTGGTCTTAACCACTTTCATAGCAATTTTGTAAGGTCAAGGAGCAATTTGGCACACTTGGACACTTTGCCCAATACTCGTCTCACCCCGGGACGAATTCAAAATAGAATCTGTCCCACCCCAGGACGAATTCTAAGCTTAACGGGCAAAAAGGCAAATGGTGCCAAGTGGCAGCCCAGAATAGTCAGTTAAGGGCTCCTACCTTGCACGCATGTGTAAGTGGACAGAGGGGCCGTTGGAGGACTGTTACAAGAAGCATTTATCAAAGTTCAAGTCAAGGGAAGACTCCCCTCCCTCATGGGAAGACAAGACTGCCACATGGCGCCCATGGCCAACACTTGGATTTTGTGCTTCCCTCCCAAAAGAGACCCCTTGGGTCTATAAAAGGTGGGAATTTTCTCACCCAAAACATGCAAGTGGAAGGAGTGTTCAAGCAACGAAGTGCTGCCGAATCGAAGACTCATTTGCATCCCCCTTTGTTCACCTTCCTACATCCATCAATCTCTTTTGCAAGGGAGGTTGTTGGGTGGCCTTTGGAAGCTCGAACCTTACTCAAATCCGACGCATGGACATCTGAACCTACCAATTCACCGACCCCCAAATCCTAAAAGGTTTTGGGCCCATCCTTGGTGGATTGGCTCCAAAATCGAGGGCCAATGGTGGGAGGCCCACTTGGGCACCCCCGCACCCCCAAGTTCTAATTTTAGTTTTTGAGCACTTTAGATTATTTTTTAGATTGCATTCTATGTTACTAGGTCTGATTAGTCCATAATTGCAATTTTGTAGCTTTTGGTCAGAGTTTAGGGTGTTTTGTATTGCTTTGTCGTTTCGCTAACTTGCAGGTGTCAAGGCCAAATTCCCAAGGGAGGAGGCCAAATTGGGAAAATTCGACCATCTGGGTCATCCCAAAATGGCCCCAATTACCTAACCCCCCTGTTTGCAGGAGTTTTCCAGGTCTCGGGATCCGACATTGGAGCAGCAGCAGGTCGGTTTCTCTTACTCAGAAGAATTCGTCCCACCCAGGGACGAATTACAGTCAGAATTCGTCCTGCCCAGGGACGAATTCCAGTTTAAGGTGGATTGGCCAGCTGCCTCAGTGGCAGTGGATTTCTGGTAACTTTCCTTACTTTCTGTCAGGTTTTGAAGCAATTTGGATTCACTATTTTCACGATTTCAGGCAAATATTCGTATGCATATTCTGTTAGTTTTAGAGAGAGAATGCTTTTCATTTGCAGCAGGTGCTACTAACGTCTTGATCATTTCTTTGTTTGCGGAGAAGCAGCAGAGGCGAAGAACCCATCAACATCAGCGGCGACATCATCTTAGCCCGCCCAATGCAATCGTGGGCACGCGGAAGGAGGAACCATTCAACGATTGTAATCAAACCTTATTTGTGCTCCTAGCCCCTGAAAAGGGAGGAGGCATTATTGTATCAGAGATCGAAAGAAATTAATGAAAGGGCTGTTTTTCTTTATCTGATTGCGTCTCTTACAACATGTCTCTTTTCCATTTCATGTAATTCATATTTCTAGGACTTAGGCGTGCTTAACTTTGAATGCAATTGCACTTGGTGTTTCCTTTGAACGGAATCTCGTGCTTTCAGAGAATATGGAGTATATATAGTCATATTAGTAGGACCTATTGGAGGACTTGAATTGATAGTCTAAGAAGATACAATCATTAGAGAAGAATTATATGTAACTTTTGAATAATAAGATAAAGCATTAGGTATATTTAGAGGAAAAGAGAGCAACATACAAAATACGATAATCTACCAAGAGTATTAAAAGTGGACTATAAAAATTTGATGGAAGAACCTCATCAAATGCCACTTCATGTTGAATGATGATATCTCATCTAACTAGATCATGAATATAAAAAGTCTAATAAGTATCATAATACTCTACATGAATGAAATACTAACTATTCAAATAGAGATGATCTTGTTTATATATGGGAATATAAGTTGATGTATCTAAAATAAAGATACAAATTTAGTAAATATAAAGCTTATCTCCTATAAATATATTAATATATCATACCTTGGAATTCCTAAGTTGGTACATTTGTTTATGATATGTGCAATACAAGCCATATGCTTACCCTAGAACTTGGGTCTTATATGCTTAGAATATCACATTTTTCTGGCCATCTCTAAAATAACCATAGATTATTTTGGTTGGTAATTCTATTTAGGATATAGTATAATGAATACTCTAATACAAATAAATATTATTAAATCTCAAAACAAACAATAAATATATATCTAACAAACTCACCACATAAAGCATCTTGATATTCATTATCCTTAGTTTAAATGGTAACATAATATAAGTAACTCTAGAAGTCAACATAAATATGAGAAAATACATGCTCTAAAAAAAAAAAATCAACGGGCTAAGAAATATCACTACCAATTACCTCTTGTGGTTAAGCAACATAACTATATTTTTGTTTTGGAAAGGGATCTTGATGGTTCTTTTCCAAAACACAACCCTCAAAAACACCACTAGATGGAGCAATGGAATAAATATCCTTTTGCATATAAATTTGAATCGTGTACTTTAAGGATCCATAGTTGATGTGCCTTATCCTATTATATCAATGACTATTGTTGTCATTTGTCTTGGCTACCATAGCAAAAAAATATTTCTTCTTAGATGGAGAAGAAGAAGGCTAGTTCATTAAGTTTATACATTTGATCAAAATAATCATAATACACTTAATCATTTGTATTAAAGACATCATCAATATCCTTAATTTCCCACTCATTAGGAAAAGACTTCATACATTTTTATTTTGAATAGTTTGATAAATAGAAAGAATATTATGGCCCAACCATTGAACATGTAGGACTTTCTATATGAATAAAATCCAAGAGTCACATTAGTATAACCAATAAATTATAATGAGGAATCATCGTGAATGGCCACATGATCACTATGATGTTAATTATTGCAGATAATCAATATATGGTAATGTTTTACCACATGTTTTATATACCTTAAATATTTAATCAATTCCTCCAAATATATCGAGGTCCAATCAGAGTAATGAACAATAACATGTGCATATGATGTCTCATTATTACTTCCATAATCATAATGACTAAGAAAAGGAGAAAAAACATATCCACATTTATTTTCTTCCTCATTTGTATTAATTTAGACATGAAAATTTTATCCTAGTGACCTTATATTTTGAAAGAATGTTTAGTTTTTTTAATCATGAATTCCTATAATCAAGAATTATTGTTGTATATAATATATGAAACTATTATGAAATAAGTTTATTCTATGGAAAACATGTAATAGAATAGATGATACCACTATAAATCACTTTAAAAAGTGTTTGGTTTTTTTTTTTTTTTTTAAATAACCTTAATAATTATGTATAAGAAATATATAGCCTACAAAATTTTCCCATCAACTCACCAAGACAATTAGAAAGAGTATTATCCCATATCCATTAGAAATACTATATGTCTGTTATATTTTCGAAGTAAACATATTTTAATCCCTCAATAAACATATTTTAATCCCTCAATATAATAATTTTACCTTCTACCATATTACAAATTACAATGTCAGTCAATATGACTAGAGTCACACCACAATCATAGGAGTGACACTTCATTGTATTGGCCCATCAAACATTGATAATATAGTAAAAAATGATGAGTTTACAAAAATTTACCATGTAATAAAAATCTATAGTCCCCATAAAATTAAATTTTAATCTCAATCACATATATTTTCCTTTGTCAACATGGTGTCACTCTTCAATTGGCACTTACATTTTGTTGGGATGAAACACTTAATTTGCTATTCATAGCACATCAACTTGGGATTTACTAATTGGTGTTGTTAGTGGGTTTATAGGATCTATTACGAGTCATCAAGTAGAAGCTAGAGTAGCTTTAGCTGAAGAAAAAATAGAAATGTAATTGGGTGTAAGAAAGCTAATAATGGAGAGATATTTTATCAACAGTATCAATTACCTTAAAAAGAGGGCTATAGAGAGATGGTGGGTGTCAAATATAATAATAAAAAATCTAAGGATACTTAACTCTCAAGAGCACGTGAATATGATATATTTTTAGACAAGGCCATAGGGTGGTGGACTAACTAGCTAACTAGGGTGTTCTTTGTGAAGAGGACCAAAGGTGGATTCCATTGTATAATATTCATCTAGACATACAAGATTTAGTAGAAATTAAAGGGGAATAAAAAGGTTATTTGTGATATATCGAAGGTTAATTCAATGGCCTACGATTTTTTACAAGCCAAAAAAAAAAGGCTCCTAGGAATAAACCCTACCATTGGTAGGTGTAGGATCATGTGGTAATGAGTCATGATATATTTTTAAATATAGCTATTTTATGCCTTGCACAACTATAAACACCTAGTGATAAATTTTCTAGCAAAAAATCCCATCATTTGATATCATTTGCAACATGGAAGATCTCATGGTAGTATAATTATGATACCCCTTAGTGGATAGTAAGCCCATGGACTACTCTATCTAGATATCTGATAATTTCATCAAAGACCTATGTATATTTCCCAAGTGCAATGATCAATGATTTGTGGTAATAAGAGAAATATTTCAAGGGTTTAAAGCTTCCAAATAGTAACAAGTTGAGGGAAGTCCCTATGAATAACTAAAATCAAGGATAGTATTAAGGGTTGGTAGTAGGTGTGGTATGATGGTGGTTTAGATTGGGGAATAGATTAATGGTCCATGAAGGAGGTTTAAAATCCTTTTGACCATTTGGTAAGACTCAAAATACATTTCAAATATATTTATAGAGTTAGGATGGTAGTTTGAAATCAATTGAAAATATTTTAAAACTAATGCAAATAAACCATATTTTAGATCCCTATAGTAATATATTTTAAGCAATATGACTAGAATTTCTAGTCTAAAAATGTAAAAGGGTCTGAGCCCTTTCAAAAACCTAGCTTTTACCATATTTACAATAAAAAACTTAGTATTTCCTAATAGGTTCTAAGAACTTCCAAGTGATGTATCAAAAAAATATATAACAAAGGAATAAAATTTAGATATAATTATTATGAAATAAGGAACATACATCTAGAGTTTCTTGTCCATTTTCTTCATCCTAGCATATGGTTTTAGGTCACTTCTAAGACTATTGTCATTTATATAAGAAAATATAAATTAGATTTACTAAACTTAGATAATAATAAGAATCTTATTGTCTTTTTTGCTATCCTACCATTAAGTACCTACCTAAATACCACCTTGGTAAAGCCTCTCCATTGACCAAATCATGGAATGGAAAGGATATTGAGGAATCTCAATGCACTCTTAAGTTTCAAGAATCAAAGGATATATTAATCAAAGAGAAAGGTACATACATTTCTAGCTTAGTATTATTTCTCTCTAACATATTTAATCTTTTATATTATCTACTTGTATTTGATTTACTTTATTTATGTTATGAGTATTTGGTTGTATTATCTAGAGCTCAATAATGATATCCTATTTGTTCTCTACCCATACATATCCTCTTATAAGTAGAAAATATTTATATATCAAAATTGATCAAACCATCCATATTCATAACCCTATTTTGATATCTAGAATTATATTTTTTTTTAGATTTAGATTGATCTCATATTTTACTTTCCTATGTGTTTAAGTGGCCTCATTTTATTATCCACATATCGGAAACAAATATTGGTGAACTTGATGCGAGCCTCAATTTGAATGGTAATAAATATTATCCTCTATGAATTTATATGTATTCAATATCTATGGACAAAGATGATATATCTCAAACTAAATTTCATGTGGGTGGTAGCTTAGTAACTAAGTACACTTCATTAATGATAAAGTTATTTTTACAATCAATTCAATTCTAATTATAAGATCTATAGTGTCCAAAAAAGGAACCAATATAGGAATGAGAATGCTAATCAAAAAAATGATTAATATGACCACAATAATATAACTCTTCTGGTTGGAAATGAACAAAGAAATCACCCTATCCATGACCTTACAAACCAATATCATTAAGATCTATAAGGGGAAGAAGTGTAATCTTAACCCTAAAAATAAGAGCAAATGTCATGTTTCTCTCTAAATTTGTACCTTATGATATTAATTAATTGCTAGTCCTAACCTTAAGCTTGACTAGTACATATATTAGAATTCATCTTTAATTATCAATGGGGGACATAGGGTATTAAATATTAAAGGTTTGGACATCAATATGGATATCACCACTAAAATTGTTTGACCAAAATCTCAATAAAATAATTAATATATTTATTTTTAACACATTAGAAGAAATGGTCAATGAAATAATACACTTATAAAATTTTTAAAAGTGAGCATGAAATATGTTTCATAAATTTACAAATCCAAAATGCCAATGCATAATAAAAATTGTAATAAAAAATATATATCTTATCAAATATCAAATCAACAAAATATCATTTCTTAATAGAATTATAATACCACTCAATAAAAGGCAGTGTGATAAGATGAAAATTGGTAAAATAGAAAGAAAAATTATATTTCCTGATAAAATATGATGTTTCAAAAAGCTCAAAGTAAATTTTAGAAAATAGATCAAAATAAATGCATAAGAATAAAATAATATGAGGCTCAAAAATGTGATAGAGGATCTAACAAAATATAATATTTACAATAGGATAAGCATAAAATAATAAGCACAATAAATTGTGATTTCTCTACTATACCACAAGGTACAAATCTACCTATTAGAAGAAATCCTAATATCCATTTCTCTATTTTGAATGACAAGGTGTAAAACCTGCAATGTAGTTAAAGGGTAAACTCCAAACCTAGGAAATTTCTTTGAAAACCTCTAATCCTTCACAAAGCTACTTATAACCTATTTCAAATATTTCACCTATTTTATGATGGAACTAAAGTAGCCAAATAATTCCTTGATTGTTTCTTTAAAGTTTAAAAAGAGTGGATATATCATATTCCAATCTTACTATGACATTACTAGTTAAGGACCTATGTTAAACTTACATAGATTTTTTATCCATATATTTGAACAATTATTTGATGATTTCTTGCATCTAAATTTATAGCAAGAACAACACCTAACAAATTCTTTTAATAATTTAATATAGATAAACATTCGCCATATAGGAAAATTGATACCTTTATTGAATGACATTGATATTTTAGGTATCAATATAAGGATAATAATTATGATGCAAGACTTATGGAAATTCTCATAAAAGTTATGTTACCTCGAATTAAAATGTCTATAAATACACAATTCAACCTTGTGATTTTGATTTATGTTATGCAATATGTAATAACTCTTAGAATAATCATATAACAACAATAGAGATGTTACTAGTAATAGATTCAACAACATCCACTTATTGAGAAATATTACCACAACTAACACCAATGACCAACTAAAAAACTATCCCCTCTACCTTAATAAGAAATCTCAATAAGAAAAGCAAAAGCAAAACAAACCTATGAATCATACTATTGTTGGTTCTTATGGATCAAATCAATAAAGTTACACCTAAATATCCTAAAAAAATACTAACATGGACTAAAGAGAATTCAAAACATCATAATTATTTTTATATCTTATTTTAATTTTGGCATCATATTTCTATATATTATTTTCACACATTAGCATTTCATAAAATTCATATATGATACTCTCTTTGGTAAAAATTTTGACTTTGATGCCATTCAAAATTATTAAAAGATAGATACAATGCATTGGATAAATAAAACATCACAAAATAAGATAACCCTCAACATCTAGATAATACAAATGTTGAAGTTTATAGATATAGTTTGCTAAATCATTTACAAAACCCCCCTTAAAATAATACCATTGTCCAAGAATTCTAATAAGAGGTTGATGATATCATAGCACACATGGACATAAAATATCCACCTAAAATTTTCAATGGTTAAAATAATAATTTGCATAATTCTAGTCAAAACCCTACTAAGGTTACCTCCAAAGAGTCTCCTCATAATGTCAATCATAAGTATCACACCTATTCCAACACTATTAATTACAATACATATATAAGATTCATAAGGAATAATTAATACTATCATGAGAGAAAAAAAACAAAGATAAAAAATTAGAAATCCAAAGACTTAAGGTGAGTGTAGCTAATATTTTTACAAATGTAGAGAAGTATAGTGATAATCCTATAAGGTAATGCAAAAATTCTTACCCATATCATGATGATTATAATGGCCATGTCTGATCACTATATTATAAATTTGAATAATCGTCTATTAGTTTCTACTCTTCTATTAATCACTTTTTTCATTGACCATTCACGATGAAAATCAAATGTCTTAATCATTCTTATGTATGTTAAGCTAAAATAGCCTTCTACTATGATTCACTTACTCATAGCCTAGTCGAGAAGGTCCCCTAGTCCTATATGGATAATCTCAACATTGAAACCTAATCATTTTATTCATATTTGTCATACTCCTTTCCATAATTTATTATCCATACGTGTCATATATGCTTCAAAGTCAAAATATCCTATTATTGTGCTTGCACAATACACCCCAGTCTGCATGGACTGGGGACACAATTTTTTAATTTTTGGTGAATTTTCTCTTCCTTTATTGGGCTTGGGTATGATATCCAATCATCCAAAAAAACTTAGTTTTTCAACTGAAAGCTTTTAATTAGACATCCAATTTTTGCTTACCTTGAGTCTGATGTGATGCTTATTTCTATTATTGGGTATGGTAAATAACCTTTCTTATTATATTAATATTAGAATAATATTTCCAATAAGTACCTGCATGCCTATGTTTCCATAGCCTTAACACCCTAAAACTATTTAAAAGTAGGCATTATAGATTTGAATTTCCTCTAACAACACTAATGGTTTTACTTCAGGCCCTCTATCTCTTGCACTATTCTATGAAAATTTATGAAACCATTCCATTAGATGATCCTCAGAAAGAGCTTTCCTCTAAGTATAAATTTACGTATATTTTAAGGAGAATTGAGGTCCAAAAATATATTTTTTATAGAGGCTATCCAAGCTACCATGACCAAGGTCACTTCTAGCAAAATAAAAAAATAGTTGTAAGTCTAGAAAAACATTTTGTGGCAAGAAGTTTGACCAAACAAGGGAAAGCTTAGTACTACTAGCAAATCAAAATACTATACCCAACCATAACCTAGTATTCAAAGTAAATTACTTCCCTATCTAAAATTTGGCTAATGCAGGAAGTATGATAGTTTTCCATAATGTCAAAATCATGATTTGGGCTAAGAAAACAATTTAAGCCATAATTTTAAAATGCTAACATCATATTAAGAAGAGAAAAAATCCTAGCATAGAAGAAAGACAAAATTTGGTCAAGGCAAAACATAGGTAGAAAATGTCGGATTATTTCTCCTTCAAAATTTAACATTCTAAGTGGAAATTGCCTTGATAATTAAAAAATCCAATTTGGCAGTCAAAATTTGGTAAGAGCTAGATTTACATTTTTTTTAGAAATGGCTAGACTTTTGAGATTCTAATGTCATCATCAGAAATAAAAAACGTTTAGAAAAAAAGAAAGGTAAACTCAAAAATTGACTAAGGCATGGAGTTTGGCACACCCTAGAAAATGAAAATTACCCTAGAAATTGAAAGCTAACTCACTCCAAAGACCTATCCACTTGTGGAAAAAAAGTATAACAGAAGAAAAGTAAAACACACCCAAGCGTAAGCCCCAACTACTTGGGAAGCATAAGAAGAAAATTAAATCCAAAGCAACTATTGAATCCCATTAACTTGTAGAAAAATAATAAGCATCCTAAATCCTAGACACTCAAATCTAAGAATGAGTAGCAACACTAAGTGGACATTACCCTATCCCGATAAAAAATCAAAGTATAAGAAAAATGCCAAACTTTTCAATTGTTGACATAAGCAGAAGAATAAAAAAATTCTAACAAAATATAAAATCTTTATATACTTGTGGAAAATAAATACACTAAGTGGAGATTGCCTAGCCAATACTTGGATACCCACAATAAGAATGTCAAAACCTTAGTAAGCATAAGAAAATACTATAAAAGCATAGAAGTGGCCAAAACAATTAGAAATTTTACCCCAAAAATTGAAATTTTACCTAGACCATTATAATTTATTCTAGCTAGTGGAGATCAACCTTGATAACTAGAAATATAAAACTAAAGTAGAAGCCTTGACACCTGCAAGATGAAGTGGAAATCAACCAGGCCATTGGAAATCAAGCCTTGACAATTAGATGGTTTGCCTAGCCAGAATTTGGCTACTTACAATTGATTTTTTTCTACTTTGCTAGAACCCAACGACTCATAAGGAATATTAAAAAATCTCCCATAAGCACAAGAAAATGTTGAAAGCATAAGTATCAAAAATAATTTTGGTAATTGAATAAATTACCTTAGCCAATGAAAATGACCTCAACTGATGAAATAGATGATATTATTATATAGTATCTTATCCAAAAAAAAAAGAGAATTAAAAATCCTAACCAAGAGCCCAACCACTCATGAGGAAGCATAGAGAACCAAGTCATAGCCATTGGAAATTTTATCTAGCAATTACCCCACTTATTAAAAACAAATCACCTCTTGCACATGTTTTGATAGCTTAAAGAAAGGGAAGATAAAATAATTTGGTCAAAAGCCTATAGACCCTAGTAGGAACACTTAAAAAAAAGGAGGAAGAAAATAAAAGAACTAATAGAAACTATCATTTCTAGAAAGTGTAGATCGCATTGAAAATAAATAAAAAATAAAAAGAGAAAAGCGAAGCAAAGAAAAAATGGCATAGGAAAAGAGTGCAAAAAAAAGGAAAAAGAAATAAAATGATATTATATATATAATAAAATTACAATTAAAAAATATATATATAAATTGAAATATATAACTACTTTAATAATAGTAATATTAGGTTCTAATGGCTATAATTGTTGATTTGCCTAACAAGATTGCTAAAAAATTAAATATAATGGAAGTGCGAGGTTTAATGCTGACTATGCGAGTGTAGAGGTGTAGAGTTATGAACATAAAAAAATTAATTCCCAAGTCCATGTGTTACGATTTATAGATAAACATTAAATACATTAACCATTTAAGTCTTAGATACCCCAAGCATCATGCGAAGGAAGATTTGATGAGGCATGGCCATAGTATGGTTGAAAGCAATCCCAAGGAGCACATAAGGGATAATAATTTATTACAAAATGTAATGATAGGTGAAGGTCAAAGATAGTACAAATAGTGGCTCACTAGCATGTTACAAGGATTGGAAACCATATATTAGCTAGCTCCTTTATATTTCTTCTTTATTATAGTTTTCTATTTGTAGTTGGATGGAATATTTGAACCAAGTTACCATTTTTCTAAGCTTTGTTCTTGCAATCTACCATATTTGTTCTAAACAAATATACTCAATAACTATATTTATAATATAGAGCTCTTGAATTTTGTTGCTTTTAATCTATGGATGTTGATGGTGGTTGCACACAATCCATCTCATAGTCTATTGTTCCTTTGAATATTGCACCATCATGGACCATAGGCTGTGTGAATACTAGTGAGTCTAAGATTGGTTTAACTTAGAATTGTTGCTTTATTAGATCAAAATATAATTTTAGGGCAATATCAACTTGTTTATTTTTTCTTTTCTCTTACCTTTAATCGTTTAACTTTTCTTTGTAACTTGCTTAGATTGGGAGTAAACTAATTTTCATTTGAAGCATTGAAGCTAGTTTTCTACAATGGATTTTACCTTCAAAATAATAATTGTTGTTATATGTGCAATATGTTATAAATGTAGTGAATGATATGGATTGAAAAATCATAGTTTATAGAGCTTAAAATTTATCTTTATTTACCCATTTTAAATTTTTCTCAACTCACTTATGTTGAAATATTAGTGTAGTAAAGTTATTTTTAGACAATTAAGCATTTGATTTAAAGACATCATACATAAAAAAATTAATATTTTTGAGTTATAACCAACAAAGACTCCTTGAAGGAATAACTATTGACAACCTCTAAGTCTATTTCCATTGTCCAAGACTTGGCATACCCAAACCTTGAGGAAAAAAGGGCTCCCCTTTTAAGAGGGAACACGTTATATTCCAAGTATGTTGGCTTACCCTTGACAATGTGTCATTTGTATGCTCAACATCTGCTAGCATTATCTATCAACCTAATGTATGTTTCAAAGGTTATAATAACATATTCGGTATATCAAATGACTTTTATTTTTAAAATAGATGAAAATATGGTAAGAATATTTCTTGGAATAATAAAGAACATTTTTTCTCCAGAATAGAATAAATTCTTTACAATATTATTAATGCTAAAATATCAAAGAAATATATTGTTTATTATTTTATAGGCTACACTTAGGATTCCTATTATTATAATCATATTACTCTTTTATCTTAAACAAAATCCATACTAAGGTATTTATTCCATGCTTTCAACATCAATGGACACTTGATAAAATTCTATTTATTTTGGCACAATATTAGGCTTTGTTATAATCAAGTGTAAGGACATTTTATTATTTTATCAATCACCAAGTTTTATTTTGCCCATAATTATTTCATGTAACATTCATATTTCCTTACTTAGTTTCCGTATAATTCATAAATTGAGTAATATTTGAAAACATTTCCAAAGTATAAGATAAACTTGTAAAGTGTCTCCTTATTCAAACATATAAGTGTAATCTTAAAAAATTCAACATATATGTTGACCTTTTGTAAAATATTGTACATGTTTTCTTATATACCTAGGCAAAGATTACATTAACAATCTATATTAAAAATGTTTACTTGATCCAAATCCAAATGATTAAAAAATACCAAGGGAGAGAGAGAGACTGGTTGTGCATTGGTCGTAGGGGTTTCGATGGGAAAATATTTTCTACTACATTAACACCGCCTTGAGACGGTGTTAGTTCACCCTTTTTAATGGTTGTTGCTCATGTAGTTGGCTCAATTTATTCTAAGTCTGCTAGAGAGCTCAGTGGTACCGGGGAAGCATCCACACAAGTTCATTCTGATAAATTTTCATGAGGTAAAGGCCGTGTTCCTAAAGCTATTATTCCTTTGCATGAGTTTCATACAGCTTATGAGTGGTTTGAGAGTCATACCCTGGTGGGTTATTTTCTGGGTCATATCCCATATGATACCCTTATTCATTTATGGGTCCAGCAATTCTGGGGCCCATATGGAGTCAAAGTGGATAATTTACAAAACCTTACCAAAGGGTATTTCCTTTTTTGCTTTTTAAAACTAGCTCAAGAATAAAAGGTTTTGTCTAGGGATCCATAGATTGTTCATAATTATCTATTAATTTTGCAACCCTACTCTCAGAATTTCCAAGTCAGTGATTAAGTTGCACTAGAAGTCTTAGTGTGGATTGAATTTCGTGGTCTTCTTGTTCCTCTTTGGGGTTTTTTGTAGACTTTAGTTGCCCCCTTAGGTAATTTTGTTTTCCTTGACCCAATTTTTTTTTTCTCCACTCAATTCGCTAGAAGAGTTTGTATCAAAGTTGACCTTACCAAGGATTTGCAAGAGTTTATTGATATTAAAATCAGGGACCAATCCAAAAGACAAATATTTGCCTATATCAATTTACCTAATTCTTGTTATCGATGTCAATCTATAACTCATAAAATTTGGGAATGCATTATGATAGAATGGAAATATAAGGTAAATCCCTCACCTACTCATGTGGCTCTCACTAATGGCTCATAGGAAAACATTGAAGAATGGACTATTGTCTCTAGCAGGAAATCCCATGGTTCTATGAAGTAGGAAGCTTTGATTTTTGTTGTGCAACCTGCCCCTTCTCCTTATCAAGACATGTAAGATTCTACTAAAGTTATTTAGGCTCCTGTTGATATGGTCCCTCTGGTTTTTGGCATGCAACCCCTAGTTCCATTGGTGTCTCAACGAATTTGGTCGAGCCCTTCTTTGGCCTCAGTGGTGGTGGCTCCAGATAATTCTTTAGTGGAGGAGGGTCGAGCCTTGAAGGTCCATAGCTCTTGTAGCCCTATTCGGAATGACAAACATTGGTAGCTAAACAGTGATTCTTTCCATACAGTATCCAACTATTTTGGCTCGCTTACAGGTTTAAGTGATGTAGATGATGTCATGGAGATCATGAATCCTGACAAATCCTAATGATTTTCTTCTCGTGGAATGTTCGAGGACTGATGAACCTAGTAAAAAAAAATTTGGTCCAAAATGAGATGTCAAATATTTCTCAAATGCATGGAAGCCTCAATTTTTTATATCTACAAGAAGTTAATATTTTTTATTTCAATTTGTGTTGTGCATGTGAATTTTTGTGGCCATGAAGTGCCTCTTTTTCCATAAAGCATTCCCCAAGAAAAGGAGAAGTTGTCACTATCCTTGGTACTTTATTACAAAAGAATGTTGTGAGTTGGGGTGTTGACCCA
The DNA here is from genome assembly GCA_028583015.1 of Wollemia nobilis. Classification (NCBI taxonomy): domain Eukaryota; kingdom Viridiplantae; phylum Streptophyta; class Pinopsida; order Araucariales; family Araucariaceae; genus Wollemia; species Wollemia nobilis. Next base: position 4,049,208 of record JAQPPZ010016612.1, read on the forward strand.
TCTAATCAATTTTTCTGGATTTTGCTCGAGATCTACAAAAAACCATTTTGGGTGGTTAATGTGTATGCCTCAAATATCGCTTCTGATAAATGTGAGTTATGGAGATGGCTTGCCATGAATCTACCATTTGCCACTTGGGTGCTCTATGGAGATTTTAATATGGTGGAGAAAGATTCTGACAAGGTCAGTCATGTCCCAATGTGATGGTGTTTAGGTGAAAGAGAAGCTTGATTTTTTATGAAAAACAAGCTTTGCCTTTATGACCCTAATTCCCGCTTCTCGCCTTCTAACTTATTGTAGGCTCTTTGTTACACCTCGTCCAATTTTGAAGCTACTTCTACCAGGGTTTTGGTACGATTAGATAGAGACATGATTTTTGAGTGTGACAAATTTTAGTTCTCCCATATTTTGCCTTCTTCATCGTATGTGCTAACTTTGTCTAGTACTACACTGTCTAATCATTCAACTATTTTATTCTCGATGGCAATGTTTTTTTTTTGAAAAAATTGAAAATATTGTATTAAAACAAAGAGCAAGAACAAGAGGGAGCAAGAACATCCCAACAAAGAACCCAGAGACACAAGACCTCAGCAGAGAGAGAGAGGGTAGCACAAACCAACACTAAGCACTAGAGACAAACAAGGCGCGAAATCGTGACATGTCATGAAATCGTGACATGTCGCGATGTCGTGACAGACAAGCCGGTCGAGGTCACAACCGCACAAATGGCCGTGAAAACGTGACATGTCGTGAAATCGTGACATGTCACGAAATCGTGACATGTCGCGAATTCACGACAGCCAAAGCCAGCAGCCCCCGACCGCAAAAAATGTCGCGATATCGCGACCGAACCAACACAAAGCAGTCAGTCAATAGAATTGTCGTGATATCGCGACGAATCAACCAAATACCACCAATGCGCCAGAAGTGTCGCGATTTGGTGACATGTCGTGAAATCGTGACATGTCGCAAAATCACGACGGCCAAAGCCAGCAGCCCCCGACCATGAAAGATGTCGCGATATCGCGACAAAAACATCACCAAGCAGTCAATCCTCAGAATTGTCGTGATATCGCGACGCATTTTCCAGTTGCCACATTTGCACCAAAAGTGTCGTGATTTCACGACATGTCGCAAAATTGTGACGACCAAGTCCAGCTGCTCCCGACCACAAAAGATGTCACGATATCACGACAGGAACATCACAAAGCAAATAGTCCTTAGAATTGTCGCGATATCACTACGCAAATTACAAATGCCACCAATGCGCCAGAAGTGTCACGATATCGTGACAGGAAGTCTCCAAAGGCTATGGCGACAAAACCTATCGCGATATCGCGACAGGTTGCCACCGAGGGTCGCGATAACATAGCAGGTCACGAAAACGCGACGAAAAACTTCCAAGACAGAATTTATCATTTGCTCAAAAATTTTGCAAGACCTTGTCTAATCACAGCATTTTCCACAGGCATGTTACTGTGCAGCTGAACTCCAACCTCCTTTTCCGCACCCAACTTGGCAAGGAAATCGGCCACCGAATTTGAATCCCGATTCACATGGATAGGGATCACATCCTCAAGTTCCCTCCAAAGGACCTTGATTTGAGAGACTAAGATCTGAATCCTCCACGCTTTCAAAGCAAAATTTCTCATACAATTAAGAGCGCCAACCAAAATTTGAGAATCATTCTCAAGGATTATCTTTCTGTATCCCTGAGTGATAGCCCAGAAAGAAGCAACTTTGATGGCAAAAGCTTCGGCTTCGTTATTGGTGGCTCTTCCCATACCTTGGAGTTCCCAATAAAGAACAGATCCAGTATGATCACGGCACACAACACCGATTCCAGCGTTGCCCGGATTGCCCTTAGCAGCTCCGTCCGTGTTAATTTTGATCCAGCCAACCGGGGGGGGTTTCCAACTAACCATGTTTTCTCTAACGTGAGCAGCAACTCTCTCTTCCTGTGGGCCCAGCTCAACCAGAATATCTTCTTCAGCATGTAAGGCAACCGTCTCAGTGACTTTGCTCCAGATAACCTGCCAAATTCCATCAAGAGAGAAGGTTTCTCTAAAAATTTGAGCGTTCCTTTCCAGCCACACTTGCCACCAGATGAAGAAGAGACCAAGCTCCCACCCCAATCGAAGGGCTTTTGATTTAAATCTAACTTTCTTCCATTTTTGCCAGATATTATTCCGAGTCAGAGCACCATTACCCTGGAGATTAAAAAGAGAGAACCATCGATTCCAGATCTGCCCTGTGAAGGAACATTCGAACATCAAATGGTCAACAGTCTCTTCATGCTTACGACACAAAATACACTGAGAAGGACCAATAATTCCTCTGCTTCTGAGATTATCGTAGGTGAGGATGCCATTATGCATAAACTGCCAGACAAAGAAGTTCACTTTCGGCCAGCACTTGGAATGCCAGATTTTCTTCCAGTCATGAACCAAAAATAAATGCGGGGGAGGCTCTGGGAGAAGCTGATCATAACCAACCTTCACAGTGTAAATTCCAAGATTCCCATGACCCCAAGCTAACTTGTCTTCTTCATCTCTGCCCGTGAGAAATATTGCAGACAAAATGTTGGTCAGAGTGGTTTCCAGCTCCGGAGGGATAGTGACAGGCCACTCCTCAAGTCGCTTAAATTTCTTGAATTTATACTCACCCAATTGACTAGTGAAGAAATAGTTCTCAATAGTGACCCAGCCCTTGGAATCTATGGCAGTTTTAATTGGAAGAAGTTCGGGATACTCCGCAATGATGGATGGAAACTGGTCCCATGAATCAGTCCAGAAACATGCTTTCTCCCCCCTTCCCACTTTCCAGAACAATTTATTTTTAATTACTTGAGAGCCCAACTTGAGAGCTTGCCAAACTAGGGAACCATTACCATCCAGAGGGAAACGACAAACTTCATAGGGGTGGATGTTACCCAAATATTTGCTGGTCAAGATTCTACTGAATAAAGATGATGGCTGGGAGATCCATCTCCAATACAATTTACCTGCCAGGGCTTTGTTGTTGAGATTAGAGCTTCTCAAACCCAGCCCCCCTTTTTCTTTGGGCTGAGTAACTTTGTCCCAACCAACCAAGGCCCATTTCTTCTCACCTTTTGCTCCTTCCCATAAGAATCGCCTAGCCAGTTTGTCCAGCTCTTTCCAAATAGAAAGAGGAGCAGCCAAGATTGAAAATTTATAGATAGGTCGGGCCTGAATAACTGACTGTAAGAAAGTTAAACGACCACCGTAGCTTAACCATTTGTGAGACCAGTGGTTCATTCTATCTTTGATGCCATCCAGAAGATCTTTCCAAATGTCATTTTTCAATTTCTTGAAGTGCAAAGGAACCCCCAGATAGAGTATAGGAAGAGATGATCTAGAGAAGCCCAAAATCTCTAAGATTTTGTCCTGCATCCGTTGGGCAAGATTGAAAAAGACAACTTTAGATTTGTTGTCATTGATAACTTGATTGGAGGCCCTAAGGTAAACAGAAAGAGAGTCTCTGATTCCCCTAGCTTCCCTGAGACTAGCCACTCCAACCAAGCCAGTGTCATCCACAAATTGTAAATGAGTCAAGACTTCATCCCCAACCTTAATACCTGTTATCAGGCCTTGAAGTCTTCTTCTCAAGAAGAGTCGGCCTAATCCTTCAGCTAAGATAAGGAATAGATAGGGCGAGCAAGGGTCCCCTTATCGGAGGCCACGAGAGGCTCCAAAGGGAGGTGAGGGAATCCCCTTGATGAGAACCGAATAAGAAGGCATGGAAACACAACTCATAACCCAGTCAATCCATTCCTGGGAAAAGCCAAAGGCAGCCAACATCCTTGACAGGAAACCCCACTCAACCCGATCGTAAGCCTTAGACATATCCAGTTTGATGAACATTCCTTTGTTACCAGAGTTTTGCATTGAATGAATAGCCTCCTGAGCAAGAATCACTCCATCCAAGATCTGTCTACCCTCAACAAATCCCCCCTGTTCTGAAGAAATGATGTAATGAAGGAGAGGTTTAAGACGTTCAGCTATAATTTTTGTGATAATTTTATAAATCACATTACATAAAGCAATAGGTCTAAAGTCAGAGATATGAACTCCTTCCTCCCCCTTTGGAATTAACGTGATAAAGGTATGATTTAGAGCCTTGAGCATTCTCTTATTAGATCTGGACTCCTCAATTACAGCCAAAACATCTTCCTCCAAGGTGTCCCAAAAGGCCTGAAAAAACTCAATAGGAAAACCATCTGGATCGGGAGATTTTCCTGTGCTCATTCCAAAGACCACAATTTTTAATTCATCACGATCAATAGGTCTGAGGAGAGCCTGATTTTCTGCTGGAGTGATAATAGGGGGAATAACATCAAGAACTTCATTTTGAGCCCCCACATCTTGGTCCCTGTTTTCTGCAAAAAGCTTGGAGAAGTAATCCACAGAGTGGGAGTGCATACTCGGAAGAGTATCAAAGGAGTGACCATTCTCATCTTTTAAAACTACCATATTATTCATCTGTCTTCTAGCACATGTTGAACGATGAAAAAATTTTGTATTTCTATCTCCTTCCAAAAGCCAAGAATTTCTAGCCCGCTGCTTCCAGTAAATTTCCTCTTGGTTATCAATGTCCTCAATAGCTTTGCGCAAGGCATCATCTTCAGTTTTAAGCTGTTCAAAAATTAAACCTTCCCTAAATTGTTTCTGCACCTCCTCCCAGCGGGCCAACAAGGGGGCTCTTTGCAGCTTGAAATCCGATTTATTGGCGTGCCTCCACTGTTTCAATTTAAATTTGACAAAAAGAAGTCGTTTGTGAAATTTAAACATTGCTGTCCCAAAAGGTGGGCGACCTTCTTCCCACCATTGTGGAATTACCTCATGAAGGTCCTCCTTCTGAAGCCAGAAATTCTCAAATCTAAACGGTTTATGGAACTGCCCTGTCAGAGTCCCACCCTTCAGCATGATGGGAGAGTGATCAAAAACAGGACCGTCCAAAATCTGTAATTGCACATTCCACTTAACAAAAGCCTCCTCTGAGACCAAAAAGCGATCCAAATTTACCTTACAACGATGTGGATCCCTCCGTTTGTTAGTCCAAGTGAAAAAAGTTCCAGGACCTTGGACATCAACTAAGTGAAAAGCTTGAACCTGGGCAATCAGAAGCCGATCCCCCAGATCCAAAATAGGGGAACCACCTTCCTGATCCCGAACAGATAATTTGGCATTAAAATCTCCAGCAATGATCCAGTCAAAAGCTTGTCTTGAGGACCTCATGTTGTGAATCGCTTTCCATTGAAGCCTCCGGCCATCATGGCTTTGAGCCCCATAAAAATTTGTAATTAAAACTTGCTCACTTGTGATATTATTCCTAAAAAGAGATGTGAGAACACCCCTCCAAGCTATATGTTCTAAAGCAGACCATTCCAGGGGGTTCCAAAAAGTAACAATTCCTCCTGAGGCCCCTTGAGCTGCCACATCCATATATCCAGCTCCCCTCCATATTTTACCAACTGTTCTACACATAAGATCTAAAGACATTTTTGTCTCCTGGAGGAGCAAAAAGTCTGTTTTACCCTTCTTTATGAGTCTTTGAATAGCAGATTGATGGGTTCTACTGTTTAAACCCCTAACATTCCAATATTGAATAATCATTGGAAACCTTGAGAGCAGTAAGAGTCAATTGTTCTCACTGATCCATCAGTGACCAGCTTTTCTCCTTGCGATGCTATTAGGTCCTTATTAGACTTCCCTGCTCGCACCTTGAGAAATGTTATTCTTGGACCGTTTTTCCACCGGGTAATCCCTGAGTCGGCATTTCTCTATTCTTTTTGGCACTTCCCATGATGACATCCTGAATAACTGGCTGTGCTGAGGAATGGATAACCAATGCCCCTGGGTTCTCTAGCTATAAAAAATCAGTGGGTTTAAGCACCTGCTCGTGGGCAGGAGTTGAAGAGGGAGAAACATGAGAGTGGATGTTAAAATCCTCAGTGTTCCCATCCACTCCATCCATAACTTGGTCTTCCTGATCCACCAAGGATTTAAATATTTCATACCGGTTGGTTGGCTTGAGTGAAGCTTGGTCCTTGCCATTTCTCTTTATGTTTCTTCTTCATTTCTGCTGTTCAAAGCCATATTTCTGGGCTTCAGAACCTTGGGGGGTGTTTTGTGATTCTTTGACCAGGGTGAACTTACCCTCTCTGGGTCGATTTGAGATTCCTAGCGGGGCCTCCGCTTTTGTGCTCAAGGTATTCGGACAGAACCTAGCCAAATGGCCATGCTTATGGCAGACCCTGCATCTAAAAGGTAGGGCTTCGTAATCTAACTGCTGTATCCAGGATTGTCCTGCTAACTCCAGTTCCACCTCAGCTGGTAGTGGCTGACTGATATCCATTTCAACGCAGATTCTAGCAAAGACAGCAGTGTTTCCCTCTATGGTATCTTTGGAAACTCCCATAAATCTACCTAGAGAGTTACCAATCATCTCAAGAATCTACTCACCCCAAAACTCCATCGGGAGAGCGTACAGCCGGATCCACACTGGAACAGCCGTGGGCTCAATGCGAGGATCGAAACCCACTCTCCATGGTTGGAAAAATAACCCTGTCGGGCCATGGGTCCTCTTCTCTGATTGAAATGCTCTATTTCTATCTACCGAAGAAGAGAAACTAATAATGAAATACCCGTTGCTTATAGGCCATAAGGAGTACTCACCGATAGGTTCCCAGTTCTATCTAACCCAGGTGTGCAAAAAGTGCAGAGTGGGTCGGATTCCCATGAATTTGCAGATCAAGTCATGGTTAGCATGGTAGGTGATCGTATCCTCAACCATATTTGGTTCTATGACTATCTTAGGTCTAGAAGCTGATTGTGGGAGGCATCCATTAACTCTATTTGCAGAAGAACCCTTGCCAACATTCTTGAGAAGCGCTTGGTAAGCACCCCGCTGGGCTTCATCAGAAGAAGACGCAAAATTTTCTTTTAGAATCTCGGCATAAGAGCTCTTCTTCCCATCAAGAGAACCTGGAGGAGACCCCATAGGGCCCTCCCAGGGTAACGGACGAGCCTTCAGAGGGGAACGATGTCAAACCAACAGAGACCCAGGAAGAAGCCGTGAGCCAGAATCCAAGAGCTTTGGCCTCCGACAGTTCAGAAGATTTCCCGCCAAATCGCCAGAGCTCCGCCAATCTCCTTCCAGCTCTCTTCTCGATGGCAATGTTAAACTTTTAACCTAGAGTGCATTATTCATAGTTTTACCTGAACATTTCTTTTTTGCATATATTTAGCATGAAAAATCATATATACCACATTTAGAATTTGATTCCTAGACATGATGGTATTTCTATAAGGATTGAGTGTTGGATTGATTCCATTAAATTAACCACTAAGGTGTTGCAAACTCTAGGTATTGAAGTTGCAAAATGGAAAAAAATAGGCTAAGTCTACTTTGGAAAGTGAGCTATCCAAAGCTTATATTAGGCTTTAAGCCTCTCCTTTCAGCTCTGTTGCTCAATACCAAGTTTCTTCCATTCAACATGAGCTTAAAAATATTGATTTATATGAATCCAAGGGGGCTCAATTACGTGCTCGAATGCATTGGATCAAAGTGGGGGACATAGTGACATTGTCAAAGCCTTTGTTTCACATTATCAAGGTATTTTTTCTTCTCAACCCCTTGATGATGCTATAAGGCAAGCTTTTGCTGATTGTACCGATGTTGTCCCCAATAAGCTTTCTCTTGAGAAAATGCTATTATTTGACACTCCTATTTATCTAGAAGATCTAAAAAATGCCTTTTCACTCATGGACAATGATAAGGCACCTGGGATTTATGGATTCCCATGTGAATTCTATAAAGAATTTTGGTATATGCTTGGTTTTGATCTTCACAAATTTTATCTCGAAGCCCTGCAATGTGGTTCACTGGATTCCATTATTAACAAAGGCAATGTTAAATTTATTCCTAAGTCTAGATATTCTGAGCTCATCACCAATTGGAGGCCTATCACCCTACTTAATGTGAGCTATAGGATTATTGCTAAATCTCTTGAGTTTAATCTTAAATATCTCCTTCCTTTGATTTTTAGACCTGAACAAACTAACTCTGTTAAGGTAAGATACATTCTTGGTAATGTTATTGTTGTTTGGGAAGGCATGGAGTGGGCAAGAAATTCTGAACAAGATGCTTTATTCATTAAGATTGACTTTTAGAAAGCCTATGATAAGATGGAGTGGTACTTCATAACTACCATGCTTTAGGCTCTAGGTTTTGGGCCAGTGTTTCTGAGCATCATTCTTATGTTATTTCAAGATGCTTCAACTATTCTTACCTTGAATAATATCTTAGTCAATTTCTCTTGGTCGGTATGTAAGACAGGGGTGCCCTCTTGCTCCATCTCTTTTCATTCTTACTATAAAGTATTTTGGCTATTTGTTGACCCATAATATGGATCAAGGATTAATCAGGGGTATTGCTCTCCCCAATTCTAACCGTCAGTTTGTCAATGGTCATTTTGTAGATGATTCTTTCTTAACACTTTGAGAATATGAGAAATATATTTCCTTGACTATTAGTTTCTTATAGATGTTCTGTTTAGCCTATGATTATTTTATATAATGGAATAAAACCTCATGTTTTTGACAATATCAATCTCAACTACCATGCTAGTTGCATCATTTCCAATGGACTTGGATTTAGCTAGGTGAGGTGTTTAAATTTATTGGAATTCCTTTTGCATTTCATGGTTCCTCTGCTCAATTGTGCCAGTATGTTATTGATAAAGTGGAAAATATTCTTACTGGACTAGTAAGAAACTTTGTCTAGCAAGAAAATTTTAGATTTTTTCTAAGGTTTTAGCCACTACCCATGTCTATTATTCATCTTGTTGGGTTCCATGCAAATCTTGTTATAAAAATCTATATAAGCTTCTAAGAGACTTCTTGTGGGACAAAGACTCTATCAAGCAAGGTTTTCATCGAGTAGCCTAGGAAATTTTATGTTTTCCCAAGTACTATGGAGGCATGGGTTGACAAGGTTTTTCCCTTTGTGCTAAATGGGTCACCTTGGGGATGAATCTTGGAAAGTGTTGGTCAGGAATTGCATTTCTTTTGGTTTGCTTCAGGGGAAGAAAATTTTGAAAGGGGTGGGATTGCAATCCATTCTTACTGCCCCTATCCCTATTAAAGTTAAAGGTCATTTTGTCATTTAGAGTATTTGAAAAGTATAGGAGGCCTTCAAACCCTGGCTTAGTTGGAAAGTATTTTTCACAAAGTAGGTGCCTCTTTACCTTCCATGAATATTTTGTGGTCTCCTATTATCACTTGGTAGGGTTCTTACCTAGCTCTGGTGTAGTGGGTTAGAGCGCAGGGGTTCTATAAGCGTGGTATTACTTCCATTTTTTACTTTTTATCCTAACATACCAGGTGCTTGATACTCTAGAAATTTTTTCGTCAAATTCATAATTTAAATCATGGTTATAGAGACACTTATGAGGTGGTTATTGATAGTATTCCATTTTCTATTTGGAGCAAACTACATAAGCATTTTTGAAATCCCTGGTGGTCAGATTGGTGTTGCCTTGGGGAGCTTCCTATTTTGTAATATAAAGCTCATATTTGTTACAAATGGCTCACCCTACAAGTTCCAATGGTTGATAAGCTCACTCTGATATAGGACTTAGCCTCTCTTCCCTCTCGATGGAATAAGAGGTTTTAGATTGCTTGGGCTACTTATATTGAACCTAAAAAAAGTTTTTTTTATTAGATCCTCCTAAACCAAGGGTTACCTATTGGCAATAGGCTCAATAATCTGGGTTTTCATAATCGCATTTTCCTAGTTTGTGGATAGGTGAAAGATTTACTGCATGTTTTTTGGTTTTGTGATCGGGCTTAGTCAGCCTGGGAGTGGTTTCTTGAAATTTTCAAACCTTTTATGTAGGAGGATTTTACTTGGGTGCATGTTATTTTGGGTGACCCTATTACTTTTTCCTTCAACTTGGGTGTTGTTTGGAATATTTTTAGAATTGGTACCCTATTTTATCTATGGAAGTCCCAAAATAGAGCTATTTTTTCTTAGCAATATGACAGACGTGTCTTCTCTGTTGTTGATAAATATGATATATTCTTTGATTGTTGGTTACATATTCAAGTACAGGTTGAAAAAGTACAGGTGGAACTACAGTACTTATGTACCCTCATGGATCATTGGGGGAATGCACCCTACATTATGAGTCATGTGCCTCTTCCTTCCCCTTCCATGTGGCAGTGATTTCTCCACTTTTTTATTTTCGAATGCATACTTGACGTTGTTTTGGTAGTTGTTATCTGGAAAATTGTGGACTATTTTTGACACTCTTGTATACTCCTAACCATAGTGGTTAGTGTATTGGTTTACGGGGTGTGCTAATCCCACCCACCCTTTTTTGTATGATTAGACATTATTTTATTAATATAATGGCCTTTTCATCCAAAACAATGTTTACTTCCTATATATTTGTTCTTTTTAGGGGTTGCCTATTTCCTACAAAAATTTTATATAAATTATCTTTCTACAAGACATCTAAAACAATTGTTCCAACTCCATAACAACCATGAAATTAGACTTATAGGTTGGTAGTGTAGATTGATTATGATCATTACTATCACTATGTTAATTTTTCAAATCTATTACACCACACCTCTAATAGATATAAAAATAGTCCCAAGGTTATAAAAATATCTATATTAAGATCATGGACATATAAAAAAGAATAAAAATAATACCATTTTCCAGTGAAAAAAAAGGAAGCAAAAAAATGAAATAGGAATATCAAAAGGAAATGGTAAAATAAAAAATGGTTAAGAAAAAAGAAAGAATACCCATTGGAAATAAAATATATGACTTACTTGTAATGAGATCTTGCTAATATATTCTTCTATTATTTTAATTTTTTTTATACATCATCTTGATGTCTTTGCACTATCATCTCTTCAATGAGAAATTACAACTTAGGATTTATATGAGATTATATATTATTACTTTTTTACATTTTCTATAAGATCATATACCATTTCTAGTTGAGACTACTTCATATGGCATTATTTATATTTTATGATAATTTATTGGGCACTATACATCCATATTCTACATGGATCAACACACACATGCATTTTCAATTTTGTGTATTGCTTGGCTAACTATTTGGAAAATATGGTAAACTCTTATTATGCACACAACAAGTGCTTTAAAAATATTATGATATGTAAGGAGTAAGAAACCTTTGATTCCTAAATTTAGATTCATTATCCTTGTAGGCACCTCTATTTCAAAAAACTAAATATATCCCCTTGATGAAAATTTCCATGTAAAAAAGTGTGTCACTTTGAGTTCTTACAATTAGTTACATGAGATGATATTTAACCATTTGAATGTTTTTAAAATGGTTATTCCATTATATTGTCTCTATATAATTTCTATAAATAATTTTAAAAACAAAATTAGAAAAGAAAAATGACAAGAAAATAAAAGAAAAATAATAATAACTTGGATGCGATATCTTCACCAACTACTAGGCCATAACTTAGATGCTATTCCATATGCATTACCTAGGTATTTCCTCAAAGTGGAATTGTCCCTTTAATGATCCTCCATATATTTTATGTGGAATCCTATCAATACTTTCCTCTCATATACTAATGAAATCCTAGCTCTGAATAGTCTAATGCTCTCATCACCTTGATCCTAACTTCCATAACCCTAGAACACTTGCTTTACATACTATACAAGTGTGGACATGTATATCCAACAATTTGGAAATCTCTATATATAGTGGTCTAACAACACCATCAAGTGGAATACACCAATATAAGAGAGATAAGGTTCAAATGATCAAACTATATTATCCATCCATAGTACCTATATTAGCATTAAATTTCCATAAATTATTTCAAGTATTTTTTATATCTTATAGAGTATAGATAAAACATGTAAATTAAAAATTCTAGACCCTTCAAATACTTACCAAGATAATTGACTATGTTTTTTATATACATTGGGGTTTGAGTCCTCTCTTTGACCTTTTAACTTCTCTTACATTATCAGGATGTACCCTCCTTTATCTTTACCAACAACATTGTTGATATATTGATATGTATCTAACCTGGAAACTAGAGTTATGACCTCAAAATTCCATCTCAAAAGGGCATGAGTCACCCAAAACCTTACCCTCTATACAAGGGGTAGCTCCTACACCTCTCTTCCCACCTTTTACTATACTAGAGTTATGACCTCAACAAAGGGCATATCCCACATTGGGATACATATATTTTCCTTTGTCAAATATTTGCTACCATTGATCTTACTTTATCCCTCTCACTCTCTTTCAAATATTTTTATTTAAATAGTGTAATATTTATAGTAAGTACCTCTAAAATAAGGTGCCCATATAACCATGATATATGATGGCCCTCCATAATATACTTATTGTGGTTGTGTAATTGATCCTTTTATAAGGCCTCTCTAACTGTACCACTGTCAACTATGTTGACCAAGTACAATCAACATACCTTCTATATATCTAGGATATTCTCATCAAAAGTTAGTATATGAATATAATTGTGTCCTTACACCCTCTCCCCATGCCTATATATGGATTAATGGTTGTACTTGCCTAATATCTTAAGGAAAATTATTTTATCTATATTTATGGAATCTCTCATAGACCCATATTATGAGGCCCATATCCATATCCTACTTATCTCATAATGAAAAACACATGGATTATAATATATAGGATATCATCCCCCCAAGAAAAGTACTTTTCTTACTCAGTTACCATAAATGTGCAACAACCAATGTGTTCAAATCCACACCTATTTCCATAAATGAACAAAATCAATCCATCATCTCAAATATTATACATAAAGGATAAAAAGGAAAATAGAGTTGGAAAGACACATAATTGGTTGGTTCCCTTTAAAATCACAAATAATTTCTATATTATCTATGGATAAAAATCATTACATTCCAATGTAATTTATGGAATGGTGGGGCTATATATACCAATATAAAAATACCTATTATAAATTAAGTTAATCTAATCTAAAATAATGAGTAGAAGGGTTATGTGTAAGAGGTTGGCCCCAAAATGTATTTTTTAAAAATTTGGCAAATTAGTTTTGAAATCCAAGTGAATAGTGTCCAAACACATGTAAAAGGTTCACTATTATTAGAGGCAATGTTGGAAATTTAAACTTAAAATGGTCAAATTATTATAAAATTGGGGTGAATTGACCCAAAAAAATTTGCACCTAGAAATATTTGGCTAATGGGCCATAGTCAAGGGTCCCAAATATTAGCCAATTCCAAATTTTTGAAAATCCTAATTTTAGCCAATTTAGCGATAAATAGCCGCTATGCATAACTGTGATGAGTGGGATTTATGTTATCTATAAATTATATGATGCTTTGATCCATAAAAATAATAATGATGACCTCTAGAACTTACATAATTGAAAAAATATATTTAATGATTATCTATAAGACTATATAACGGTATATCATGCAATATCATCCTAGACCATTAGTCAAAATATAATTTCAACTTTGCCTAACAATTTAAATTGAGAGGCCAATAAGGGAAAACATTAGTGACAATGATATTTTTACACCATAATGGATGTAATAGTGGGCATCCAACTATGATTAAGTATCTCCCACTATATAAAATATTACTTATATGAATGTGCCTCTTCATTGAAATCTCCTTAGGATAGATCATAGTCACCACTACACATATTAGTTATCTCCACATATATAAATAACACCTACTCTATAACTCTATATGGTAAATATAGGACAATAATATCCCCTCTTAAAATTTTCTCCAATATTCTATAGTCACATAAGGTAAGAATCGGAAGCATAACTCTCCCATTTAAAATATACTTCATATTTTGTATAAAATATAACTTGCCCTTGACCCACTTGCTTTCTATCTCTAGAAGATTCTTTGCATGAAGTTATTTATGATAAAACTCATTAAAAAATTCCAAGAGTACATATACAAAGAGTAGAAGAAGTAAGAGATCATCAAGGGTTATATCTTCATGCTTAAGGTGAATCAATAGCTTAAGTGTCTAATAGGAAGAGAAAAAATCAACAAGAGCTTATTTTAAATATTTTTTTTGTATGCCTATTTAAGACTCAATAACTACTTCAATGACCTCAAATATAAATTTCTCTCCCATAAAAATGGACTAAAATTTCTGATTGCATAACATATTATAAATGTTTTCCTTTGAAATAGAGTAATGTAATTTATGAACTATAATGCCCAATTTGGTTCCCAAGACTGTATTACATATTTCAAATTGATGTCACTAATGAAAAGAGCTCAAAAATCATATGAAATGAGAAGTATGGGCTAAAAATGCTTCCATGAAGTTATGGATTTTGGATTATTTACCCTTATAACCATAAAAAAATATGAATTCAACCCTATAAAACTTACAATTTTTGTATATAGCCATGATTTTCCATATGGTATCCATTGGTTTGTTCATCATAACATTTATAATATACCATTGATTCATCACTAGACATCAAAGGCTAATGAGGTTTCAACTTATGTCTCCACTTAATTGGTTAATTTGATATAAATAGATAAATTTATCTTATTGGTGGTATGCAATGGTTGTTGGATTTAAAGCCAAACTATCTCTAGATTCAATATAATTAAGCCACAATATATTTGGTCTCAATATCAATAATAAGAGTAGAATTAAAATTTTGAGTAATCAAATAAATAAAATGGTCAATAAAATATAATAGCATTCACTATAATATCAAAGATGAATGTAAATAGGAAAAATAATTTATGTACATGCATGAAGAATACTTATAATAATACTAATCTAAATTTATACACAAGTTTTGTTATGAATGTTTTTTTTTTCGATTAATTGGATGAAGGGGTTTTGAAAGGGTACCCAAACCTTTTACATCTCAAGAAAATGAAGGATATAGTCCCTTAGGGATAAAATATAATCAATCACAGGCTAAAGGGAGGGAGTATATAGGATAAACCACATTGAGAAACAAATTAAACAACCAAGAAACCATACAATATACCAAAAGAACCAATCAGGGTTTGATCATGCAAAAATAAGTCAGGCCAAGGGCAAAGACCCAAACTAGACAATATCCCCAAGGATCACTTGATCATTGAGATTGGCATGCCCATGATCTTAATTCAAATTTTTGAGGTCATCCAGGATGATAGTGGCTTGCTAAATCAAGGAGCTAATATTTTGGTGACTCTAAATATGAATTTGATAAAATTATCAAGGTCTTGGATGTGTACTTTTTTATAAAAGTAGGAGGGCACAACCTCTTCTAGCTTGAAGGATTGGAAGAATCACTTTTATGGACAAATACTTTATATGGGGAAGACCAAATTGAGGTATATTTGATCTTTGGTTTCTTCAAAAACATGGTGGAATCATCCAAATTTTCCTAATATTGTTTGATGATGATTGGTGACTTCCACTTCCTAGCATGGGTTTTGCAACAAGAGAGTGACGCCGACCATTCGATTTCATAGTGGGTGGGATATCTCAAAATCTAGAACTAAAATTCAATTTCTTGCTGGTTTTAGGAGAGATATTCTTCAGACATGCATCTTTGTCCAAAGTCCCTTGGGCTGGGGCTCCCCTATCTAGAGTCATGCACGAGAGGGTAGGCAGGGAGACTACCTACATAGGAGATTATAACTTTTTGGGATTTCTTTTGAAGGGCATGGCTATATAGGATAAGGTGGAGGTCTTGGTGGATAGGGTGAGAGGAAGTTCCATTTATAACATTAAACACAAAATTCTCAATGTACCTAGATAGATAATCAAGTATGTTAATGGATTTGATACCATGAAGATGGTTGAGAAAATCCAAGTGGAAGCTTCTCAAGGTAGAGTTGGTTTTATCTACTGTAAAGTACTAAAGGATAGGGATCTTGAATTTATTCCAGGTTTTGGGAAGGGACTCTCTGATTATTCCTCCTTTTCCCCTCCTATTATTATTACCTTTGTCTTTGAAGTAGGCCAATCCATAAATCAATGAATATTATGAAGGATTGTTAAGGTGATCATTATAGATATTTTTCCCACCTACTTTGTATGGAGATTTATCTCCATAATATGGACATAGGAATGTGACTCTTCAATACTTTATTTATTGCACTCCTCACAAATTTGAGAGTCACAACATTTCCTATTCTTGATTTTTGGTTTCTCTTTAGGCCACTTGTATACTAGACTCTTCACTCTCTTCTTACATGCACACTTGACTCTATGACACTTGGACACTTCTACATGACTTTTACTCTCCTATACACTCTCATAATAGAGGATACTTGTGCACATCCTCACATTACATATTTGTACACTTAAACACATGACACTTATGCACATTCTCTCAATACACACATGTACTCTTACATAACATGTGTGCATATCTTGTACATAGACACTTACATAAATGAAAAATATAAATCACTCATCTAAACTAGAGACTCAAACCCTAAACTATTATATATTTATATTTGTACCATAAAGGTACTGTGGGTGTATGTTACCATGTACCAAATAATGTAGTATACTCCAACACCCACTGTATTACATTATTTGACTATTAAAGACTTTAGTCTTCAATATTCATCTTTATCTTCAATCTTCAATCATGTAAATTTGCATTGAACATGATATTATACTTGAGATCAATATTTGAATCATCTTTTATATTTATTCATTTTTACTCATTCTTTGCATATTTATTATCTTGCTTATGAATTTCTTGAGCTTCTTCTATGTCTTTGATCCCTAGTTCATGTGCTTCTTTCATTTTTGCTTTCCTTCAATATCGATAGTGTCCTTTCTTATTTACTCTGCAAGACAAATTTGGACCATACTTGATAAAAATTTCTATTATTTTTTTAAAAATAAAATACTTCATGATTAATATGATCCTTAGATAAAAATTTTCTTGATTTGTTTTTTCAATTATGTCCAACATCTTTGAAATATAACATTTTTCTCTATTTTTCATGATGTTAGGAGTTGTTCAAAAATATTTTTTTGAAGAAAATTGTCTAATCTGAATAATAATATATTTTCGAATCTCTCATAGTATTTTCTTTTATACCAACAAAATATTGGAGAATGAGTATTTCTTACACAAAATTTACATGAATAAAGATTCCAACAATCAACTTTTTCATACCTAATTCTATTGTAATATTTACACTTCAACTGAATACAATATCCTTTCTTTGATTCATACTTCTATGCTAGTACTTTATGATCATTTGTATTCTTAAGAAAACAATGCAACCATCGAAGAAATAAATATTTTTTTCCTTTATTATCATTATAAATAAGTTGCATGTTTTCTAAATACATGGCAATCTGAGTAGTCGAAAGTTCTATTATAGAATAATTCTTGTTAAAATATAATTTTATGGTCTCATAGTAGTAAAATCTATCATTTCTTTTATATTTTATTCCTGAAGTGTTTTTATAAACCATTTTGGTATTTTCTTATTTCCATTAAAATAATCCATCAAGTTTTCAGAATAGAACTATAGTTTGTCCATCATTTTACTATTTTCATTAAATGTATTTATAATAATTTCTTCCATCATAATCAAAGTTTGCAATTTAATTCCTTTGAAGTTTAAATCCTTATATCTCCAAAGGTAATACTTGCAATTTTAAAAATATTTCAAATAATAACTCAAATAAGAAACTTACAAATTTTTAATTCTTTTTTTAAACCTTTGATGTACCAATCCTTTTAACTCCCAACTAATATAACTTGCAACTATTAAATATCATTAAATTTTTTATTTTCTCTAAATTTTAAATACTTCAAAAATCTTAAAACCAAATCTACAAATTCTTTCCTTCTAGCTCTCATTCCACAACTTCAAAATCTAATAACACTTCAAACTAAATTTATTTTAATTTTAAAAACTTCTAAATATTTCTCAAATTCAAATATTTTAACTTTTCAAACTTTAAAAACCAAATAAAAAATTTAAATCCTAGTAGAAAACCTTTTCACTCTAGAATTTGATTAATATTAAAAATTTCAAAAATTAAATAACATAGACAACCTTATAACTCCCACTTTAATTTTTAATATTTCTAAACTTTCTAGACTTATACTTCAATAAAAATTTAAGAAACTATATAAAGGTATTTAATTGTTACCTTTCCATAAGACACACTAACTCAAATTGCAACATCCTTTACTCCATCAAATGTAACCCTTGAGCATTACTCCTAACCTTACAACTTTCTATTTTCCTACAAAACTTCATATTTTATTCAATTCTACATGCTTCAGTCACGGTGCTCAAAGTTAGGTTTCAAAATATGAAGGCCACTAGTCTACTCTATTATAGAGATTTGAAATTGATGCTTAGGTTATCACATATCCTCAAGAAGGAACTCAAGTAAATGTTGTGATAGCTAAGTTGATATAATAAACTAGATTAAGGTTCTAGTCCAAAAGGGTACTCTGGTCAAGTTGATATAAGATACCTTATTAATATTTTGGTCTAAAAGGAAACTCTAGCTGAGTTGATAGCACTTAGATGAAGATACTCTATGGATGTCTCTTGCTTAGATGTTTGATAGCACTCAATGTAATTCTTAGGTTACCATCATACTACTTATCTGTATCTTCCAATTGTGTAGTATGCTACTATCCTCTTTCCTTGATGGAATTATGTTTTCATATATGATAATGCTTTGTTTTCCTCTGTGATAGCACTTTGTTGATATCTTTATGGCATCTTGTTGGTATTTTTTTATAATGGTGTTTTTTTTTTTTCTTATATTAGACACTAGACTACACTTTGGTACCACTTGTATTCCTTGCTTATCATTGCTTATAGCACTAATTATCTCTATTTGTTGTTATGTAGAGATAGTGCTTATGTGCTCTACATTTTGTAAGATAATACTCTATGGATATCTTAAAAAAAACATTTCAAATGATTCAGTGTGAAGATTGATATTCTATGAAGAGTTTATGGTTAGCCTCATACCTCTAGTCTATATTTTTTATTTTCCAAAATTTCCAAATCTTTATGCCTCTATGTTACTATCCTTAAATGCCTCTTCTCTTCTCTTCTTTGTACTATGGAAGATTTTAGTTCTCAATATTTATTCTATCCTTAGAAAGCTTATATGCTTCTCGTATCTATCTCTTCTATTATTTGTAATATTTAATGATTTTAAATATCTTACAAGTTATGTTGCTTCTCTATCTCTAGTGTATTTGGTCAAACCTAAGAGAAAAATGATTCTCCACTTCTCTAGAGAATACAATTATTATCATGTTTGCTTTGAATATCCCCTCATGTCCAACATTAGTTTGAGTTGACCCTTTAATATATTCTATTTTAGTCCTTATCTTCACTAGTTTTCATTGAACCAAGTTGATAGACCCTAGCACCAAAATAAAGGTGATTTTTCTCGATCCTCTGAGTATCTACTCAATCAGACCTTAAAAATAAAGTCGAAGTATTTATTTATTTTAAAGTGAATAGGCTCCAAATATGATGGTGGCATTTATACCACTATTGTCTTTTAAGATAAACTATCTTAGGATCGAATATAATTAAGCCATAAAATATTAGGTCTCAATATCAATAATAAGTGTAGAATTAAATATATGAGTAGTAGAATATATAAAATAGCAAATGTAAATATAATAAATTTCACTATAATATAAAATATGAATGTAAATAGCTAAAACAATTCATGTACAAGCATGAAGAATACTTACAATAATATTGCTCAAAATATATATACAAGCCTTATTATGAATTTTTGCTAAAGTGATCATTATAGACTATTTTACCACATACATTGTATGGAGATTTATCTCCATAATATATACATAGGAATGTGACTATTCAATACTTTGTCACACTCCTCACATGTCTAAGGGTTACAACCTTTTATATTCTTTAGTTTTAACTTCTCATCTTGCCACCTATATAGTAGACTCTTTACTCTCTTCTTATATGCACAATTGACTCTATGACACTTTCAAACTTCTACATGAACCTTACTCTCTTAAATGATCTCCTAATATAAGACACTTGTGCACATCCTCACATTATATATTTGTACACTTACATACATTATGCTTGTGTACATTCTCTCAATACATACGTGTACTCTTTACTTACATGATCATTATGCATATCCTACACATTACACTATTACATGACGTATGCATATCCTACACATAGACACTTACATAAAGAGAAAATATAAATCACTCATTTAAACTATAGACTCAAACTATAAACTATTACATATTTACATTTGTACCATAAAAGTACCATAGGGGTATATTAGCATGTATCAATTAAAAAAATATACTCCAAAAATGGTGCCACATCAATATGAATGATATCATACTTCCAAATTATTTGTATGTGTCAAAAACCTTGAAGAGATTTGAACATGGGTTATCAATATGCTAAATACTTAAGGCTATCCAAACCACCAATGGTTGCATTAGGGTATAAAAATCACTTACTCTTTGTGGTTTGGAGGTTCCTTTATATTGTAGCTCACACATGCACAAAAACGTTCAGTTATGAAAATAGATAACATGACTAGAAAATCCTAGTATATTCTTCTTAAATGGAATAACTACAACCATAGATGCATTACTATAGTCATTGTCAGCTTGAATACCACTACTCATCCTAACTTTCAAAGGTTTTACTTGCTAAAATATTGGGGCTAGGGTTTCATAACCTCATCCTTCCCCCGTATGTGAAATTCAACATCATCCTAAATAGGCCTATAATCCTTCATGCATGTCATAAAATGGAAAGGCAACGGATATAAACTATATTTTCTCCATTAGAGGTAAAAAATTAACATCCTCTAGATCAAATATATGATCCAATTTTTAGGAAATGTATATGCACACCCAATTGTCCACTTTTTAGCTTCCTTAAGTTAATAGAGGTATGCATTCTATCTTTGGATGGTGATATAATACTCAAGATAAAACAATAATACCAATAACTTGAAAGGGAAACACATATGATTTTATGGTAAATACTCGAATAGGGTGCACAAGGGAAATTTGAAAATTGTAGATTGAAATTTCAAATCACTTCCTTTTATTTTTATCAATATGGTGAAGTGTATTCTTTGTGGAAAAAATATGAATGTGATGTGTATTTTAAATCAATTAAAATTTTTTATAATAACAAAGTAGATACATGATATAAAAAATGTAAAATGGATGAGTGGTCCAAAAATACATGAATTTTTCTCTTCAAATTTTATGTAAAAAACTTATTAAGTCTTGAGAAGTAATTTGTCCTAGAAAATAGAATAAGGATTGAATAGTTTAAATTAACTCTTTTTAGGAAAAAGTGATGTTTCGCAAACCATATTCTCATACCATGTTGCAATTCACACCTAAAGTGAAGAATCACTACAATCTAATAAAATTACACTTGAAGATGATAAATATCCTAGGATAGAAATAAGAACATTTTGATTGTTACCAACTTAAAATAATTCCATATAAAGAATCACCTAGAAGATATATTCAAAGGATAAATATGAGTGTAAAAACCCTCAACCTTCATGGTCAAGATCATTGAATAATCATATGTAGGCCCATGGAAACCTTGTTTGAACCTTTAAATGATATTTGAATTAGACCCTATAATTTATGGTGGCTAATGAACCCTTTTTATGATAACTAAAAAGGATCCATCAATAGAAAAGTTTCAATTCAATTAGTGGTTGTGAGTGAGATACCAAAGTTGACTTTCATCCATTTTTATTTAGGTATTTGGCCTTATGCTCCTCATGCCTTATCTCTTTACCATATCATCAAGGTAATATTTGGTGGTGAGGGATAGTTTAGAGGAAATCAATGACTAGACAAGAAGATAAGGATATGTAGGAAATATGTGTTGTGAGATATTATAAGAAATGAAATTCCCATATCCATAAAAAGAGGCCACCATGATGAATCTTCTCTACACAAATTTCTCATGTAGAAATATGAGTGAATCAAGATGATAACAAGGTAATACACATGGAAAAGTACTAGATAGAAAGAATCATAGATTAAATATTTTCACCCATAGTTTGCACCATGATGGACTTCAATGTTTTTTGCCTTCAAACTACGATAAATAAAACATATTTTTAGAAGGAAAAAATTTGGTATGAATTTTGAAGCAGGAGGTATGAATAAAGGATGATCAGAGGTTTTTGGGAAGCCATCCAAGATGGTAGATAAAAGTCCAATAAGACCACTCATAAGGACTTTTAAAATATTCAAAGTAGTAAAGGGGGAAAATTTATGATAATTAGGTGCTATCAAATAAATCTCCAAGATAGAAAAAAGAAGGGACAATAAATTACTTCAAAAAATAAGAAATCATTGAAACAAAAGAGAAAATATGAGTAATGGTGCACAAACTCCCAAAAAAAGTAGTTGAGCTAGAGTTGTGTACCATTAATACAAAAAGATAAAATCATATACCAAAGATACTTCAACTTGATAATCCAATAATAGGTAGGTAAATATTAAAAATGAAGATATGGCACCTGCAATAATGGTAGCTCTAAGTTGACACAAGATATGGTAGAGGATATCCACATTAATTTTTTATAATCCCCCAAAAAATTAGCTAAAAGATTCAAAGTCACTTGCAATTTTGGATGGAAATTCTTCCCCCTATGTCTATAAATATTAGTAATCTTGGCTATAAAAAATATTAACATGTTTATGTCTACTCCTATTGTAAATATTCCTTTCATTTCTATCTATATAGAAATTGACTCTTGAGTAGCTTGTAGGAAAATCTTACCCCCACTTCTAGCACAATATTTGTAAGAATTATTTGTATATATATATAATATATATATATATATATATATTGGAGGGCAATGCATAAATGTTTTGAGTATCTAGTTATATTTCTTATGTTGACTTGTAAATGTATGTATGTGTATGCTCTCATGTTTTGGTTATTTATAGTTTTATTTACATATATGCATGTACGGGAGGCCTATGTTTTTAATTTTTTATTATATATTTATGGTTATAATGCTCTAACCCATATCCTTATGTGTGCGTATGTTGGTAACTCTCATTTGGGATCATCTATGTCAATAAGAGGATATGATAACTATCAACACATAGTGTTCAGGACTATTATGCATGGAGATCTTAGTGAATATTTGGTGCATCACCACCCTAGTAGCTTAGATTTTTATTTCTTTTGAGTTTTTTTTATTTTATATCTTGCATTCCATTTCCCTCTATCTTCAAGTGTACCTAAAGAGCATATCATAACAAGGTGTTGTCCTTGTAAAATTCTTGAAGATCTTTGATCAAGCTATATTCCATTCTCTAAACCTAGGCCATGCTATGTTGCTTCTTGTGTGGTATGACTATTATAAAAATGACATTCAAAGAGGATAAAAATTTAATGGCATGCTTTATGAGACCTTATTGATATATCATTGGTCTCATAATTACAACACCACATTAGGTATAGACTTGGTGAGGGTTTATATCTACCCATATTTATTGAATAACTTTACACTCATCTATCAACTCTACACTAGAATGAACATTAGGAGAATCCATTATTGAAGATATTAGACTGAGATTACAATGAATACCTTAGTCTACGTACTTATAGAGCGTAAAATACATTCACCTAGAAACTCCACTCCAAATAAATAATTAAGAGACATCTACATATAAGACCTATTTTTATATTCTACAAACAAAAAGTGACAAGAGTTATTTCCACCATTCACCACCATTCCATAAAGAAGAAGAGTTATATGCTATAATATGTTTGATCCACTACCACTACCTAGAAGATTTTTTTTTTGGAATGACAAAAATTCTTTGGTGCCTCTAGTTACACATGAAGTATGGCATGATATAACATAATCTACTCTGAATACTTTCACATGCTTCACTAGGGAGGATCTCACTACCACCATTGAACATCTCAACCATGTGGTAAGTCTATGCATGATTTATAAAATATCATATCATAATATAGCTTTAAGAATATTAATAACCTCTTTTAATGGAAGGGAAAAAGAGTGGCATCTTACACTCCAATCCAATTTAATAGCTAACTAGGATCAACTTGACAATGTATTTATGGAAAGATATAGAGAAAAAACAAATGCGATATAACTCCTAGAATAAATATCAACCATAAAGAGAGACCTTAAGGAGGTGGTAGAGGATTTCAATTCCATATTTCATAAGTCACAAAATAGAATACCTGAAGAGACTTTTTCTTCGCCAAGTACATCACTTATATATTATTTAATGGCCTTAGATTTTAAAATATCATTAATAATTAACACCTAGGATAGAAATTCCTTACCAAAATCTTATGGTATAACCATTCAAGCTAAGCATGATTTAATTTAGATTGGAAGGATAGCCCCTAGGCCTCCCATGCCCCTATATCCCAATATTTAATCCCCTTACCAACCCACTCCAGTTTCTTAGCTACCAATATTTTAGTCAACTTTAGTTTCATCTACAGTTGTAGTTCTTGTCACCCTATGATCCCAATCCCACATACTCTAAGGGGTCCAAAAAATAGAGCATCACAAAAGTTTATTACATTAATTACCAATGAAGTTTTTGCATTAATGAGGGAATTAAATGCTTAGAGGTACCCCTACTAGAACAATACAAGGACTCCCTTATTCAAAGTAAATTATGACTATAGAGCCCTATCTAATAGGTATCCTAGGCCTCAATTTTAGTGTAACAAAGAAAATGGTCAAGTCTAGGGCCCAAATCATCAAATAGTCTTGATGGTGACATCTCTATAAATAGAACTCCCCAACCATCCTAGGAAAATAGCCCCTAACCAAAAAAATTATGTAGAAGAGTCTACTTCCTGGTATTGCCCCATTTTAGATGTTAATTCCAATCAAAATGAAATGTCTTAGCTCCTTGTTATTTTAATATCTAGAATAATATTTCCTTAGACATCCACTTCATATTCAAAAAAATAAATCTAGATATTAGAACAACATACATATGCATCCTCTATATCAAATCTTGATTATCCCTCCCAATAATAATTTCTCATAACTTATGACGAAGAGGAGTTATATGATATGTTTAACAATAAGGAAAAACTAATGGCCAAAATAACACATGTCCCATTAGACTATCTAAAATGGTCTAAGAAGTGAACAATGGAAGAAAGAGACAGAGGCAATCTAGTGATCCTTAGTAGTTAGCATAAGATAACCCAACCATAGTGGTAGCCTCTAGACATAGTGTATCAAAAATTAAGGTCACTTGTCCCTCATGCTATCACTCAATTAAGTGTCTCAAGGTATCAAGGTAGCTATGCAAAAACAACCAACAATGGACTGGGAATTATAGTTGATGCATTTCCAAAAGTCTTAAAATTTTCTAAGCAAAGCACCCCAAATATCCTAAGGTAATATGAATTGCTACTAGAATCAAATAGAAGTACCCACTTGATTGGATAAAGGCCATGATTCATTCTAGTATACACCATCCAAAATGTGGTATCTCTTGGATATTTTAGTATAGTGGATCACTTGAAAAAGTTGATGATGCCCACTCTAGTTTGAGAAGTTCTAACTATTATGGGATATAATTAGCATCTATATAAATCCCTTGAATAAGAAGAAAGAAGAAAAGAATAACAATAAGTTACCACAGGAATGCAAATCTCATACCCTGGGCTTAGTAAATTGTTAAAATTGAAAGTGTATCTAGATTGGAGAAGTATATTTGTATAGACCAAAAGTACTATTCTGTAACAGTGATCTGTAATTAGGGTAAAAATATTTTAACTCTTTCTTTTTTATAACTTGGGGATAGACAAAGTATATGCACAAAGGAAAAGTAACATTTTGTACATTGATCTTAAAATAATTGTGAAAGTAGCATTCTGTAATAGTGATCTTAAAATGGTGTAAAAAAGTATAACTAGCCATAATTGGAAAATATGATCCAGCCAAAGGGTGGTAAAGTTAAGAAATCTGATTTTTTGGTAAAGAATAACCATAATCCTTCTCTCCCGATAGGTCAAAAATTCCAAGCCATTGTGCTTCCTTGGGATGAGTAGGTTAAAAATTAAAAAATATCTGACTTGGATGATGATAGACTTTATGGGAACACAAATTTTGCCTCCCCATGATGGTGAAAGGGTGATAAACAAGGATAAAATTGGTAAGGGTAGGTCTGACACTTGCTCTTGTTATGTCCATGGTTCAGAAGAGTGCATTAGTTTCCATATAAGAGAGGAGAGAGAAAATATGAAATTAGAGTTGGGTTCTACATTCCCCACTTGGAGATTTGATGATATGGGAGCAGATGTCTCAATGTTATGGACACTATTGGAGGAGAAAAAGTTTAAAACACTAGTTAGGTTTAATCCTACTTTAGAGGGAAAGAATATTTGGAATGGATTGAAATATTATTTTCATTATAAAAGTATGAAGGATTTGGTTAGGTATTACTTCAACATTTTTATTTTAAGGATAAGAGCTATAAAAATAGAGTTTTGCAGGCATAAGACATTAATAGTGAGGATACCAAGCAAGTTTTAGTGAGAACTTGTAGATAGATGGATCTAGTTTGATGTAGGAAAATACTGAGAAGATGTGGAAAGGCAGTCATTTATTAGAAACATTTAGCATTCTAATTTTGCTTTGAAACATTGAGGGTGATTTTGATGTCATGGAGTGAATTTTGGTTCAAAAAATTTAGGGGGCTTCCTCCTTAAAATCACATGCCACTTCGAGGGGGTTTCTTCCTTTAACTTTAGAACAATATATTTTCTATTCTTTATGACTTACAAATATTGCTCATACACATATTTATAACTATCTAAACCTAATCCTATATTGGTTCATATATGATGGTTCAATATAATAATTAATTATACTATTAATAATTAATAAATAAATGTTAGGATGTGGGATCCTAACATGTCATCCATCCTAGAAAAAACTGTCCTCAAAGTTCAAACTAAGGAAATTGTTGCAAAAAGTCATGGCAAAAAGTTATCACAAAAATTGCTGCAAAAAGTCATCGTAAAAATTGCTGCAAAAAGTCATTGTAAAAATTATAGCAAAAAATCAAATCGGTTGTGCAAAGAGTGCGGGGAATTATAGTGCTTGTTGAATCCGACAACGCTTAGGAAGAAAAATATATTTTTTATTTTTTAATCCCTTTTCTACTTCGTCACCGTCCAAATGGCATTGTGTATTTCTGTAATTGCTTTCAAGTTTCCTTGACTACGTCCATACTGAAGAACTATTGATTGTTCAAACAATTGGAATGGTACACAAAATGGGGTTTCAATTGTCAACGGTCATAAGAGTTTCTCACAATAACCAAATAAAAAAAAAAAAATTGCCAACGGTCATTTGAGTTTGACAATTTTCAAACCAATATCAAATTTCCTCAATTAGCAAAAGTTTTGTTTTTCAAATAGCTCAATCGTTGGCAATTTCCAACAGTCACTCAATATTAACGGTCATTTTTCAAATATTGAACGGTCAGTTCGTTTGGGCGCTAAGAAGCGGCACGCAGAAGACAACAGAAGTGAGAAACTCATTGAGTACAAGTTGGTGAGTGGTTCCTTATAAAGGCTAATATACCTTTAACAACAAGGATGTAGGATAATTCCCCGAGTGAATCTAAAATGTTGGGTTAATTTCCACGGCCAAATGGGATGTCAGAGTGCCAACGGTAACATTTAATTTTTTTTTGAAGAATCACCAATTGATCATAATAGTCACCAATTTATCATAATAGTCCAATGGTAAGCCAACAGTGTGTATGTAATACATGGTCACGGTCGGGTTAATATCAATGGGTCAGTTAATACCGGTACAAGGTACAGTCAACATTGAATGCAATTTTGCCAAGTGGCGCCCAAGGAGGGTTCTCTCTCACAAGTAGCCGGATCATGCTACTATGATACCAGTGATGTGGATCTAAAAATCTTGATCACATTTCCTTTATTCATGAGTGCTTAAATAACACAAAATACATAACAAATAAACTTCCAAAGTTTGGAAGATAGCAAACTAACTAGAAGATACAAACAAGAAAAGGTGTTGAGATAACAACTTATCTCAACAACCTAACTAATGGCTAACTTAGGCTACCATAAGCTAACAACTTATAGCCAAGAAGCCAATGTGAGCAATAGAGGCTCACATAATTATGTAATATAATAATAATATGCCTGATGTCCTCATCACCACTGGTCATAGAGATTTTTGTGATAGAAGTTAAAATATTTATGGTGAACATGATTGGTTATTAGGGCCAATTCTCAAACTTGGGACCTACTAGATTGGATAGTCCCTTACTTTCTCATTAAAACCTCTCCATGTTTTCTCTCAATCTTCATGAGTTGTTTTATTGGGTTGATGTGCATATCATAGGTATTGTGTGATTGCAACATATCTATAATTTCACCAATGATGAGGTTTCTTTGATATCTTCAACAAACCCAAGGATTCATGTGGGTCATTGAATGAGAAATCAACAATACAGATAACTTCAAAAACTTCCTCTACTTGCTTTTCTAGAATAGGGCGCCTACCATTGATCTAAGGAATTGATGGTGCATGTTACCTAATAATATCAATTAGCTATATTTCCTCTAGATACCAACACCTACCATTGATAAAATGTTAGACTACCTTCACAACATTGAAATATTATTGAGATCCATTTGTGCAAAAAGAAAAATTACTGATGGAAAAATCAATGGTGTGTTTTAACTTCAATTTATCTCATGTGTTGATACATTTTTCATCGAGGCTAACATACAAAATATGGCTAAGGAAAAATTCATTCTCCGTGTAACTAATATTCACTATATTTTTCTGAGTCATATGGAATATTCTAATTGTGGAGGATAATGAATCCAAAAATATTTTAGCCTTACCTATTGAAAATGGGTTCAAAACAAAAGAATACAAGATTAAAATAACTAATGAGAAAATGAACGATGGAAAAGATACAAATATGGGGTAAAAATGAAGAGATACTAAGAGGAAATTTATCCATTAGATCTTTGATTTTACCCCACTCATAATTTTATGATAGCTATGCTTTTTGGTATTGGTCGTAATGTCTAAAAAATTCAATTTAGCCATCATGCAAAACTTTGTTATCTCATCCATTACCTCATGTATCTAGATCTTGAGCTTTATCAAGGGTCTAATGCCTCGTGTTGCATATTCTAAAGTTGGGATATCTAGCCATTTTAGCATAACTTGTTTTTTTACCCTTCCACTACTCAAGTATATATATACTTCTACCCTAAAAGTAACTTATTATTAGATGTCTAGGTGGAGGGCTAACACTTTTAAATCAATGGGACCTCTCAAGCTAGTGACTAAAATGGTTAGGATACTTATTTAGGATTTTCATTTCTATGATATATATTCCTTATCAAGTATATCTAGTACATTTTTTACCACCTCTTCCAGATATTGGACACCTGTATCCATTAGCTCTTGATTGGATGAGATGGCCAATTTTTCTCTACACCTTATTGCTTTGGCTAACCTCTTAAAAGTCATAAATTTTTACTTAACTTTTTGGATTATTTGAGTTCTTTAATTCAAAAACCTAGGAAAATGATGATTTTTTTTAGCTATATCATCCTAGTATATTTGGCACACCCTTCTTATCAACTCCATCACCATTGGATACTACTTTGTTGCTACATTTTTTATTCTCGCCTCCTTAATATCCTTTTGAATGCTGACCCTTTCCATGATGAGTTACGTTTCTATGGTGCCAAGCTGATTGGCTAGGATTTTATTATTTCTCCTTTCTGACTCTAGGAAAGTGTCATGAACCTCCCTAGTGGACTTTGTGGCATGCCAAAAAAATGTATTAATTGATGATACTTTAATACTTGGTTTTGTATAATTGAACAGTTATGCAGTGTTTAATTTATTTTTGGAGAACATGGTATTGTTGACATATTACCAATGTGTAGGATTAGGTACAATTGTAGGTGGAAGAACTAGAATCATCCACTAGGGGTGAGGGTACTTGAGGTTTAGGAAGTGATGATTAAGGAATAATCGGGGGTAACATTGATGGATACTTTCATATAAGCATGCATTATCAGTTAGAGATAATTGTCAATAGCTAGCCACCTTGAGCCTCAAGTTGATATCTTGGTAGCTATCATAAATTATTAAACTGAGACGGGTGACTGAGTTAACGAAAATACTCCTTCTTTATCTATTGCATATGTTTGATTGTCTTTTACTTCATCACTATCTACACTAGTGGTTTGAAAAATAAAAAACAAATAATTTGGTTACCTTTGAAAGCTTCTTGTTTTTATTAAAACATTTCAAAATAATAACATGATGTTAGTATTAAAAAAACACCTCTTACTCTATATTCTAATTACATAAAGTAAGTTTTATTTTAAAATGATAATGGAATTTCATTTTATAAATAATGGTGTTTTTATTTTAAAATGATAATAGAGTTTCATTTTATAAATAATAGAAGTTTTATTTTAAAATGATAATGGAATTTCATTTTATAGATAATGGTGGTTTTATTTTAAATGATAATATAGTTTCATTTAAAGATAGCGAATAATTTGAGGCAGATTTTAATTATATTAAAATAATTCAAATCTATTCTACACTCCAGTTAATTTGAATCTACTTCATATAAAATGATTTTTTATTTAAAGTAGATAAGGTACTGTGAGGAGACATTTCTCGTCGTCAGCTCCTTAAAGTCAAATTTTGGAGAAGTGGGAAGAATGTTTTAAAACTCAAAATATCATATTTATCGCCAGAAGGTAGAGATGTTAATCGCAATTAGAGCTGGTGATTGACATAAGAGACATGGGCAAGAGGAACACCACTCCTTATGGGAGGAGGTTGGTGATGAGTGCTATTGTTGGTGGACAATACAAAGGAGAAGAAGAAGCTATGCAGTGAAATGACGAACCAAGTGTTGAAGGTAGCAAAACAAAAAGGAAGAAAAAAATGAGACCAACTCCATTAAACAAAATGTTGATTTGTTAAATATTTTTCTTGTTATCTTGGGTTTTATTTCATGTACTTGGTTGTCTAGTTTAATGATGTGGGAGCATACGGTGGCAGTAGAGCAATCTTGCATCAATTTTTTTTCCCAAGTGTTAGCTTTGACATCGGGATATCATGACATGTCACGTTTTTGCGACTCAAGAAGGAGAGAGAAGGTGCGAAGCCAAAAGTGTCACGATTTCACAACATGTCACGAAATCATGACTAGAAGACAGGAGAAGGCGCAAGGGAGGAAAAGTGTCGCGATATCGTGACATGTCGCATTTTCACGACCAAGGGACGAGAAGAGGTGCAGGAGTAGAAAGTGTCACGATATTGCGACATGTCGCATTATCGTGACAAAAGGACGAAGCAAGGTGCAGGAGTGAAAAATGTCACGATTTCATGACATGTCTTGAAATCATGACCGAAATAATGCAAAAAGGGCCAGAGGAGAAAATGTCACGATTTCATGACATGTCGTGAAATCACGACCAAAGAAGCAGAAAAGGAAGCAAGGAAGAAAACTGTCATGATATTGCGACTTGAAGGAAATAAATGCTACAAGAAAGGAAAATGTCACGATATCATGACATGTCGCGATGTCACGATATCGTGACCCGAAGGAAATAAATGTTGTAGGGAAGGAAAAATGTTGTGATATCGCGACATGTCATGATATCACGACCCAAAGGAAAAAAGTGCTGCAAGGATGAAAAATGTTACGATATCACAACATGTCACGATATCGCGACCCGAAGGAGAGAAGGGCAGCAAGCAAGAAAAATGTCGCGATATCGCGACATGTCGCGATATCGTGACATACTGTAGGTTCTCTATTTGAAAAATCCCACATTCCTAGATGGTGTTTTTTGAGGTGGTCAGGGCCTCATTAATGCATGATTTCTTACCCAGTAAGCTTACTAAGCATGGCGGCCATTCGAAGATTGAGCTCAGAAGTCAGATGGCTCATCAATGCATGTATCCACAACCAACCCGATGGCACGACCAACCTGATGATGTAAAGGTTCAGTCAGGAGGATGTATTTTAGGGTAGGTGGGTCATTAATGGCCTAGAGGGTTGAAACCTTGAAAGAGGCCCAGACATGGTTATAGAAACAAGGAGTGCATCAAGGACAGGGGGGTTGGAAATGAGAAACTACGCTTGTTGGGTAGAATTGTAAATTGGCTTTTGGAAGTTTAATGAAATAAATAGCTTGAGTGATTCTCTATGTTACTATGTTCCAATGTTATTCATTCCCTGTGTGTCTGTGCCCCCATCAAGTGATATCAGAGCAAGATTTCCTGAGTGTGTGAGTAGATCGTCGAAAATGAGGCAGCTTGCACCAGGATTTGTGGAAGGGTTGTGAGAAGAGAGTGAAGCAAAATGCCTCCATGAAGAAATCATGGTGGTGGAAGAAACATGGTGCTAGCAGAATATTTCAGAGCTTTATAGAGGTAAGTTTAGGCGCTGCAAGAGGAGCTGCATAGAGGACTTGAACCCCGAGGGGAAGAAGGAAGTGAAGATGAAGTTGATGAAGAAGAGGACCAGTTTGAGGAAGAAGAAGAGGCTATAGATCCTGTACAAGCCAGGTTATATAGAGCCATCTCTCATATTGGGAAAATATCAAAGATGGAGGTTCCTACATATTCTAGAAATCTTGATCCAGAGGAGTTGATTGACTGGATCAATGATTTGGAAGAATACTTTGAGTATGAAGAGGTTGAAGATCCTAATAGGGTCAAGTTTACTAAGACCAAGCTGAAGGGTCATGTCAACATATTATGGAAGGGAGTACAGTTGGAAAGAAATAAAAGAGGAAAGGAGAGAATAACCAGGTGGGATAGAATGCTAGAAAATTTAAAGAGGCAGTTCATCCCAGCTGACTATGAGATGGATTTGCTAAAGAAAATTCAAGGTTTGAAGCAGGCCAGCAAGTTTGTTAAAGAATACACATAGGAGTTTTACAAGATTGTAATCAGAACAGGCCATTCAGAGGCCAGTAAGGAGAATGTAGCCCATTATATTAATGGGTTATGAGCAAGTATTAAAGAAGAGTTAAGCCTGGTCAGGATGACCACCATAGAGGATGCTTACCAGTTTACTCTGAAGGTTGAAGAGAAACTGAATAGAATGTTTGAGAGAAAGCAAAGAGGAAGAGGTCATCGTGGAAGGACTGGTGGAAGGACCAGTGGAGAAAAATATAAGGACCAGAAGAAGGCTGGTGAAACCAGTAATACCCAAGAGTAGAAAGATGAGAACATCTACCAACCTCGTAACCAAAACAATGGTTATCCGAGAGGAAGGGGTAGATCTAGATGTGGATTCGGAAGAGGAGGATTTCATGGAACTTGTTTCCACTATGGTGAAGAAGGACATCGAGCATTTGAGTGTCCACAAAACTGATAAAAGATGAATAAGAGACCTGAGGGTCTTGCAAGAGCTGCTATAGCAGATGAAGATGTTGAATCAGAACACTCTAAGGAGGCAGAGAGAGGAGAAGTTATGTTTACCAAGAGGACCCTATTAAATGAGGAGAAAGGATCAAACCAGAGGAGGAGCCTATTCCACACAAGGTGCAGAATTTTGGTAAGATCTACAATATTATCATAGATAATGGTAGTAATGATAACTTGGTTTTAGAAGAAATGGTTTCCAAGTTACAGTTAAAAAGGAGAAGACACCCGCATCCATACTAGATTGCGTGGTTACAGAAGGACCATAGATTTTTGGTCAGTGAACAATGTTTAGTGAAGTTCAATATTGGGAATTACTATGATGAGGTCCTATGTGACATCTTGCCCATGGATGCTTGTCATTTGTTGTTGGGAAGGTCGTGGCAGTTTGATCGATGTGTAGTGCATGATGGTCATGCCAACACCTAATTGGTAACGAAGAATGGAGTGCACCATAAGCTGAAGCCCTTGAAGGAGGCAAAAGAAAAGGTATGCAATAGCGCTAGGATTTGTTTAGTTGAAGGAGGAAAAATTTTGAATAGTTTAAAGCGTGAGCATATGTTCTATGCATTAGTTCCTAGAGTTAGGAAGGAAGAATCTGGCACGATTTACATTACCAAGGATGGATGAAATTATGGACTATTTGAGTGGAGCTATGTACTTCACCAAGATTGATCTGAAGAGTGGTTATCACCAGATTCGTGTCAGAGAAGGAGATGAGTGGAAGATAGCCTTCAAGACCAGAGAAGGTTTGTATGAATGGTTGGTCATGCCATTTGGGCTGACCAATGCACCAAGCACATTCATGCGGTTAATGAATGAGGTATTGAAGGAGTTCTTAGGCAAATTTGTTATTGTCTATTTGGATGATATTCTAATATTTAGCAAAACCCTGGAAGAGCATCTGATGCATATCAAAAGGGTTTTTGAGAAGCTATGGGAGGAGCAGTTGTTGATTAATCTAAAGAAATGTAATTTCATGAAGAAGGAGTTAGTGTACTTGGGATTTGTCATCTCAGTCGAAGGTCTAAAAATGGACCCAAAAAAAGTAAGAGCTATCATTGAATGGCCTACTCCGAGAAGCACGACTGAGGTAAGATCATTCCATGGTTTGGCAAGTTTTTACAGGAAGTTCATTAGGAATTTCAACAATATTTTTGCACCCCTTATAGAAAAAATGAGAGGGAATAAGAAAGAATTTAAGTGGACCTTAGGAGCAGATAAGAGCTTTGATATGTTGAAAAGGAAGGCTATAGAAAAACCTATTTTGGCACTTCCATATTTTAATAAGGTATTTCAGGTAGACTGTGATGCTAGTGGTAGTGCCATAGGAGCTGTTTTGAGCCAAGAAGGTAAACCTATTACTTACTTTAGTGAGAAACTCAATGATGCCAGAAAGAAATATTCAGTTTATGATCAAGAGTTTTATGCTATAGTTCAGGCTCTAAAGAAGTGGCGACATTACTTGTTGCCAAAAGAGTTTTTTCTATTTACTGATCATTAGGCCTTACAATATATTAATAGCCAAGGGAAGCTAAATTAGAGGCACCTAAAGTGGGTTGAGTTTCTACAAAGTTATACCTTTGTGTTGAAGCATAGGAATGGAAAGTCCAATAGAGTTGCAGATGCCTTTAGCAGAAGGTAGTGTTTGTTGACAAAAATGAAGGTGGAAGTGGTAGGATTCGATGAACTGAAGGGTTTGTACCTTGAAGATCCTGATTTTGCAGAAGCCTAGAAGGCTTGCTTGGTACCTGTTACTTTGGACAGGACCAAGTGGATGTATTTCCTAATCCAAGATGGGATTTTGTTCAAAGGAGGTCAATTATGCATTTCACGAAGTTCAATGAGGGAGAATATGATAAAGGAGAAGCATAGTGGAGGACTAGCTGGACATTTTGGTTGAGATAAGACCATTGCCCTTGTTAGTGAAAACTACCATTGGCCACAGTTGTAGCAAGATGTGACTAAATTTATGCAGGGCTGTAGAGTTTGTCAAATGGCTAAGGGAGAGATAGAATACAGGATTGTATCAGCCATTACTTGTGCCAGAGAGGCCATGGGAGGACATCATTATGAATTTTGTTCTCGACCTACCAAGGACACAATGAGGGAGTGACTCCATTTTTGTGGTGGTGGACAGGTTTTTGAAGATGGCTCATTTTATTCCATGTCAAAAAAAGAGTGATGCAGTTCATATTGCAGGCTTGTTTTTCAAGGAGGTGGTACGCCTTCATGGTCTACCCAAGAGTATAGTATCTGACAGAGATACCAAATTTGTGGGTTATTTCTAGAAGACTTTGTGGAAGCAACTAAAAATGGATTTGGAGTTCAGTTATGCGTACCATCCACAGAATAATGGGCAAACAGAGGTGGTGAAAAGAAGTTTGGGTAATATCCTAGGATGCCTGGTGGGAGATAAGCCCAAAGGATGGGATTTGATTTTGCCACAGGCAAAATTTTCTTACAATAATTCCATCAATAGAAGTACTGGTAAATCCCAATTCTAGATTGTGTATGGGAACAACCCAAGGCATGATTCTAAATTGAGAACGATGGGTAAAGGAGAAAAGAGTAGTGTTGAGGCTAAAGATTTTGCAGAGCACATGAAAAGTTTACATGAAGAGGTAAAGCAGCATATCAGTAACATGAGTACTCAGTACAAGGCCAAAGCTAATCAGAAGCGGTGTTATAAGGAGTTCCAAGTGGGAGATAAGGTCATGGTTCTCTTGAGAAAGGAAAGGTTTCCTAGAAAAATCTACAACAAGCTGAAGATGAAGAGGTTTGGACCATGTAGGATCATAGGTAAAAGAGATTCGAGAAATGCCTATGAAGTAGAACTGCCAAGCGAGTTGAATATCTCACCTATTTTTAATATTTCAGACTTGGTAGAATACCATGAAGGAGGTAATAGTGAGACACCAAGAATAGATTTGTGGGATATTCCAACATCTACTGCAACAACAGATGAGATCGAGGAAATACTAGACACTTGAGCAGGCAGAAGTACCAGGAACAGGCAATATTCTGAATACCTGGTCAAATGGAAGGACAGGTCTGTCGAAGATGTAACTTGGTTGTCAAAAGAAGAGGTCAACCATTTGAGTCTTCCTCCAATAGAAAAGAAGTGAATAACACTTCTCAATCCACCCTGGGTGTCTGATGCAAGAGCATCCACTGGCAGCAAAGCAATCTTACATCAACAAAAAAAAAAAGTTTCCAATTGTTAGCCTTGACGTCGCGATATCATGACATGTCACGATATCGCGACATGTCACGTTTTCATGACTCAGGAAGGAGAGAGAAGGAACAGAGCCAAAAGTTTCATGATTTCATGACACATTGTAGAATCAGGACCAGAAGATGGGAGAAGTTGCAAGGGAGAAAACATGTCGCAATATCGTGACATGTCGCATTTTCGCGACCAAGGGACGAGAAGAGGCATAGGAGTAGAAAGTGTCAAGATATCGTGACATGTCGCATTATCGCAACAAAAGGATGAAGCAAGGTGCAGGAGTGAAAAATGTCACAATTTTACGACATGTCATGAAATTGCGACCGAAAGAATGCAGAAAGTGCCAGAGGAGAAAATGTCATGATTTCACGACATGTCACGAAATCGCAACCAAAGGAGCAAAAAAGGAAGCAAGGAAGAAAATTGTCATGATATCACGACATGTCACGATATCGCGACCCAAAGGAAAGAAATGTTGCAAGGAAGGAAAATGTCACGATATCACGACATGTCGCAATATCACAACCCGAAGGAAAGAAATGCTGCAGGGAAGGAAAAATGTCACGATATCGCGACCTGAAGGAAAGAAATGTTGCAGGGAAGGAAAAATGTCACGATATCGCGACATGTCATGATATCGCGACCTGAAGGAAAGAAATGCTACAAGGAAGGAAAATGTCACTATATCGCGACATGTCGTGATATCGCGACTCGAAGGAGAGAAGGGTAGCAAGCAAGAAAAATGTCACGATATCGTGACATGTCGTGATATCGCGACATACTACTGGTTCTCTGTTAGAAAAGGCCTGCATTCCCAAACGATGTTTTTCGAGGTGGTCAGGGCCTCATTAATGCATGATTTCTTACCCGATAAGCTCGTTGAGCATGGTGGCCATTCGAAGACTAAGCCCAAAAGTTAGACCACTCATCAATGCATGTATCCATGGCCAACCCGGTGGCAGTTTCTAGTTAGCGAAAGATGTAAAGGTTCAGTCAGGAGGATGTATTTTGGTGTAGGTGGGTCATTAATGGCCTAGAGGGTCGGAACCTCGAAAGAGGCCCAAACATGGTTATAGAAATAGGGAGTGCATCAAGGATAGGGGGGGCTAGAAACGAGAAACTACGCCTGTTGGCTAGAATTGTAAATTGGCTTTTGGAAGTTTAATGAAAGAAACAGCTTGAGTGATTCTTTGTGTTACTGTGTTCCTGTGTTATTCATTCCCTGTGTGTTTGTGCCCCCATCATTTTATCTTTGAATCAAGTTGTCTCTTGTTGGGTGTTGTTAGACATATAGGATTATCTTTTTTCCCTACATGCTAAGACTAGTTTCTTTCCTTTCACCTACATGAGGGGAGGTTGATTCTTCTTTTGTTTTATGAGTTTTAATCTTGTATGTTCTCCTTGTAAAGCAACCCTAGTGGGCATTGGTTTACATAGCACCTCACCTCCTAGTTAGCATCATCTAGTTGTGGTTGTGCATGTTGGGATTTATAGATCGGGTTACTGGTTTCTTTTGTGCCATCGATTATATCTTTAGCTCTTACCTCCTCCGATTGGGCCTTCTCTTGGAAGAATGGTCTTCTTAAATATGTCATTTACTATTACATCACTCTTTGAGTCAAAGAAATGCTGGTAGCACTATACCCTGTTGCTGGTTGGGTAAACCACATCGATGTTGTTTTGTTTGCTAGATTGTCAACCTATCTTACCCTGTTAATGTCACTCTCCTTTAGTTGGGTTTTTCTCATCGTGATACTTTTAGACGATGCCCAGTGTAGGTTAGGGCTTGGGTGAGTTGTATCTTCCAAGACTCTTGGTCAAATACTTCTACCCCTCTATCCAATCGAGATATGTGCAAGAGTGCTATGTTGCATACACCATTTTCCCAACCTATAAACATCCTCTTCTTAAACACCCATTGTAGAATCATGTGTTGCTATGCCTGGGTCATTATCCTAGGTACCTAAGTTGGCATGAATGAGTTTATAATGTTTTATTAATTAGAGTTGTACGCCATAGTAAGAAATATATTATAATATGTTTTATTAATTAAAGTTGTAGACTTTAGTTAATGAAAAGAAAGAGATTATAATATGTTTTATTAATTAAAGTTGTAGGATTTAGTTAATGAAAACAAAGAGATTATAATATGTTTTATTAATTAAAGTTGTAGGCTTTAGTTAATGAAAAGAAATATTATAATATGTTTTATTAATTAAAGTTGTAGGTTTTAGTTAATGAAAAGAAAGAGATTATAATATGTTTTATTAATTAAAGTTGTAGGCTTTAGTTAATGAAAAGAAAGAGATTATATTATGGTTTTATTAATTTAAGTTGTGAGCTTTAGTTAATGAGAAAGAAAGGGTTTATAGTTTATTTTGTAAATTAAGGGTATGGAAATTTAATTTATAAAATAAAGGAAAATGGTTTATTTATGGATTAAAGTAAGTGACTTTGATTTATTAAATAAATAAAAATAGTTTGTTTTGTAAATTAAGGGTATGGGACTTTAATTTATAAAATAAAGGAAAAGGGTTTATTTATGGATTAAAGTAAGTGACTTTGATTTATTAAATAAATAGAAATAGTTTGTTTTGTAAATTAAGGGTATAGGACTTTAATTTATAAAATAAAGGAAAAATATTTATTTATTGGTTAAAGTAAGTGACTTTTATTTATTAAATAAATGGAAATAGTTTTTTTTGTAAATTAAGGGTATGAGACTTTAATTTATAAAATAAAGGAAAATAGTTTATCTATGGATTAAAGTAAGTGACTTTTATTTATTAAATTCATGAAAGTAGTTTATTTTGTAAATTAAGGGTATGAGACTTTAATTTATAAAATAAAGCAAAAGGGTTTATTTACAGATTAAAGTGACTTTGATTTATTATATAAATGGAAATAGTTTGTTTTGTAACTTAAGGGTGTGGTTAATTAATTTATAAAATAAAGAAAAAGAGTCTATTTATGGATTAAAGTAAGTGACTTTGATTTATTAAATAAATGGAAATAGTTTGTTTTGTAAATTAATCGTATGAGATTTTAATTTATAAAATAAAGGAAAAGGGTTTATTTATGGATTAAAGTAAGTGACCTTGATTAATTAAATAAATGGAAATAGTTTATTTTGCAAATTAACGATATGGGACTTTGATTGATAAAATAAAGGAAAGGGTTTATTTATGGATTAATGTAAGTGGATTTGATTTAGGGACCACGTGCTTTATACTATGTCTCCACTCTTTGGGTTTGAAGTGGTGGTTCTTGGAGGTTTTCAGATCCTTTCATGGCTTTAGGGATAGGCCTCTATTCTTCCTGCTGTTGATTCCTTTTAGGACTTCCTCCTTCATTTCCTTGAAGCTGTATTTTGGTGGGGCTAAGGAATTTTGGCTTCATGAGCAGTTTTGCACAACATATTTTTGGTTTTGAAGGGGACCATGTGCTTTCTACTATGACTCTACTCTTTGGGTTCGTGGTGTTGGTTCCTACAGGTTTTTAGTTCCTTTCGTGGCTTTGGAGGGGCCTCTGCTTTTCTTGTTGTTGAATCCTTACAGGTTTTCCTTTTCTATGTCCTTGAAGCTTTGGTGTTGAAGGTTTTCTGGGTGGCCTGGTTGCTTCCTTTAATTATGGGCTCCTTTGTTTGTAGTTGTGCTTCTTTGTGACTCCTTCATCTTGGATTCCTATGGCACTTTCCTACCTTTCCTTCTGACATGTTGTTCCACTGCAATATTGGGTGTTGTTTCTTGAAGACTTCCTTTTTTCTACTTGAGGACTTTATAGCCTAGGAAGTTCCTCTTGTTCATGTTCCACTGATGCACCATCCTATAGGCTGTTGTTCCATTGCATGAGGATTACGTTGCCTACGATAGTCCTCTTTATGTTGTCTCACTTTTTTAAGGCATTCAAGGAATGGTCTTCTCAGTTTTTTTTTATCTTGCACTTTCCCTGTATGTTTCCTTCTGCTTCACTAATCCACCCTATTATTCATAGTGGATTTGTCTTTCTAGTTTTCCCCTGTGTGGGAAGGAGATTTCTCTAAGGCCTATTTCCCAATGGTGGTTTTTGGTTTTCCTGCCATTGGATTAATTCAAAATTTAAAATATGGCTTTAGTTCCTTTTCCTGCCCTTGGGAAAGTTTCAAATTGTTTTTTAGTGGATGGGGTGGTTTGGTGCTTTATTCTGCCCTAGGTTTTCTTGAAAATTCCTACTTCATGCCCTTTGATTCAAAATTGAATTTCTAGCAGGCTTTCTCTTCCTGCCCGTGGTTCCTTT
The DNA here is from genome assembly GCA_028583015.1 of Wollemia nobilis. Classification (NCBI taxonomy): domain Eukaryota; kingdom Viridiplantae; phylum Streptophyta; class Pinopsida; order Araucariales; family Araucariaceae; genus Wollemia; species Wollemia nobilis. The sequence goes on from JAQPPZ010016612.1 coordinate 4,090,323, forward strand.
GGTGCTTAGGAAGTAGTCTTCCTCTGTCGCAAAGGATTGCACCTTCCTCTAGCATTTAGGATGGTGCATCCCTCTTTTTATCTATGTTTCTCTAGTGTTTCCTTTTGCTTCAATCCATTGTTTCATGTTACATTCTGATCCATTGTAATCAGGTTTTGGGATCCTTGATAAAAAATCACTTTTAATATATAAACTACCAAAAAAAAAATATGAAAATAGTTTATTTAATAAATTAACGATATGGGACTTTAATTTGTAAAGCAAAAGAAAATGGTTATTTTATAGATTGAATGTATGAGACTTTAATTTATGAAATAAAAGAAAATGGTTTATTTTATGAATTAAGTAATGAGGCTTAATTTATGGAAGTAGAGGAACCTAGGTATTTTATTATTTTAGTTGTGTAACTTTCTTGTCAAATAAAGGTTGAATGAATTTATTAAAGTAAAACCTATGACCTAGCTATAATTGTTGAAATACTCTCATTGGGTAATGAGAGGGGAAAATGAAAATTGAGATTTTTATTGATATCAATTGTTTAGTAGATGGTTAGATACTTTTATTTAATTTGTATAGTTGCAATTTGGTAAAGGAATTAGTAAATGTATTTATAAATTTGCCTATCATGGAACCATGAGTGTAATGATCCCCTACTATCCTTAGGATTAATGTAGGTGACCTAAGGAATTTAGACCCTTTAGGGTGAACATAGGTGACCTAAGGGATTAAGATCCCTTAGGTATTTTGGTAACTATGTTTATGGAAATATTACAACTAAGTAAATATAGCTCATTTTGGATATAATATGGATAGCTTAACTAGCAATACACATAGCACACCTACATAGACTAGCTTGTGTATGGTATGGATATGGGCGCATATCTTCAATTTACTGAAGATGATAAGTTTAGCTCATTAAGAATGATGAGATGGATAAGCTTATTTATGGTAACACATAATGCACCTACATATATGGACTTGTGTGAGGGTATTTCATGAGATGTAACTCTTCAAAAAACTTAGACAATTTTTAAATATTAGATTAACATATGTTCGGTTAGGGGTTTGTGATTTCCTCACCATTGTAAATAAAAAAATATTTTCTTTTCTATGTGTTTTCTTGTAGTTAATTTTGGGGTTATTAATTTGGTATTATAGCTCTAAGTACAAGGGTATAGAGCTTCTTGTGTGCTAAAGGAATTTGGATGTCTCCAATAAAGGCTTGCTTAGAGTTTAATCTAAATTTGGGATGACCTATAATCTTCTAGTTGCTAAAATTTAATGGGAATTAATCCCAAGGGAGAATGAATGTTATTATATATTACATGTTGTAAGTGTGGGCTTCAGTATTAATTTTACATCATAACCTTGGAATACCATCCTAATTAGATTATTGATGCTTTTGGAAAGAAGAAATTTCTATTATAGTTTGAATTAGTTGTACAATTTAGAGTGAAGTAAACTAATATTTCCTTGGTTGTAACAAGGTTAAAATACCACCTAAGGCCATAAAAGGGAGGCCTACACCCTCAACTAGACAAATTCAATAATATAATGTCAAATAAGGTATCCAAGATGAGGACCCAAGAAATTCCAATAGAGAGGTAGAAGAACCCATTACCATAGTTGCTATCTTTGCATTGTTGCAATATAAATTCACTATTGCACCAACACTAAAAAATATTAACCCTTAAGGGGACTTTTCAATATGCATAGATGCATCACTGGAAGGTTTAGGAGGAGTAATCTCTTAAGAATATTTAGTAGTAGTATATGCCTCAAGAAATCTTAAGAAGAATGAAGTTAATTATGCTACACATGATTTAGATATAGCTATAGTGGTGCATGCTCTAAAGACCTAGTGCCACTACTTGGTGGGAAGGCCCTTTGAATTGAAAAATGACCATCAAAGTTTGCGGTATATATTCACCCAATATATACTTAATGTGAGATAGAGAATATGGATCTAGTTTATCATGGAGTATGAATTTGAAATTGAGTACATAAAGGAAAAAGAGAATAAGGTTGTTGATACCTTGAGAAAAATGAGAAAAATAACAACCATAACCAAAATTCACATGAATCTAATGGATCAAGTGATACAAAAGTGATCTCAATATGAGTATTGCCAGGAAATTTGAGCTAGGATAAGCGAAGACCTTAAGCATAATAAGGAATTTGGTATGATAGATGACATTTTATGCTACAAAGGTAGAGTCATCATACAAAAATGGGTAACTTAAGAAAGCTAATAATACAAGAAGCCCATAGATAACTTTATTCTGCTCACCCTAGATGGGCTAAAATTAGGGAAATATGAAAATAACCTTATTTTGGGTTGGAATGAAGAAGTATATCCCTAATTTTCTCACTTGATGCCCTAAATATAAAAATATTAAGGTTAAATGCAAGCATCTTGTAGGATAATTGTATCCACATGATGTACCTACACAAAAATGATAGGTTATATCTATGGATTTTATAGTAGGTTTACCCAAGACTAGGTATCAACATGATGCAATACTTATGGTAGTTGATAAATTTACTAAAGTTGCACATTTCATACCAGAGAACACCAAGGATGATGCTTAGGTGGTAACTAATGGATTTTACAAAGAGGTATTCCAATTTCATGGGTTACTTGAGGTAATCATTTCAAATAGGGATTCCAAATTCAATTTTGAATTTTGGAAGGCCCTTTATAGTGCAGTTGGCACGAAACTAAATATGAGTTCGGTATACCATGCGAAGATAGATGGTCAAATAGAATGGGTAAACCATGCACTAGAAGACATGGTCTACATGTATTGCATGGATCACAAGTCTCATTGGGAATACTACACACATCTTGTATAGTTAACCTATAATAATGGAAATCATTCCTCTCTAGGAATGGATCCTTTTGATACCTTGTATGGGTGAAAGTGTAGAACACTATTGTCTTGAGATAACCTAGAAGATCGAGTTGTGATTGGACAAAAAATGGTTAGGGAAATGGAATATCAGTTGAATGTAACCATGAAAAGACTTAAAGAATCTACTTATAGGTAAAAATATTATTATGATCTGAAGAGGACTCCAAGAGAGTACTTAGTAGGAGATAAGGTGTTTTTAAGGGTTAAACCAATGAAGAGTGCTATCAAATCCATGATGTTGGATCCTCAATTTGTGGGATCCTTTTAGATCACTGAAAAGATTAGTTTGCTTGCGTATTGAATTTCCTTATCATATAATATATCAAATATCTATGACACCTTTCGTATATCATTGCCTAGGAAATATGTTGCTAACCCTGAACATGTGTGAGACGTTTCTAAATTACAAATGGTAAATCTGGAGGCTAATAAAGTGATGTTGGTAAATATTCTTGAGTTCCATTCTAAGACTATGTAAAATTAAACTCTTGAGTAATGTAATGTTCAATGGGACTGATTTTTTGAAAGAAATGTCAGTTGGGAGAAAATGGATGATATGCAAAAACATTTTCACTTCTTGTTTGAAAGTATATAATGTAATATTTGTTTTTGTAAATCTGGAAACACCCAAGATGGTATTTATTCCTATACAATGGGATGTCATGACCCTCCCTAGTAGACTTTATGGTATGAAAAAACAATGTATTAATTGATGATGTTTTAATAATTTGTTTTATGTGACTGAATAACTATGTGATGTTTAATTTGCTTTTTGATAACATGGTATTGCTGACATATTACCAATGTATAAGATCAGGTACACTTATAGGTGGAAGAAGTAGAATCTTCCACCATAGGTGAGGTTACTTGAGGTTGGGAAGTGATGATTAAGGAAAAATTAGGGGTAACATTTATGGATACCTTCATATATGCATGCATTATCATTTAGGGATAATCATCAATAGCTAGCCACCTTGAACCTCAAGTTGATAGCCTGGTAGCTATCATAAATTAATAGGATAAAATAGGTAATTGAGTTGATGGAAATAATCCCTCTTTGTCTATTGTATATGTTTGATTATATTTTACATCACCACTATCTGCACTGGTGGTTTGGAAAATGAAAAAATGCATAAGCTAGTTGCCTTTGAAAGCTCCTTGTTTTGAGTTTTATTTTAAAAATAATAGAAGTTTTATTTTAAAATGACAAAGGAATTTCATTTTATAGATAATGGTGGTTTTATTTTAAATGATAATATAGTTTCATTTGAAGATAACAAATAATTTGAGGTGGATTTTAATTATATTAAAATAATTTGAATCTATTAGACCCTCTAGTTAATTCGAATCTACTTCATATAAAATGATAATTTATAAAAAAGTAGGTAAGGTACTGTGATGAGAAGTTTCTTGCCATCAGATCCTTAAAGTCAAATTTGGAGAAGTGGGATGAATGTTTTAAAACTCAAAATATCATATTTACCACTAGAAGGTAGATGAGATGTTAAAGGTATTCAAATATGATGGTTGATAGAAAATATGTGTGCAAGAGGAACTCTCCTTTTTATGGGAGCAGGTTAGTGATGATTACTACTATTGGTTGAAGGTGCAAAGGAGAAGAAAAAACTACATAGTTAAAAAACAAACTAGGCATTAAAGGCAACAAAACCAGAGGGAAGAAAAAAATGAGACCAACTCCATTAAACAACAGGTTGGTTTGTTAAAGATTTTCCTTATTATGTTGGGTTATTTTAATGGACTTGGTTGTCTAGTTCAAGATTCGAACCAAGATATCTCTTGTTGGGTGTTGTTAGACGTTTGGGCTTACCTATTTTCCCTCCTTGCTAAGACTAGTTTATTTCCTTTCACCTACACGATGGGATGATGACTCTTATTTTGTTTTTATGAGTTTTCGACATGTATGTTCTCCTTGTAAAGCAACCCATGTGGGTGTTGGTTTACTCAGAACCTCACTTCGTTGTTAGCATTGTATAGTTGTGGTTGTGTGTGTTGGGATTTGTAGAATAGGTCACTAGTTACTGTTACATAACCCCTTTGAGGAAAATTTGAGTTAGAGAAGTGTTGGTAGCACTATACCCTATCACCGATTGGGTAAACCACCTTCTTGGTATTTGGTTTTCTAGATTATAAACCCATATTATCTAGCTGATGTCACTCTCGTTCGGTTGGGTTTTTCTCAATGTGAGACTTTTAGATGATGCCTAGTATAGGTTAGGGCTTGGGTGAGTTGCAATCAAACCCTTATGTCCCTCTAGTTTACCAAGATATGTGCAAGAGTGTTGCATTTTGAACACCATTTTCCCAACCCGTTGATATCCTCCTCTTTGAAATTCATTGTAGACACTTGTGTTGTTGTGTTTTGGTCATTCTCTTGAGTGCTTGTGTTGGTATGAATGAGTTTACAATATTTTATTAACTAATATTGTAGGCTTTAGTTAATAAAAAAAAAGATATTATAATATGTTCTATTGATTAAATTTGTAGGCTTTAGTTAACGAAAATAAAGAGATTATAATATGTTTTATTAATTAAATTTGTAGGATTTAGTTAATTTAAAGAAAGAGATTACATTATGGTTTTATTAATTAAATTTGTAGGCCTTAGTTATTGAAAAGAAAGAGATTATATTATGGTTTTATTAATTTAATTTGTGAGCTTTAGTTAATGAGAAAGAAAGGGTTTATAGTTTGTTTTGTAAATTAAGGGTATGAGACTTTAATTTATAAAATAAAGGAAAAGGGTTTATTTATGGATTAAAGTAAGTGACTTTGATTTATTAAATAAATAGAAATAGTTTGTTTTGTAAATTAAGGGTATGAGACTTTAATTTATAAAATAAAGGAAAAGGGTTTATTTATGGATTAAAGTAAGTGACTTTGATTTATTAAATAAATAGAAATGGTTTGTTTTGTAAATTAAGGGTATGGGACTTTAATTTATAAAATAAAGGAAAAAGGTTTATTTATGGATTAAAGTAAGTGAATTTGATTTATTAAATAAATAGAAATAGTTTGTTTTGTAAATTAAGGATATGAGACTTTAATTTATAAAATAAAGGAAACGGGTTTATTTATGGATTACAGTAACTAATCTTGATTTATTAAATAAATGGAAATAATTTGTTTTGTAAATTAAGGATATGGGATTTTAATTTATAAAATAAAGGAAAAGGGTTTATTTATGGATTAAAGTAAGTGACCTTGATTTATTAAATAAATGGAAATAGTTTGTTTTGTAAATTAAGGGTATGGTACTTTAATTTATAAAACAAAGAAAAATGGTTATTTCATAGATTGAAGGTATGGGACTTTAATTTATGAAATAAAAGAAGATGGTCTATTTTATAAATTAAGTAATGAGGCTTAATTTATGGAAGTAGATGAACCTAGTTATTTGATGATTAAAGGTATGGGACTTTAACTTGTCAAATAAAGGTTGAATGAATTGATTAAAGTAAACTTATGATCTAGCTATAATTGTTGAAAGACTCTCATTGGGTAATGAGAGGGAAAAATGAAAATTAAGATTTTTATTGATATCAACTATTCAGTAGATGGTTAGATACTTTGATTTTATTTGTATAGTTTTAGTTTGATAAAGGAAGTAGAAAATGCAATAGAAGCTTTTATATCATGGAACCATGATTGCCTTGATACCCTACTATCATCAATTGATCGATGGAAAGAGGCAGCGAATCGAAAAGGTAGTTGGAACCAACCAGTACTCTAGTTTGTTCTCTTCTTGTAAATTATTTACTAATGCTCAAATAAACTAGAATTATAGGGAGATATCCTTCAATGTATTACTTATCCTTTAGAGTATGGGGGGGTTTACCATACTAAGATGTATGTGATAAACATGGAATGATGAGGACTATGTCTTTTAATTTACTACTATGAATTGTTTATGTTTATATTAGTTCTCTTTCAATTAATACTTACCTTATTTTAAATGTTGCTTCCTTCCTAATATTTTTGAACGCTTTTTGAATTATTATGTTTGTTATATTTAGTATCTAGAATTATTCTTTTTTTCTTGATATTCAAAAAAAACCTAAGAAACAAGTTCTAGGATGATCTTAGAGGATGACCTAAAGGATTGAGACCCCTTAGGGTGAACATAGGTGACCTAAGGTATTAAGACCCCTTAGATAGTTTGATAACTATGTTTATGGAAATATTACACCTGAGTTAAGATACATTGTTGTGGATACAAGATGGATAGCTTAAATTGCAATACGCATAACATACCTACATAGATTAGCTTGTGTATGGTATGGAGATGGGCGTATACCTTTAGTTGATTGAAGGTGATAATTTTAGCTCATCAAGAATGATGAGATGGATAATATTATTTATGGTAACACATAATACACCTACAAATATTGACTTGTGTGAGGGTATTTCATGAGATGTAACTCTTTAGAAAACTTAGGGGATTTTTAAATATTATATTAACCTATGATTGGTTAGGGATTTGTGAATCCCTTTCCATAGTAAAAAACAAAAATCCTTTTCCTTTGTGTGTGTTTTCTTGTAGTTAAATTTGTGAGAATAACTCGCTCCAAAATGAAATAAATTGATAATTCAACATTAGACTAGACTTGGAATGTCGTAGCCTTATATAAGTTACAAAATAGGAATATTAACCAAATAGCACAAATAACGCTAACAGAGCGCGTTAGGAGAGTAATATGCTAACAACTAACTACGTAGTCAAATTGACTATGACTAACCTAGGATATTTAGATAAATATCCAAAAGGTAAACAATAAATAGTAAAAGGTAACTAACCTAGTAGTTAAAGTAAATACTAGTGGTAAAAAGTAACAAGATACTTTTTACCATGCAGTAAATAAAATCTACCTAATGTAGGGAAAGGGTAAAATATCCAAATGAAGGAATATTTACTCTAACATCCCCTCTTATTACATTATTTGGGTAATACATACATTTTCTCTAATACAACAATATTTGGGTAAAGTATATAACTGCACCAATATAGTGAAAAGGATGTCGATTTGCTGGTTCTTGCTCTATCACAGTACTCTGACTGCTTCTAAGCAAAAAAATGGGTCATTCCTCAATTTTTCTTCACACCAACGAATGTCCTTATAGTAATCACATCATCCAACCAAATTGCATGGGTAACTAGCTACTGCAATCACTAGGTGTAGTAGAGTAGATCACTTCATACGAGATTCATTCATTTTACAATATGATTTTGCAAAAGAGAAGGTTGCTAAGGTGTCGGTCGTAGCCAAAAATGCACCCTTATAAGTTCCCCCCTTCTCATTGCAAAAACATGTTGTATTTAATTTCTGAAATAAGTGTGACTAAGGTGTCGGTCATAGTCGAAAATGCACCCTTATAAGTCTTCTTCCATTTTTACAAAAAATTGTGAAGAAAATAAATGTATATCCCCCCTTAATTACAAAATATGTGCAACTCAAGAGTTTTGTGAAGGATTTTTACAAACATTGCCTCCTAGGCAATTTTACACCATAAAAAGTCTCTTCTTTTTATTACAAGGACTTCAAACATTAAGAGTTTGCTATTTATGAAGCCTAAAAGAGGTACAAATCACCCCTTATTTGTAAGAACTTCATACAGAAAAACTTATGTTATTCTATGAAGCCTAAAAAAGAGAGAGAGGATAATGGTGCTTTGCCCAATGTGATAAACATGTGTTTTCCCTCTACAATACCATTTTAGCAATGAGCACTCTATGTTCTTTGAAGAACACAAGCTTATACTGAGAGGGGGGGTGAACAATATAAGACCGCTTTTTACTTTTTCCTTCAAATCAACTTTCAATTCAATATTATGCAGTGTATAGAAAGCAATATTAATAGCAATAATCAAAGCAATGCACAAAACACCATCCACAATAGAGACACAACAATTTACGTGGTTCACCCAAAGTGGGCTACTCCACGGATAAAATCTTTCACAAAATTTTATCAACAAATCTGGGAATACCTTTCCCGATTACAATGTTTATGGGCACCAACCCAAAGGAGACACCAATCCCCTAGCTCTGTTCTAGCTGGTGATCCTCTAGAAGACCTCTGCCTCCTCTGCCCTTAGCAAATGGAACTCTATCCACAGAAGACACCTGTCTTCCCTGCTCTGGCTGGAGACCTCTGTCCTCAACTCTATCACCTCCAAAGCTGGTCCTCGAAATTGCACTAAACACAATCCTTCGGTTTAGCACAAATGTCCTCGATCTCTTTCTCTGATCTGCACCAAACATAGTCCTTTGATCTAGAACAAATGTCTTTGTCCTCTTTTTTTGGTCTGCACAAAAACACAGTCCTTCACTCTTTTTGCGCAATCACAGCTGCACTTGATCAAACTTCGACCTCTGCACCTCTGCGCAATTTACATTCACATAGTCTTCATGCACTCTGCTCCCTTGTGATCTCTCTCACTTGGAAGATTCGATAGAATGCACTCTGCTCTCGGCGATCGAACTTCTTCTCTTCGCATAGTCTGTGAACGTCGCTCTTCGAATGCACACTTCGATTGATATCTTTTCTCTCCAAGTAGCCCTGCTTTTATACTAATACTTTCAAGATCAAAACCTTGATCTTAGTCGGCTGCTACCCTTAACTTCGTTGGTTGCAAAACCCTAAACTGTGTCGACTCAAATTTAACTTTGTCGGCTTCAACCGCCTCTGTGGTTCTGTAGCTTTTCTCGTGAAACTACAACATGTCGCGATATCGTGACACCTTTGCAACCGAACACTATCTTATGGCTTTTGTCGTGATATCGCGACACTTTCTGCTTCGTTGACGTCATCTTCTCTTCTCATGAAATTCGTGACCCTTCTGTCTTCATGGCCTTCTTCTCTGCTTTTGTCATGAAATCGTGACACTTTTGCCTCTGTTGACATCATCTTCAATTCTGTCATGAAATCGTGACCCTTCTGTCTTCATGGCCTTCCTCTCTGCTTTTGTCACGAAATCATGACACTTCCGCTGCCTTGAGCTTCTTTCTGCCTTACACCCGTGAAACTGGAACATGTCACAAAATCGTGACGCTTTTGTCTTCATAGCCTTCCTCTCTGCTTTTGTCATGAAATCGTGACACTTCACCTATTGAAGACATGCTTTCAGTTTCTGTCATGAAATCGTGACACTTCTATTACCGTCTGCTATCTTTTCTCCCTGTCGTGAAATCGTGACACTTTCTGCATCCGTACGCTATCTTTTCTTCCTATCGCAAAATCGTGACACTTTCTGCATCCGTACGCTTTTCTTTCATCCTGTCATGAAATCGTGATGCTTTCAGCTTCCGAAAGCTTTCTTTGCAACCTATCATGAAATCGTGACGCTTCTCATTTCAGACTCTTCCCTTTGCTGCATGTCATGAAATCATGACAGTTCTCACTTCGAGCTTTTTAGCATGTCACGAAATCGTGACAGTCCTCACTTCATCTTTTGCAGCATGTCACGAAATCATGACTGTTCTCACTTCGAACTCTGTAGCATGTCGCAAAATCGTGACACTTTTCGAGATACTTTATCTCTCTTCGAACTTGTCGTGAAATCATGACAGTTCACACTGCGGACTCTCCCTTCTGCATCATGTCGTGAAATCGTGACACTTTTTCATCCGTACAACCTTCCTTGCATTATGTCATGAAATCGTGACACTTTCCCTTCTTTGCCTTCCTGCACTTTTCGAGTCACGAAAATGCGACATGTCACGAAATCGTGACACTTTCCTCCTTGCTTTCTTTCTCTGCCAACATGTCATGAAATCGTGATAGTTTTGCCTGCTTCTTCTCTCTCTTCCAACATGTCGTGAAATCGTGATAGTTTTTCCAGCACTTTCTCTCTCCTCTAAAATGTCGCGAAATCACGACAGTTTTTCCAGCCTGCTGCATACTTTTTCTAACTTGTCTTTTTTTCTTTGATCTTTTGCAAATGGGCTACTATGATCTTCTTGGAAACCCACTGTCCATGCTCTGAATAATCTGACATTAAATCAAATTCCTTCAAGAGCTTCTTGACATCAATGACAACTTCTACACTTGAGCAAAGGCAATGTACCAAAGGTACCCAAAATTGCCAACAATCTCCCCCTTTGTCATTGATGGCAAACCTTTACTGAAAACACATCTCAATAGCCAAAACTGAAACCAGTTGTGCTAACAACTGAGAATCTGCCTTTGAAGTTTTGCTCCCCCTGACTTGAAGCTCTTCTCTTCACTTGATGCTCTCCCCCTTACTCATATCTCTCCCCCTTTGTCATCAATGGCAAAGGGTCACCTTTGGGGCTCGGGACTAAGAATGAGCCTCTTAGCTTAGTCCCTCCCCCACCTCCTGATGAGGTGATTAAAATAGGGGTGGGAGTAAAACTCCCATTAGGCACTGATCATCATCATCATCTACAATTTCCTTGTCGGGCCTTCTCTTGAATTCTTTGTCAATATTTCTGTTCTTGTCACTATTTTTGTTTTTGTTCTCATCCCTGTTCTTGTCCACGCCTTGATCCTTGGACCTATTTATACCACTGTTCCTATTCCTGTACCTTGGAAGTTCAGCTCTACACTGTCTAGCTGTGTGACCTGCATTGTTGCACTTATAGCAAGTAACAATATTATTTCTTTTAGGCATACCTGTTCTTTGAAACCGCTTGTTCTGACTAATGATGTACCTGTTATTTACCTTGCAAAAAATTGCCTTATGCCCAAACTGATTACAAGAGTAGCAATACCCATTAAAGAAATTACCACTTCTGAAACTGTCATTTACCTTCCTTACTTGAGTCATGCAATGCGAAGCCATGTGACCAAACCTGTGACACGCAAAACATCTGTCGTGAAATTTTCTTTTATTTGACCTCTTGGGTCCCAAAAACTTCTTCTTCGCATTCAAAATTCTGTTTTCTATTTCTACGCATCTATCACTCATGGACTCATGATCTGAAGTACTTTCTTCATCAGAACTCTCTTCCTTTTGAAATCTCTTGCTAGATTCCCCAACCTGTTCCTTGTGCGGCTTAACAAAACCGAGACCTATTTTATCTGTTGGTTTTCTTTGACCTTTGATGAGAGACTTAACCCTTTTGGAGCTATCTTGAAACCTGTACAGCTTATCCTTGTACTCTTTAGTTTCCACTTCCAAAGAAGCCATTTTCTGTTCCAACTCATTATACTGAAGAATCTTAGACTCTAACTCGTCCTTGAGTTCTTGTGTCTTAGCCATAGAGAAGTCAAGACTTTCTGTAAGATCATCTCTCTCCATACAACATTCATCTAACTTATCCTTGAGTCTGGCATTCTTCTTTCTTTCCTTTTTCAAAGCACTAAGAGCATTAGTAAGTTCACTTTCAAGATCCTTTATTTGTTTGCTTTCTGAATCATCAGAGTCTTTTACAGATTTCTTATCACTAGAGGTGCTACCCTTTTCAAAAACCATACATGCATCTTCCTTATAGTTTTTTGAAGCATCCTCATACATACTAGTAACCAATTCATTATTTGTGCAATCATCCTCAAGGTGACCAAAATTTCCACATCTAAAACATTTCATGATAATGAATCTATGTTTCGGTTCTTCCTCTTTTTTTGATATGAACAATATCTCATTTTCACTATCACTTGAAGAACTTTCACTATCACTACTCGAACACTTACTTGTTTTGTCCAGGTAGAAACTCTTCTTGTGCTTGTGAGAATACCTCTTTCCTTGATTGCTGTGCTCATCTTTGTTCTTTCTGTGATGTTTGTGCTTTTCAGAATCCTTGCTCTTAGAATCCTGTTTCTCTTCATCACTTTCATTCTTGGAAATAGTACAGTCAGTAGCATAATGACCAAACTTTCCACAATTGAAACATCTTATATTTTTCTTGCTTTTGAGCTTTCTAGAGAACTTGCCTTTCTTGTTGTAATATGCCTCTTCATCACTAGAAGACTCATCACTCTCTTGAAGCTTTTTACCCTTGGATTTCTTGGTAGCTTTGAAAGTTGATTCTTTCTTGACGTCAACCTTTACCTGAGTTCTCAACTCAAATGTTGCAAGAATGCTATGAAGCTCATCCTTTTTTAGTTTATCCAAATCTTTAGCTTCCTCAATAGCAGAAATATTTTCACTAAATCTATTAGGAAGAGATCTTAAAATCTTATCACAAACATCATTTTCAGCAAGCTCAAGTCCTAAGTCTTTCATGGAGTTAACAACCTCATCCATACGAAGCATGTAGTCACTAATATTTTCATCATCATTCATCTTGAGTTGTTCAAACATACCTTTGAAATGTCTCAACTTGGCCTTCCTGACATTTGCATCACCAGTATGAACCACCCGCAACTGTTTCCACATTTCACTAGTCTGTCTTGTAGTGAATTACTTTGGTGAGATCTGCTTTCTGTAAACCTTTCAAGATTGCATTCATTGCTTTTGAATTGTTGTGATGTAGGAGCCTATCTTCTTTAGTATATGGACCATTTACAGGAATAGTGTACCCATCTTCAATCACTTCCCAAACCTCATTCCCAAGTGCCATTAGATGAACCTTCATCCTTGCACTCCAGAGACCAAAATCTGATCCATCAAGAATAGGTGCTGCATTGCCACTTGAATAATCCATTGTGTTCTTTGCTAGATTTTCCTTCAAGCTGTTAAACTTTCCGAAGGCACCTGCTCTGATACCAATTGAAGAACACAAGCTTATACTGAGAGGGGGGGTGAACAGTATAAGACCGCTTTTTACTTTTTCCTTCAAATCAACTTTCAATTCAATATTATGTAGTGTATAGAAAGCAGTATTAATAGCAGTAATCAAAGCAATGCACAAAACACCATCCACAATAGAGACACAACAATTTACGTGGTTCACCCAAAGTGGGCTACTCCACGGATAAAATCTTTCACAAAATTTTATCAACAAATCTGGGAATACCTTTCCCGATTACAATGTTTATGGGCACCAACCCAAAGGAGACACCAATCCCCTAGCTCTGTTCTGGTTGGTGATCCTCTAGAAGACCTCTGCCTCCTCTACCCTTAGCAAATGGAACTCTATCCATAGAAGACACCTGTCTTCCCTACTCTGGCTGGAGACCTCTGTCCTCAACTCTATCACCTCCAAAGCTGGTCCTCAAAATTGCACTAAACACAGTCCTTCGATTTAGCACAAATGTCCTCGATTTCTTTCTCTGATCTGCACCAAACATAGTCCTTCGGTCTGGAACAAATGTCTTTGTCCTCTTTTTTTGGTCTGCACAAAAACACAGTCCTTCGCTCTTTTTGTGCAATCACAACTGCACTTGATCAAACTTCGACCTCTGCACCTCTACGCAATTTACAGCCACATAGTCTTTGCACACTCTGCTCCCTTGCGATCTCTCTCACTTGGAAGATTCGACAGAATGCACTCTGCTCTCGACGATCGAACTTCTTCTCCTTGCATAGTCTGCGAATGTCGCTCTTCGAACGCACACTTCGATTGATATCTTTTCTCTCCAAGCAGCCCTACTTTTATACTAATACTTTCAAGATCAAAACCTTGATCTTAGTCGACTGCTACCCTTAACTTCATTGGCTGCAAAACCCTAAACTGCGTCGGCTCAAATTTAACTCTATCGGCTTCAACCGCCTCTGTGGTTCTGTAGCTTTTCTCGTGAAACTACAACATGTCGCGATATCGCGACACCTTTGCAACCGAACACTATCTTATGGCTTTTGTCATGATATCGCGACACTTTCTGCTTCTGCTGATGTCATCTTCTCTTCTGTCATGAAATCGTGACCCTTCTGTCTTCATGGCCTTCTTCTCTGCTTTTGTCATGAAATCATGACACTTTTGCCTCTACTGACGTCATCTTCAATTCTGTCGTGAAATCGTGACCCTTCTGTCTTCATGGCCTTCCTCTCTGCTTTTGTCATGAAATCGTGACACTTTCGCTGCCTTGAGCTTCTTTCTGCCTTACACCCGTGAAACTGGAACATGTCACGAAATCGCGACGCTTTTGTCTTCATAGCCTTCCTCTCTGCTTTTGTCACGAAATCATGACACTTCACCTATGGAAGACATGCTTTCAATTTTTGTCATGAAATCGTGACACTTCTGCTGCCGTCTGCTATCTTTTCTCCCTATCACGAAATCGTGACACTTTCTGCATCCGTACGCTATCTTTTTTGCCTGTCACGAAATCGTGACACTTTCTGCATCCGTACGCTTTTCTTTCATCCTGTCACGAAATCGCGACGCTTTCAACTTTCGAAAGCTTTCTTTGCAACCTATCACGAAATCATGACGCTTCTCATTTCAGACTCTTCCCTTTGCTGCATGTCACAAAATCGTGACAGTTCTCACTTTGAGCTTTTCAGCATGTCACGAAATCATGACAGTCCTCACTTCATCTTTTGCAGCATGTCATGAAATCGTGACTATTCTCACTTCGAACTCTACAGCATGTCGCGAAATCATGACACTTTTTGAGATACTTTATCTCTCTTCGAACTTGTCACGAAATCATGACAGTTCACACTGCGGACTCTCCCTTCTGCATCATGTCACGAAATCATGACACTTTTTCGTCCGTACAACCTTCCTTGCATTATGTCGCAAAATCGTGACACTTTCCCTTCTTTGCCTTCCTGCACTTTTCGAGTCACGAAAATGCGACATGTCACGAAATCGTGACACTTTCCTCCTTGCTTTCTTTCTCTGCCAACATGTCACGAAATCGCGATAGTTTTGCCTACTTCTTCTCTCTCTTCCAACATGTCGCGAAATCGTGACAGTTTTGCCAACACTTTCTCTCTCCTCTAAAATGTCATGAAATCGTGACAGTTTTTCCAGCCTACTGCATACTTTTTCTAACTTGTCTTTTTTTCTTTGATCTTTTGCAAATGGGCTACTATGATCTTCTTGGAAACCCACTGTCCATGCTCTGAATAATCTGACATTAAATCAAATTCCTTCAAGAGCTTCTTGACATCAATGACAACTTCTACACTTGAGCAAAGGCAATGTACCAAAGGTACCCAAAATTGCCAACATGCTTTTTCTGAACCAAAATCAGAATCTGAATTAGACACTTCACCAGCAATGTTGCCTTTGTTTTGATTTTGTGTTATGTCTTTGTCTTTCTTGTTTTGCTTGTTTTTGAACCAACACCAATTGGTGTCATGGTTATCTTTCTTACAATATGAGCAAAACCATTTTTTATATTTCTTCCCCTTACCTTTTGAGGATGATCCTCCCTTGTTATAGTTTTATTTGTTCTTCTCAACCTTATTGTGTGAATAAAGTGCACTATTAGATGCTTCATCTCTTTGGAGTTGATTAGCTTCCTCAGTTTGAAGCAAATTGACAAATTCCACAAATGTAAGAGTTCTTTGGGAAACATAAAGAGATGTAATCAAACTTTTGTAGGATTTAGGAAGGGCTTTCAAGATAAATGAAGTAAAAATAACATCCTCAACTTTGGCCCCTAAAACATTAAGCTTAGTCTCCAGTTATGTAGTTCTACAGAGGAAGGTTTCTACTGACTCACCTGACTTCATATGAAATGTATGAAGTTGGGTTTGAAGGTTTAGAACCGTGGATTTATTCTTTCCTTCAAAAATGGTGGACAAGGAATCCCATGCATATTTTCCATTCTTTGCCTCACTAATGTGAGGTTGTACCTCATCAGAAGTGGCTAGAAGGATTAACATGAGTAGACGATTGTTCTTTTTATCCCATTCTCTTTAATCAGCTCCTATTGTTGTGGGTCATGGTGTAGTGCTTGCAACTAAGTCCCACAAGTCCTCTACAGTCAAAATGGCTTTCATATTAGTTTTCCAAGATGTATAGTTATGACCTTTTAGCAATTGATATTCACTCAAGTATTTGTTAATTGTTGCCATGAGGAAGGTCCTACAATGCACTAAGATGATATTTCTTTCACTCTCAAGTGGTATTTAATGGCACCTTCCTAAATATTCTCTTGAAGAGAGATAATCAGGTGGAGGAAATTAAGCCAAACACATAAGAGATTGAAAGGTTTAATTCACTCAATCAACTATTTAATGGCACCTGCCTTAACACCCTTCAAAAAGGATGAAAAGTTGGAGGAATTTAAGCCAAACAAATAAGAGTGAATTAGGGGTTTTGTTTTGATTTAGAAGAATATATCAAGTTTTTAGAAATGTCTTCTAATTGTGCAATTTGAGTTACACAAATTTGTGAAATTTCGGGCTATGGTGTGTTCTTGATTCTATGAATTATAATTGCAAAAGAAAAATGCAATAATCAAACAAGAAGTCCAACAAAATTATTATCACTTAGGTGTCGGATGCAACCGATAATGCACCTATTTTTCTAATTTTGAAATGAAGGTGTCGAGTAAAATCGATAATGCACCTTATTTCCAAATTTTGAAACAAAAATGTGTATTTGTGCAAGAATGATATTTTTATGTCTCCTAATTTGTTTTACAATTTTGCAAAAGAAGTACAAGTGTTGTCTTCCCCCCTTAATTTGGAAAATAAACAAAAAAATGAGCACCCCTTCCAAGACAAGTCGACACACGACCTGCGTTTGAAAGGCTTCTAGAACTAGTCGACACACGACGTAGTTTTTATGGACCCAAGGTCTTCAATTTCTTCTCAACTTTGCAAAAAAATGTCTTTGATTTTGGCCCCCTTTTATGTTGCAAAATTACAAGGTTTTGAGAAGAGTTTAAGGGTTTTCTAATTTGCAAAAATATAGGTGCTCTTCCTTGTCTTATATCTCCCTTTGTGGAGAAAAAAAAACACTCTTTATATTTTGAATTTGCAAAAAAAAACTTTTTTTTTCTTTAATTTGCAAAATTTAAATAAAAAGTTAAATCATATAATCTAAATAATAATAAAAATAAAAGAATGTTTTATATAAAAAAAAATCAATTTATATAATTTTATTTTTTTTTAAACATAAATTTATATTTTAATTATTAAAAAAGAAAACATAATAAAAACTTTAAATTTAAATCATGATCAAATTAAAAATATATATCTTACCTTTTTTCCCACCGGGACTCGAACCCGGGTCTAGTGGGCAGCAGCTTAACTTGGTCATAGTTGCCTGTTGGGCTAGCTAGCCCAACAATAATGAAAGGTTGCGACCTTCCATATGAAGGCTATATAGCCTTCATGCGGGAGAAAAAATGGGATTTAATCCCACATTCATATCGCAATAGAATTTTTGTTGTATAAAGGGCCTAACATGCCCTTACTCTGGTTACTGCCTTCGGGCAGTCAACTTGACCCATTATTTTTGTTGTGCATGCCACCAAAAGAGTAGACGCCATGTTAGCTGTGAAGCCATCTAGATCGCCTCATCAGTGCCACGTGTCAGGTCCAATGACATGTGGCTAGTATGCCACATGTCACATTCGTCTTCGTTAGATCATCATCTAGTGGCTGTCTGCCATGTATTCAATCTTGGTCCATTAAATGCCATCTCATACCTGATACTGATAGCTATCCATGTCAACACCTCAAGAAATGTACCCAAGGTCACATTAGAGGTGTCCACGTATCATTTCGTGGTTGGTCTTCATGTTAGATCTTGGTTGTCGAATTTGGTGGAGAGCATGCCTACCTTCAATGACTGGTACAAGCCATAGGGGATCATGTAGGTGTCAGGTCCCCTAATAGAGGTTTCCCCCTGTCAATTATTAGAGTCAGAGTCCTACAGACCTGAGGGGTTTTGTCACCGATCGCTAGAGGTTTATCTCCAATTTACGGTGACCAGCCCTTCTGGTGGGTCGAGGGGGCCGCACAGTGGTAGCGACTATGGGGTGAGTCATCCCTCTTAGGCCGGTCACCAACAAAAAATATGATCCCTCCAAGCATATGAAATTCTAAAAAAAATGCGATCCCTCCTATCAAATGAAATGCTAAGAAGAACGCGATCAATTCCAAAGAAAATTCCACAAGAAAATTCCTACGATCTCCTTGGGCAACGAAAATGGGTCCTCTCGCCTTCTCCAGTGGAACGAGAGGTCCTCTCACCTTCTCCATGTGGAACGAGGGCTTCCTCTCCCTATCCATGCTCATAGGAACTAGAGGTGAAAACCTCACGAATGATACCAATGTGAGAATAACTCACTCCAAAATGAAATAAATTGATAATTCAACATTAGACTAGACTTGGAATGTCGTAGCCTTATATAAGTTACAAAATAGGAATATTAACCAAATAGCACAAATAACGGTATCAGAGCACTTTAGGAGAGTAATATTCTAACAACTAACTACGTAGTCAGTTTTACTACGACTAACCTAGGATATCTAGATAAATATCCAAAAGGTAAACAATAAATAGTAAAAGGTAACTAACCTAGTAGTAAAAGTAAATACTAGTGGTAAAAAGTAACAAGCTAATTTTTACCATGCAGTAAACAAAATCTACCTAATGTAGGGAAAGGGTAAAAAATCCAAATGATGGAATATTTACTCTAACAAAATTTGGGGGTATTATAGAAATAATTCAATATTTGAGCACTAGCTAGCTAGTCTATCTAAATTTGAAGTCCTTTGACCTCCAACTAGCAGTTCCTAAGGGTAGGTTTCACTTATTCATGTTTATTTTAAATTTTTTCTAACCTTCTATAAAGGGATAGGTAGTTGTGGATTATAAATTTATTATATTTCTCCATAAATTCTATATTATCACCTAACTATACATCTTGAAAACTAATCCCTTTCTTTATCTTGAATTTGTCCATTTAGCTTGGAAATAAATGGGATCCAATGTGTGAGATACATTATGCTATCCTAGAGGTTGAACATATTTCTTATCCCCTTTTTTGTCAGCCATGAAACTCTTTTGGATTCTTTTTTTGATGTATTGCATGGCTCTATCCTACATTTCCTTTAATTATAACAATACACCTAATGCATGAAGGGGGAATTGTGAGCTTTTTAGTTATCCTTGTAGGGTTAGATCTAGGTACAATGGCCAAAATAATAGGAAAGGTAGAGAAAATAGAGAGGTGAAGGGAATATGAAAACATTTCTCAATGTGATAGGGGCCTATATTTTATGTGGTAGGAGAAAAATCCACAGGGTGAAAACTTTAAGTTAGGGGTACCACCTGAAAGGAGGCCACTACCAAGATAATGGGGGTAGTAGTAACCAATGTTTCTATGGAACTACATATGGAAACCAGTTTGGAAAGAATGGAAGATGTGGGTGTAGCTAAATGACAACCAAAATAACAATGTGATGAATAAGAGGGGGACTACTAGATGTTAGGGGTAAATCCACTTGTGGATATTTCCATAGAGTTCCCTCCGTTCTTATTTTTAGTAGTGGAGGACTTACACTATAGATTAATTATCTCTTCTCCTATTGTGATGAGACTTGTTGAGCCACTTGCAATGTTAGTTTTACCATCATAGGATGTGCATAAGGAGAGGTAGAAACTATATGGATAATATATTTGTTGTTTTATCCACTCCCTCAATTGTTAATGGTGTTGTGCCACCCACCTTCTCATCATTGTATTTGCTTATGGTGTTTCCTTTGGTGTAGAAGTTCCGCCCCGCCCGGCGCCCCGCCCCCCCCCCCCCCCCCCCCCCCCCCCCCCCCCCCCCCCCCCCCCCCGCGGCCTTATTGGTTGTAAAACTCATTAACATTCTCATCTTTGTCTAGGCCTATGTTAGTTGTTTTATTATCTTCAAAATCCTAATGGTATTTCCATTAAGTGAGAATTTTTACCTTATTTTAGTACTCCTCTCTTAGAATCTACCTCTTATTGGAATTAATCTAAATCCATGGGTTTGCTTGAAAATTCTTATTTAAGGTTTCATATGGCCTTGGATATTATCATTGCTTTAAAATTAAATTATTTGAATATGCACTTGCTTTTCTACTAGGTTCTTAGATTTGATGTGCAACTCAAGCTCATACATGAATCTAGTCAAACTCTTGAATTTCATTAACTAGGAAGAAAATATCTTTTTGGATCATAGTTCTACTTATCCAATATCGCATTAAGCTCCAAATCATTCAATTATTTTCTATAATAGGGGAATTATTACTCTTTGTTGACATTACTCTATCAAATCTAAGGAAGATCTTATAAAAGCTTGTTTTTTCTTTATCACTTTTGTAGGCTACATTGACCATGTCCATTTGTCTAAATAGACCCAAAACGAAAACTCTTTCTGATATATAATTGGGAAGTTGATAGAAATTATTGTTGAAGATATGGATTCTAAAGAGTATAATATTATATAAAATACCAACCCCCTTTATGCTTCCCTTGATATAAAATCTAGTAGCGATAAAGAGACATTTTCGATTACACCCACTTAGATTCGATAGGGTTGGGGACAAAATATTTTCATAAAAATCATAATAAGAAGAAGTCTTGCTTAAGGTATCCATACAAAAATAAATAGACTCTTCGTAAAAACATTAAATTGGTTCAATAATAGAAAAGGATATATCCCTAGGTTTTGGAATAGAACCAAGTGGACAAAGAGTAAGAATTTTTTTTAAATATTGGTGCCCTTAAATCTAGACAAATGTTCATGGATTCAATTGGTAATGAAATAACCAAAATAAGAAATTATCATTTATTTTGGGCATCCATATCATTAGGTGTGATATATTGAACTAGGTTGGTACCACACACTTGTCATATTAAAACCTAAAAGTAAATGCCAACACACTTTCAATATATTTGATGCTATAGTTGAGAATTGTATAGTTTATGTGAAGCTCTAGTGGGTTGGTTTCTTAGAGGTTGAGCTCATTTATCATGAATTCCTCTTTTTCTAAGATGACCTCATAGTATCCAATGGATTTATCTAGGTTTATAGCCATTTAGTCCATTTGCAACTATAAAATATTTTCTATTATATGTGTAGTGATGGTGACAATTGTTTTTTACCAATTCACCAAACCTCCTAAGAAGTGGTGAGAGATCCTTCTAAGAAGAGGTGGTAGATCCTATAACTAACATTACAGAGGGAGAGAAATATGGACCTACTCTATTTATTATAAAGTGGTGATGAGAACAAATATTACCTCATCTAATAGGTGCTCTATGTTGTTTTGATGCCTCTATTTGGGATATGTTTGTATTTTGATAATGGACCTTTAAATATTTTACCATTATGTTTGGATTAAATAAATCATAATAGTTTAATAGACTTTTTTAGTTAGTATTGGAATATATTTCATATTTCTTATGGTTGCTTTCACTAATAATTCTATGGTTGTAGAATAATTGCTCTATACTATAGGTTTTGAAGCATGTTTTGAAGTGCATTCCAACATTTTGGATAAATGATAAGCTATAAACTATGTTTTTGAATGAGAGAATATGATGACATGGGAAGATGTACAAATACTCTACTTTACAAAGTAAAATATATCATAATGACTAGCAAGGATTTTGTCTATCTAATTGAATAGATTTTATTCACAATGATCAATATCCTAATAGATATATTAGTAGTTGGATAAAATCTAGTATTTTCCCAAGATGGATATACATATATCAACAATACATATAGTTTTTATCTATTGTGTGGATGAATGCTATTATGAGATCTATGTTCTTATTTTCCTTAGAAGAATCCAATGAGCACCAATGGTTACTATTTATTTAAACTACTATATCAATTGTGAGGTAGCTATAGAGAAAATCCATTGTGAGAAACAATATTGGTAATTTTCATTCCTATAAAAGTGGCCTTACATTCTGGTAGGTTTCATGATACTAAATATTGTTATTATTATAAATAATCACCTTGGTGAAAGTGAGGGGGTTGGATAGATATGAATATAGAATATAGTTGAACTCGAACACTATTGTAAATTGGATTTTAGGTATTTTTACAACTACAGTAAAGAGTATGTTTTGCTAAAATGTGTTATTATTCAATCAGAGTAACATTATTCTAGTTTAATTTTCCTCTTTATTCGATAAGGAGCAAGGGCCAACTCTCTCAACATAATAAATATATCTTTCTTATTTTTCTAACATTAGTATGTTACTATTTTTGATGTGTTATTAGAATGGTATTATGTTTCTAAATATTTATGCATATTTTTGTAGCACTTAGAAATTGCTTAATTTGTGTGTTGTGATTTCATTTGAATGTTGCTTTACTTTCTATTATTCACTTTCCTATATTATCTTGTTATTTTATATTGCCATTACAATTATGTATTGCTTTTAGTTTTTTTTTTTAATAAGTTAAATTTTCATTCAAAAAAGGGGGTTTTTGTAGGAGACCCCAAAATATGCATACAAAAATAGCTTAAGGAAGCTAAAAAAATAGAAACATACGGATAATGAGGGATGCAACCCAACACAGGAAAAAAACAACTAGGACTAGACACCATAGAAAAGGACCCCTTGTAGGGATGTCCCACCACCACCAATAGAAAAAAGGAAAGATGTTAGTATTTCTTACCAAATTTGATGTCTTCATCCTTCACTTCATCCTTAGCTACATCCTTGACATCATCCTCGGTGATGACCTTATATGTCTTGGCATCCTCCATAGTACCCCCAGGGAATTTTTCATGAAACAACAAGAGCTGAAGGGCATTACAGAGATCAGTGAATGTCTCCACCAAATATTTAAATTTAGACATGATGCTTTCTAATTGAAAAATACCTTTGTAGGTGGTAGTGATGATGAGCTATCTCAAAATATGAGCTTCAATTTCAATTTCATCCTCATATGACTCAATTTCTAGGTTATTCTTCTTGTCCTAGGTAAATTTATTTCTCAGGTGAGATGAAAATCTAATCGTACCCTCAGGTTACTCCTACTTGATCTTCTTATTTGTGAGTAACTCTCTAAATGCCTCAATGGCTGCTCTCTTCTTGGAAACCAAGGTTAGGGGAGAGGTGGAGGATGAGGAAGGGCTTGGTTTGGCCTTGGTAGGGCTAGGTCTTCCTTTAGTAGGGACATTCTAGGAAGTAGGGGGGGTTATGCCACTAGGGAAATTGACCAGCCAATGGCTATAAAGGACTTTTAAGAGGACTTGGTGAGAAGGTAGGTCATCTAACTTCTTATTTATGTAAGCTTCAATGGAGTATCTTATGTTGTTGAATAAAAAATGATGAATACTGATAGGGTTAACATCTATAAAATGATTCAAAAAAGAAAAATGGAAGCTACAGAGTTTTTTATCAGGGTCATCAATAGTGATGAATTCCATAACAAGCTTCATTACCTTATTCCATGGGGATGGGAGATCCACATGGTGCATTCCTACCTTTTCTTGCTTGCAAAAATTTTGATCCTTAAACTCCTTTAGTTTGGCTTCCTAATTATGCTTTTTGTGTTGGATCGAATTCCCTTTGGAAAGTTGCCTAGTTAGTTTGACCATTAAATTTATGTCAATTGGGTAATATTTACCCCAAACATTAACCTTTCCTCCATCCCAACTCTCCAGGATCACCATGGTAATTTCAAGTTCATCTCCAAAAAATTTCTTGAAGAAGGGAATGAAACCCCTCTTAAAAAGGATCACCTTAGCAATGATTTCAAGATCCAGGGAATTAGGCTCAACAATTTTCATCTTGGGCCTCTAAAAAGGATGCTTGTTGAAGTAATAAGTAGGGTAATGGAGTTCAAGCTTAGGAAAATGGATGCTACAGTAAATAGACTGGTTCTTAAAATAGACAAACCATGCATGCTTGAGGGAGGTAGATTACCTTAGAAGGAACCACAAATTTTGGAAGGAGCTACAAAAGTTGCAACAATCATCTTGGGGAATCCCACCATTAACAGAGTTATCCTTGAAATAAAAACAATATTGAAGATTGAGGTGTTTCAAAAAACCAAGAAAGGCCATGTGAAGTGAAAAAAAAGATGGTGATGGGAAAAGGTGAGTTGAAAGGGCTAGTTGGATGAGGTGGCAATGATAGGACGGGAATGATGAAGACATGTATGAAGGATGTAAGAAATGGAGGGCGGGAAAGCGGGGCACGACTAGCATGGGAAAAAATTTGATTATTATTCCTATCTTGGAAATGATGAAATAGGAATTGGAAATTGAAAATGGTAAAGAAGGCTCTATAATTAAGGTCGAAAAAAATGTTTTTATGAAAAAAAAATTGTAAATGTCAGACATATTACCCTTAGGATAAAATCTCTTGAAACCAGCTCCCAAGGAAACAAGGGTGTTAATGTGAATTATTGGTAGGACGAAGATGACCATTTGATTCAAATTCATTATTTTTAATATTTTGGGTTTTTTATTGGTCCAAAATATCCCTAACTAATTGAATGATGCCATCTGTCCATGTGATCAAGCTTGAAGCGTTGACTCCATGGTTTTCTAGTCTATCAACTACCCTATTGGCCTCTCTAAAGGAATGTTGGAATATGGTCTCCTATTGGTCAAGAGTCAAAATTCTTGCTTCCTCAATGTAGTCCCTAACCCTCCATGAAGGATTACTATTGTTCTTTAAGTAGTTGATTATGTTAAGAGAATATCCTTCAATAATCAACCTACTGGGATAATATTTTGCTATGGTTAATCCTCTCTACATATATTTTTCCTCAACCACATGATTAGTCTGGACTCCAAGGCATTATGCAAAGGTAAATATGAAATTCCCATAGTGATCCATAAGGATTCCTCCTACATTTACCCTCCCTCGGTTTCCTTTCATAGCACCATCAACGTTAAGCTTGAACCAGCCATTTGGTGCAGGAATCCATTTAGAGTTAGCTGTAATATTAGGAGGAGGTAGGATGGGGATTTACACTAGAGGTATGTTTAAGGAATGACATAAGGTAGCCTCAAACCTAAAAATAGAGATGGAAGAAGGAGTAATAAGGAGAGCATTTTATTTTGCAAGGGAGATAATTTTTCTAGTGATCAACTCAGGATCAAACTTGTTATTAGTGAAGGTTCTATGATTTCTTTCAAGCCAAAATTACCAATGGAAATGGTGGAGGTAAGTTTTCTAGAGGAATTTGAGGCGAGGGTTATAAAAGGTAGTGGGTCATTGAAGGAAGAGATCAACAATAGAACAAGGTTTGACCCACAATATGTGGAAGGTTTAGAGGATTTTTTTGAGGATGGAAGATGAATAAGGACATGCGAGGAAAAGGTGAAAGGGGAATCCCAATAAGAAATACACACAAAATACCTATTAGATAGAATGATGCCTCTTTTAAGCAAATTATCTATAGTAAGTTTTATCTCTTGGATGGCCAACTAGGCAAAAAATGAAACCTTAGGGATGAGGGATTTGGGCCAAAAAATATAACAAGGAAATAAAGGTTCCTAAAGATCCAGGAGCAGTTGGTAAGAGAACTTGACTAAAAATTCTCCACTCTCAGTGGGCTCCCAAAAAGGAGAGTCTTTGGAATTTCCATAAGGAATAATAGTGGAATTCACCAAAGAATTCATAAAGGAAGACTCCACTAGAAGAGAGTTGCATCTTATAGGTTTCCAAATGCTTCTATTATTTTGAACGCTAAAAAAATCAGATACTTTTTGACCAAACATGACATCAGTGAAAACTTTCAGACCATAGAGGTTATTATATGTAATGAGAAGTTCTTCTCTAATCCATTTATCATTCCATAAGTTTATGTTGCATCCATCCCCTAGATTCCACCTCAGATATTTCTTCAAAAGATATCTGGTGTTTATTATGGATTTCCAAAAGGTAAATCCTCTAGTGGGGGCCATTTCACTGAGGAAGTCTATTCCTTACATGTATTTTCACTTTACTATAGTTACCCATTCATTACTAACATTGGTGACTAGACGTCAAGCTTGTTTATCCTTCAGGGCTAAGTTTAATGGGTGGATTCCTCCCTTATCCTTGGGTCTGCACACTTTATCCCAGGTGACAAGATGTAGTCATTGTTTGTTTTTAGTCCCAAACCAAAGATTTTTTTTTAATTTGTTCTATTCTATGGTATACCATAGTTGAAGCCTTGAAAATAGATAAAAATTATATTGGGATGCTTTGAAGGAAATACATAGTAAGGGTTCTTTTGGAAACTTAAGATAAGAGGTTCCCCTTGCATCTTGCTAATTTCTTTTGAATCCTTTCAATCACATTATTCCACATTGAGTCTAAAGGATTTCCAATGAACAAAGGAAGTCCCAAATAAGTTGTAGGAAAGGAAGACATAGAGCATTCTAAGATTTTGGTAATTTTGATCTACCTCTGGAAAGGGGTATTAAAGAAATATATCTTGCTTTTATTGAAATTTACTTTTTGACCAAGTCGCTTCTTCATACAAAAGCAAAATATATTTGATTACCTTAGCTTCAAAAATGGAGGTAGATGTAGAAATGATGGTATCATCCATGAATCATTGGTGTGTTAATAGATTGGTCTGGGATGTTGCTCTAATTCCTAAAATGATTCTTGATCTATAGGCAATGTTGATGGTCCTTCCAGGAGCTTTCATGATAATGATATAGAGTAAAGGAGATATGGGGTCTCCTTGTATTAGTCCTCTATTGCTCTAAAAATAACCAATTGTGTATCCATTGATGAGAACATAGAACCAAGGTTTGGAAATGCATCCTTTAATTAAATCTACCCATTCAAGGTGAAAACCAAATTTGAGAATAATAGCTATAAGGAAATCCCAGTTGATTCTATCATAAGCCTTGTTCATATCAAGTTTGAGGACGAAGATGGGTTTCCTAGTCTAAGACACAGAGTAAAAATCTTCATGGATGGTTATAACACCATCTAAAATGGATCTGTAATGGATAGAGCTTCCTTGATACATATCAATGAGGTTAGGCAGAACTTGCTTCATCCTATTGGTAATGGCTTTAGTGAGGATTTTATAAACCATATTGTAAAGGCTTATAGGCCTATAGTCAATCATTGATTTTGAGACAAGGCCCTTAGGAATAAAGGCAATGAAGGTGGAATTGTAGTTGCATGGGATGAACTTAGATGATTGAAATTCTCTAACTATAGAGAAAATATCCTGGCCAACAATATCCCAAAAAGTTTGAAAGAATCAAGGAGTTAAGCCATTAGGACTAGGAGCTTTGTTAGGATTCATAGAAAAAAGATCCTATTTGACTTCTTCATCAGTAAAGGGGGATACTAACTTGACATTGAACTCCTCCATAATGGAATGGGGGATATGGTAGAGCATACAATATCTTGCATAATCAAAACAAATATTGCATTCTTCGAGGAGGGAACTAAAGTACATGACAACTTTAGCTCTTATTTCCATGATATCAGATGTGGAGGAACCATCACTCTTCACAAGTTCCTTAATTCTATTGTTGCTCCTATTTCTCAAAGTTGACACATGAAATAATTTAGTGTTTGAATCCCCCTATTTGAGCCACAAGGCTCTGGAATTATGTCTCCAAAACATTTCTTCACAAGCTTGGGTATTGTGGTATTCAAAAAGGATGGTTTTTTTCTGTCTTGATGTGCTTATCACTCTGTCCATTTTGAATATTTTATCTATGATTGAAAGTATTTCTTTGATTGAATCCTTGTTTACAAATATATTACCAAACACTTATTTATTATAAAATTTAAGATTTCCCTTGAGGTGTCTAAGTTTTTGTACTAGTTTGAAAGAAGGACGTCCTTTTACTACCTATTACCACCATTGGGATATTTTGTTTCTAGGATCAGGATGGTAAATCCACATTGCTTAAAATTTAAACAAAATTTTGAAAGGGTTGTCTTTCTCAATTTCCATCAAGAGAGGACTGTGATCAGATCCTATCTTGGGTAAATAATGGAGGCTAGCAGCTCCAAAAATTTGAATAGCTTCTTGTGAGAGGAAAAACCTATCCAATTTCACCTGTATAAGTTGATTACCCAGTATTCTATTACTCCAAGTAAATTTAGCATTCTTGAGTTTTACATCCATGAGATTATTTGAATTGAAAAATTCATTAAAGTCTTCCATGCTTTTAAGTGGGGCACCTATTCCTCCTTTTTTGTCCTAGGGGTAGAGGGGGGTATTGAAATCCCTTGCAATAATCCAAGGAATGTTTTGAAAAGAATATTTTAGTCTACTTAAAGTGTCCCATAGTTGAGCCCTTCCTGGTAATGTGTTTGGAGCATAAATATTGGATAGGATCCAAGAATAATTATTATCTCTATCATGAAATAACACACTTAAAATTCTATCACTAGACTGAATCAATCTACCTTCAAGTTTTTGTGGGTCCCATAAGCACATCAAGCCTCCTGAGGAGCCTCTCGCATGACTGAAAACCACTTCTCATTTCTTCCATATTTTATTTGTTGTGTTGGTGGAGCTACTTGCATCAATTTTAGTTTCTTGCATTATGAAAACCGAGGGCTTTAACTCTCTTCTTAATGAAAAAACCACTCTCTTCTTGGCTGCCCATTAAGGCCTCTCACATTCCATGAGAGGAACTTCATTTGGAAGGTTTGGTGGTCTTTCTTCCCCCCTTTCCATGAGGTTGGGGAGGTTTGGTACTTTTTCTATCTTCTTTGGATTGGCTAATAACTGAAGGAAATAGAGTTTTTGAATTCCATTTGCTATATCTTCCTGGATTCCTCTTTTA
This sequence comes from Wollemia nobilis, assembly GCA_028583015.1. Lineage (NCBI taxonomy): Eukaryota > Viridiplantae > Streptophyta > Pinopsida > Araucariales > Araucariaceae > Wollemia > Wollemia nobilis. The sequence goes on from JAQPPZ010016612.1 coordinate 4,119,787, forward strand.
CAATTTTCATTAGCTGAAATTATTCCTCTCTTCTTGTCACTTCCACAATCAATGGGTGACTTCGTGGAACTTCTTGTTTTTTAGGACTGAATTTGTAAGGAAAATTTTATTCAATGACAGTGCTAGAACATATAGTGCTGATCTGGTTCTTAGTAGGGCTAGAAATTCCTAAAGATAGTTTTTCTTTGGTGGGATTTCATGTCTCAGGACTATCTTGCCTAGGATTCTTAGATGGATATTCTAAAGAATTGTGAGATGGTATCGATCTTGAGATGGAATCTACCTTATGGGTATCAACATGCAAGTCTTTAGATGGATGATGTGGGCCTGATCTTGAGAGGGTATCTACCTTATGGTTATCAACATGCAAGTCTTCAGAGGGATGATATGGGCCTGATTTTGAAGGGAAATCCACCTTATTAGGGCTTTTACAAGGAGGAGGATCAAAATCAGGGACTAGACATATTTTTGTGTCTTCCTCTTGCATGATGTTTGTTTCACCAAGGATACCAAATCTATTTGGGAAGGCAAAAAGGGAGCTTACCTTGTCTTGTTCTAGAGCAGGATGCGAGTCCGCAATGTCTTTTTCTTTGTTTAAAATGGTATTTGTTATTTTATTATGAAGTCCTTTCCCTAATTGGATGTAGTGTTACCCCTATCTAGGTTATCTGAAGGATCCTCTATTCACCTGACTTTTGTTTCCTTTGGTTTTGAGACAAGGAGTCCTCTTTACTAGGAGGATTATTGACATATTGAACCGGGTCCTTCACCTTGTAGGTTTGTATCTTGAGGGTGGGAAACTGGTTCTTGAGATGTCCCTAGCTGTGGCATTCCACACAAAAAGTAGGTTTATTCTCATATTCCAGTGACTAGCTCTAATATTAAGACTTATACTTGAGGTTAATGTATGTGGGAAGTTCAGAATTGAGGATTGCATTTACACAAATTCGAGCATGAACCATACGTTCACGATCTATAGTAATTGTGTCAATCACAACTAGTTCACCTATGGATATAGAAATCACATGAAGGATATCTTTATACCAAAGGTAAAAATGGAGGTCGAGAATATGAATGCAAATAGGATAAAAGTTGATGCTCTGGGTTTTGGGGTTAAAATCCTCTGCCCACCTATGAATGAACAAGCTTCTTCTACCAAGAAACCAAGGGCCACTAGTCATGATACAAATGACATCTTCATGGTTGCTCAATATGATTACAAAAAACCCCTAGATAGGGCCATAATCTCCATGCTACCAAGGGTCTTCCATTTTAAAAAGGCCCATATTTGTATAGTTTCCATATCAGGCCTACTATCAATGAATTTCCCAACAAGTGAGAAATTTTCCATTGAAAAATAGTTGGAGACTATGTTATCAGGGATGTTTATATCGTTGCCATCAAGATTAAGGGTTGTATAGGAAGAATCCTACATGTGTTTCCCTTCTTTGCAAACCACTTTGGCAAAAGATATTTGTTTGTGGAATTCAGGTGCGGGTCCCTCCATGCCTTGGTGAGGGTTCCCATTGTCAGGGGGCTATTCCTTCCATAGGCCATCTATCCGATCATAGACCTTGTCCTCATTGATACATCCATCCTATGAGTCTTTTGGGGCCTTCCCTACACTAGAATCCTTGCTTCCATCCTTCCTACTCACAAAACTTTGAAAATAAAAAATCCTACCCAGACTATTCATCCTCGCTTCCAAGCCTTCTAGTTTTTTATATTGCTTTTAGTTTTCATTATGAGCTTAGAAATTCTTCTTCCAAAATAATTTTTTTAGTAATTAGTGCATATAGTAATATGACACCATCTTTGATTGATAATTTAAAGTGAAAAGGATTAACAACACCCATCAATTTTTAGCACTATTGTTGGGAACATCAATGTTTCTAATGACCTGGTGAGATATTATCTTAGACTAGTTTATGTCATGATAGCAAAATAAAGCTAGAATAATTTCTAAGTATGGTAGTTTGTATTTTTATTTAAACACTTCCTTTTCGAAATGTTACATTTTTCTTGAAGACACCTCTCTTTTTGAATGCATAGACCTAGAGATACAACGAGTAGATTCACTATTCAAACTCAACAAAACACATGTTGGATATCATCACACCTAGAGGTTATTCTGAAAAATGAATTGTTCATAATAAATTTGCCTAATCATCCAAGTGAAGAATAAGAGAGTGAAGGGGAATGAAACTTTTGTGGATCACCTTTGTTAGAAAGAGTATTTTCACAATACTTTAAATATTCTATGGAATAATCTAGTAGCCTTCCACCAAACGTAGACTTATTTTTAATCCCATAGAAATTTTAAAAAATCTATAATGTTTGTTGGGGAGATTCTAATATGGTGATAGGAAAAAATAATGTAGATGAGAATCATAATATTGGTGGAAGCAATGCAAATAAAACTTTCACATATCCTATTAGGTTAAATCCAGAACAAAAATTCTCCATGAAAAACATTTCACCATTAGTACTACCAATATTTAGGGGGATTGCATCTAAGGATACTGATTAATTCTTATTTGAATTTAAGGTATTATGTCAAACCTACAATAATGTAAAATACAAAAAAAAAAAAAACTTAAACTATTTCTAGCCATGTTAAAACATGAGGTGGTTTATAGGGTTAAACCTAGAGTTAATACATATGCAAGATTAAATAGAAAAATTATTTTAGGTGCCTCATCTAACAAGTTATCTAGGTTTTATTCAATCCTTTGATTGGGATACAAGTATGGTTTAATAATGAATCTTTGCATAGTTTATCATGATATTTAGAATAAATAACTTAGAAGAGGTGAATACCATTTCTTATGGTTTCTTTCACTAATAATTTTGGGGTTGTAGAAGAATTTCTTTGTATTATAGGTGTTAGAGCATGTTCCAAAGCACATTTTGAAGTGCATTCTTATGCTTTGTATAAATAAAAGCATGTAAGGTATGTGCCAAAATAAGAGAAGATGTTGACATGAGAATATGTGTGAATACTCTACTTTGTGAAGAAAAAAAATTTATAATAAATAACAAGGATTTTATCTATCTAGTTGAAGAGATACTATTTCCAATGGTCAATATCCAAATGGATACATCGATAGTTAGATTGGATTTGGTGATTTTGGCAATATGGAGTTACGATTATTAATAACACGTGGTTTTCTTCTATTGAGTGGATGAGTGATATTCTAGGATTTGTACTATTATTTTCCTCAAAAGCAAGCAATTAGCACCCACAGTTACTACTTGTTTAAATTATTATAACATTTCCAAGGTAGCTATATGTAGAATCCATTATGATGCTTAATATTGTTATTATTATTAATAATCATCATGGTGAAATTCAATAGGATAGATAGATATGAATATAGAAGACTATTGTTGGACTAGAAGACTATTGTAGATTGGATTTCCAATACTTTTACAACTACAACAAAGAGTGTGTTTTACTAAATTATGTTATTGTGCAATTAGAGTAATGTAATTCTAGTTTAGTTTTTCTTTTATAATATGAAGATCAAGGACCCACTCTCTCATGCTGATAAAGATATATTTCCTATTTTTTAAATATTAGTATGTTACTATTTTAAGTGTGCTATTAGAATAGTATTATGTTTATGAAATTTCCTGCACATTTTTGTAGTAGTTAAAAATTGGTTAATTTGAGTGCTCTGATTTCATTTCAATGTTTCTTTACTATTTTCTATTTACGCTCTTGCAATGTTTTCTTATTTAATTATATCATTTCAATTTTGTGTTGCTTAAAGTTTTTATTAGGAGCTTAGAAATCTATCTCCTAGAATATCTTATAGTAATTAGATGATATAGCCATAGGATGCCATCCTAGATTAACAACTTAAAGTGAAAAGGATTAATGAAAATAATTAGTTATATGGTGTCCTTATTCCCCTCCATGGTATTTTAAGCACCTTTCATGTTGATAGACCTCACTCATCTGGCTTGATTCTACAAAAGTACCTATTAATTTTTTTTGAGTTCCTTGTTAACTCAACTGCTCAAGAATAAAATGGGAATAAAATTTATATCAAGGAGTCCATATTTTATAGATTGTATTCTCAATTATCAAGGATCTATTTGAATTAAACTAGAAAAATATTGAAAAATCCTTGATGTTATTTTATTGAAAATGCATAAATATATACAAATAGTTGAGCATCTCATGTGGAGATGAGATAGCCAACAATAGGGTGCATATGATTTGGTGGATGATAAGATAGGCAACAATAATATATTTTATAGATAATTTATGTTTAATAAATAAAATAAATTAGGCTAAAGACTAACTTAGGTTCCAACTAAGATTATCTAAAAACTAGGTAATACATGAGGGTGGAAGCTCACATGAATTATTAGCAAAACCTAGGAACTAAATGAAATAATAAACTAACCCTAGGTCTAATAATATACCCTCATCATACCTCCCCACTTAAGAAGCATTGGACTCCAATGCTTTTACAAGGAAGTGGGAGAGATCCAATGTAGTGCCTCAAAATGCAATCCTCAAACATGAAGAAGAGATACCCCTATGGAAAGCTATGCTAAAAAATAGGGAGCATACAATCACCTCAAAGATTTGATCAATCACAAAGAGCATACAATGGCTAAAGACTTTGATCAAGAGCAGACAATCACCCCAATAGAATAGAGAAAAGACTACTACTCATGCAAAGGGAGTACCCATAACCAAACAAGGCTAAAAGTGCCATTGTACTAATGTCTTTAATGGTATTCATAAAATGTTGGTTGTTGTAAAAAAGAGGACAAATGCAAAATTCCTTGTGAGCAAAGAGCAATTTGAATAAGACATGAATTGCAGAAATACCTTCAAAATGTGACAATGGTGACTTCAACCCCTATTGAGGGAGTATAAAAATACCCAAGTGGGATATAGCAAATGTAAAACATAAGGATAAAGTGTCAAGCACCACTGAATTTGTACTCCATTCTAATCCACAAAAGTTACAAAATACCAATTGGGAGGAATACTTAAATCCTCAAACATCCATAATTGCAAGTGGGTAAAAATACTTTTAAAAGCAATACTTCAAAAGGTTGCAATGGTGACTTCATATCCTACTAAGGGAGTAATAATACCCAAATAGGAGATAGTGGATGTAAATAAGAGGATGGAGTGTTAGGTACCACCAAGTTGCACTCCAATACAAATCCACAAAAAATGTTTCAAATCCCAAATGGGAGGAGTAATTTAACTCCTCAAAGATCCAATAGATATTTTTACAACAACCACAAGTGGAAGTGGATTCAATTGAAAAGCATAGAAGATTGTTTTATGCACTTACAAGACTAAGTAAAAATTAATTAAATATATAAAAATATTAATTTATAAAAATACATAATTTAATTAATTAATTAATGAGTTTGTTAATTAATTAATTTGAAAAGTGATTTTAATTGTTTACATTAAAATTTATTTTTAGTGGAAACCTTTTAAAAGGATCTAATAGTGGGAATAGTGTAGTTGTCCCATGTTACAAAGTCAAAGTCCCTTAACATGGTTAACAAATAAACAACATCCTCTACCATGTAGTAGAATGCCTATGCCCATAATTAGCACTTCAAGATGACCTCGGGTGGAGTCCTCCTTGATCACTGCCTGGTGGTCAACCAAGATGGGGGCCTCACCCTCTTCTTAAAGAACTAAGAGTACCATCCCATTGTAAATATGGTATAAGTAATATTGTACCAAGAAAAATAATAAACAACAAAATTAAATTGTTATTTAATTTGTAAATCAATAAATAGGTGCTGGAAACTAATCATCATCCACCAAGTGGCATGTATGGATTCATAAAGTATAACTAATTAGAGTGTGTATTAAACTGTAACAACAATGGGCATCTACCCACCTTACCTGGTGGTGATTTATGCTCTCCTATGGGTCGTATGTGGTATATCTTAGTCAAAATCCACTACTATGAACCCACCAAAAATTGATCAAAGTTATCAAAATGTGTGGGAGATTATTATAAATATTAATAAAATGCCTATACTCAATTAGAAACAATTGAAAAAATACCTATTTTGTTGGAACGTATCTATATTAGTCGACAAATGGACAATAACTATGTCAAATCCATCAAAAAGATTCACACTATCAGAATTTATAGTCTATAATATTGTCATCACCAGGTAAGGCTAAGAGGTAATCATGGAATTTGGTGGAGCAAGCCACCTATGGTTGGGAATTGGTCAAATGGACATCATCGCCATGTTTTTAGGTATCAAACGAGCAGGTATGGTTGAATCACAAGTATATAAGGGTTAGATATGTTACAATATCCTCCAAATGCATGGAAAGCAACATGTTGACTTCCTCTATGACAATGGCCAATCCCTTGACCTCAATTATTTTTTTTGATGAGCATATAATGGGAAAGTCTGCTTTGATAGAGAACTAGTGTCATAGGACCATGTTGGATAGCCATAGGGTAGATCACCTTTGGGGTGAAACAACATAAAAATATAGTTATAATATAAAATCCTAGATCCATCGATGAGCTTTTAGTATAGGAGTCTAACATTAAGGAGAATATTTTCCAAGGATTAAAACATCTAGAGATTAAAAGTGATAATTTGATGTGACCTAACCCTCAATAGGCACAAGTTCATGAGCATGGATAAGGGCACATGATAGTAGATAATATAGATCTCCATGTGGACCTCAAAAATATTCATGAGAGCGTATAAATAGATCTTTATCTAGAATCAAGTAAACAACTATCTAGTGAACTAGATGAAACATTGACTCTGCAATTAATTATTAATTTGTAAAATCGAATTATAGAGGACAGAGAAAATTTCCATTAGGTAAATTTCCCCTCACAAGGTTGGAACTTTCTATATTGATACCAATACAAAGGATTGAAAAATCCTTGATTTTATTTTATTTTTTATTTTTTATTTGTGGAAAACATCCCAAAAGGGATGCCACTTTTGGGTAAGACCCAAGGAGGCAGGGGTATCCATTCCGCCAAAAATGCCCAGGACTCGGACCTGGCCTACCACCTTTGACATACTCAAGGAGCAAACAAACACACAAAACCAATTTAAAAATAAGTAAATAACAACAAAAATAATAAAATAAAATAAAAAACATGCTCCTTGAGTGTGTCAAAAACAAAAGCACAACCAAACACGCACAATAAGATAAAAGAAACCACAACACAAACCACATAGAAAAACACAAGAACCACATAACAAAACACAAACAAGACAAAAACAACAGAACACTACAAAGACATAACCCAAAAAAAACATGAAAAATAAACACAACCAAAACCTAAAAAATTAAAAATAAAAAATAAAAATAAAAATAAAAAACAACCAACAATAGACAATAAACAAAAACAAAATACATAGAAAACACTCACACATAAAAACACGAAATAACACAAACAAAGAGAAACCCAAGAACAAGAATGAAAAAAACACAAGAACAATAACAAAAAACATAAAAAAATAAAAAACAAAACAACAAAAACACAAGAACAACAAAAAACAACACAAAGAACACAAAAACAAAACAAAACAAAAGAACCCACCCACCTTAAAAAAACTAAACAAAAAAAACAAAAAAAAGAAAAAAAAATGAACAAAACAATGACCTATCTAGACCAGAAGACTATTAAGGCAAGAATCAACAGAGGAAACAAAATAAAGAATAGAATGAGCTAGGGAACTAAAAAAAACTGAATGAACCAAAGAGAAGCAAAAAAAAAAAAAACAAGAAGAAACTAGGTACCTTCAGAACTGGAGCCATCCAAAGAAATGATAGAAAGAAGAGCTTCCCTAATTTGAGAAGCCCACCATATAGGAGGGTGGCCATAACAAGTAAGATCACCTTTGTCCAAAGCCCAATTAGCTAAAGCATCAACACTCTTGTTTTGATCTCTAACCACATGATTGTAATCAACTTTCAAAAATCCCATCTGGATTAACTGAATCTTCTCAATAATTCTTTTTATTCTCCAATCCACCTTATGATTCTTAGAAGGAGTCTTCAAGAGATTAATCATAAGTTGAGAGTCAGACTCAACTAACACCTTTTCCCATCCAACCTTAGTAGCCTCCTGAAGACCTCTCGAGGATACCATACCCCTCAGCAAGGTTATTGGAAAGAATACCCAAATTCTCAGCAAAAGTAAAAACCAGGGAGCCATCTCGAAAGTCTACCAATTCCTCCCACACTCGGCTTTTCCAGGGTTCCCTCTAGAGGCTCCATCAGTATTGACTTTTCCAAAATCCTTAGGAGGAGGTTGCCAATTTCTAGTCCTATCCATCTTACTAATACTCACATTCCCTTTAAGTTGGTTGCCCTTAGAAGGTTTAATCTTCAATATTTGCATCACTTGATCCCATATTTGGTGGGAGTTTTGGGGGTGATTAAGGAGTTGATGGACTGATTCAACTAAGTTGGCTATGGTCTTTTGCCAAATATAGTGAATATCCTTCCTATCTTGATTAAAAATTTGGTTGTTCCTTTCATTCCAAATATTCCAAAGAAGAATGGTAGAACCCATCCAAACTAACTGCCTAATAAAATGATCAACACCCTCTTGATTAGGCCAATCCCTCCAAAGTTGTTCAAAAGTAAAAAAATTGGACCACTGTAAGCCAAGTAAAGTGGCCATTCTCCTCCATAGCTCAGAGGCTAAAGTACACTCAATAAAAATATGGTTGATATTTTCTACATTCTCTTCACACATTTCACATCTAAAAGGGCCATGAAAACCACGCTTCATAAGTTGCTCACCAGTAAGCACCCTACGATGCAATAAAATCCAATTAAAGAACCTCACCTTAGGCCAGAGATTTTGAGCCCACAATCGAGAAAATATGTCAGAAGAATGGTTGGGATTATTATGGCATAAGGTCAAATAACCTTGAGCAACTGAATACTCACCCTTAGTAGTGTTGTTCCATCCAAAACAATATTTTTCATGGGACCAAGAGAGGGATCTCATATGAAGGATGCCTTGGATATCTTGTCTTTGCCTTTCTCGGGATTTGAATAGGCCAGTCCTCAATAGGGATCCAATATCTACCAACATTTGAATTACCAAGTATGGTACCGACAGTAATTAGCCACCTTTATCCAATTAGCTCGATGAAGCTCCTCCATCCAAGGCCTCCAATCGGGAAACTGAGTTATCAAAGGCTTGTGACCATCCCAAGAATCTGTCCAAAAATTTGCATGTTGACCATTATGAATGATCCAAAATAATTTTTTCTTTATCAAATCCTCACCAGTCTTAAGAACTCGCTAAAATGGGAGAACCTTTGGTAGGAAGTTGATAGCGAACAAGGTCTTCAGGACTTTTGTTCTCAAGATATTTAGCACGGAGATTATTGGCCCAAAGAGCATTGGGGTTATGCAACATCCTCCAATATAATTTAGCAGCTAAAGCTTTGTTGTTATTAATTGAAGACCGGAATCCTAACCCCCCTTCACTCTTAGGAAGACATAAAGTATCCCATTTCACCAAGGCCCATTTTCTTTTCTCCTTAGTACCACTCCAAAGGAAACGATGACTGATTTGATCCAATTCTCGAAGAACAACCTTTGGGATATTCAAAATGGAAGAAACATAAATAGGAATAGCTTGAAGGACTGATTTTACCAAGGTGATTCTACCCCCGTAAGAAAGCCACTTGTTGGTCCACTTTCCAATTTTCTTCTTGACTTTGTCCAACAACCAATTCCAATATTTATTTTTTTGCCTTTGAATATTTATGGGAATACCTAAATAAGTGATTGGAAGAGAGGTCTTCTTATATCTTAATTTATCCAAGACCATGGATTCCTGTCTAGCAGAGCAGTGAAAGAAAATAACTTTAGATTTGTCTTCATTGATCAACTCCCGAGTAGCCTTAGAAAAATAGCTAATGATTTGCTTAATATTAGAAGCTTCCTTAACCGTAGCTTTACCTAAAAGAGTAGAGTCATCCACAAATTGAAGATGAGAGATAGGTCTAGCTCCATGAGCAATGGTAACTCCCTCAAGGGTTTTGTTTTCCCTCTTTTTGGTTATAGTCCTACCCAAGCATTCAACAAGAATGATGAATAAATAAGGGGATAGCGGGTCACCTTGCCTAATACCTCTGGAAGCCGGGAAATACTGAGAAGGCCTGCCATTGATAAGAACTAAGTAGGAAACTGAAGAGATACATCCCATAATCCAATCCATCCAATCCTTAGAGAAACCAAATTGCCTCAAAACTTTGATAAGGAAGTGCCAATCCACTCTGTCATAAGCTTTGGATAAGTCTAACCGAATGAACATGGAAGGAGAATTTTGCATATCCATGGAATGGATGGCTTCCTGAGCAAGAACTATCTCATCTACTATTTGACGTCCTTCCACATAACCCCCTTGCTCCGGGGAAATAATCTTATGCAAAAGAGGCTTCAACCTTTCTTGCCATGATTTTAGTAATGATTTTGAGAAGAACATTACATAAAGCAATAGGTCTAAAAGCTGAGATATGATCAACCTCTTGAGCTTTTGGAACAAGAGTAATATAAGTTTTATTGATAACCTTCAAAATTTCTTTGGCTTTCCTGGCTTCTTCCACCACCTCTAATAAATCAACATGAAGGATATCCCAGAACTCTTGGTAGAACTCAATAGGAAAACCATCAGGACCTGGGGTTTTCCATTTTTGCATTTTAAAAACTACTTGTTGAAGCTCATTGATAGTAACAGGAGCAGTCAAAATAGAGTTCTCCTCAGAAGTGATAAGAGAAGGGATTGCTTGAAGAACATTATGTTGAGAAGCTGAGTCAAGAGGAGTAGCAAGAAAAATATTGGAAAAGTAATCAACAACAATAGAGTTCATGCCATCCCAAGTATAAACAACATCTCCAGAATCTGATTTTAAGGAAGAAATAAAGTTGTGAGATCTTCGAGCTAGAAGAGATTTGTGGAAGAAATTTGTGTTTCGATCTCCTTCTTTGAGCCATTGAATTCTAGATTTTTGCTTCCATAAGATTTCTTCTCTTTTTTCCCATTCCTCTAACCGAGTTGTGAGTTTAATTTCATCTGCACTTCTCTTCTCTGTGAGGCCATCTAAACGGATTTTCTTATTCAAATTTTCAAGATGAGCAATAACTTCATGTTTTTTTTTATGAACATCCCCAAACTCTTTCCAGCTCCAAGTCTTGATTTTGGATTTAATGTATTGCAGTATTTTGGCAAAATAGAACATCTTAGTCCCATGCCTAGGTTTACCTTCCTTCCACCATTGTTGCACATGAGGTCTGAAGGAAATGTCTCTAAGCCACATTAATTGAAAACGAAAAGGAGAGAAACTCACATTGGTTTTCCACATTTCCACCATGATCGGCCAATGATCCGAACCAACATTATTAAGAGTCTTCACTTTAGGAATGTGACCATGGATTAAGAAATTTTCAGAGAGCAAAAACCTATCCAATCTCTCCATTATACAAGCTAAGCCTTGCCTTCTGTTAGACCAAGTCATAAGGCCATTATCTAGTTGGATATCCACAAGATGGAGGTTTGCAATATATTCGCTCATGAGGTCAGTGCTTTTGTCCAAATTTCTATTTCCCCCCCTTTTCTCATCCAGAGAGAGGATGGTATTGAAATCTCCTCCGATCAAGATCCAAGCTTTAGGAAAATGAGAGATAATATGAGTAATATCCTTCCACTGTCTTCTTTTTTCCTCCAAAGAAGTCGGAGCATAAATAGTAATGCAGAGCATAATCTGGTTGGAATGTCTACTTTGAATAGCTATAGCCAACAAACCCCAACTGCCAACCATATGGTGAATAACTACCTCTTTTGGGTCCCAAAGACAAGCAATGCCACCCGAAGTCCCTTGGGAACTGAGGGAAACCACTTTTCCAACTGGCCAAATTTTACTGGCAATTAAGTCCATATCCTCCATTGACATCTTTGTTTCTTGAAGGAAAACAAGATGTGGATGATTTATCTTGAATCATTCTTCTAATTTCATTTTGTTTTGAAAGACTCCCTTTGAGTCCTCTAATATTCCAAGTGATGATCTTCATTAATACCAGGGCTAAAAAAGTTGGGAAGGGCATTAATCTTACCTTCCTCTACAAGCTTTTCACCTTCTTTTACCATATGATATTGATTGGTCTTGCGACCTACTTTTTGATTAGAATCCATCTTCAATTTTTTTTCCCTGTTTCTTGACTTATTCCAATTGAATCTCGAGATGGCTTCTAACCTTGAAGAATGCTCGTACATAGCCAAAATTTTACTAGATGGTTCAACGGAGTCTATATTGGGACCTGCATTATTTGAAGTTTTGACATTTGAAATATTGTTTTTCTTGTGTAAATTTTCTCCTTTTTTTTTGTTGAAAACCTTTGATTTGTTGGTTTGTCTCTCGAGTTCTTCCCTTCATATTTAAATTGTGTTTCTAAGATTTTAGTTTCCATTATTTCCTCTTCCTCACTTGGGACATCATTTGTGGAAAGGATTTCAAACATATTAGCAGATGACTTTGATTGATCCTTCATAACTGGTTTTTTCTGAGTGTTCTTCTTCTTAGGTATTTGGAAACCTAGTCGAGTTTATATCTTCTTTCTTTTGATCAGGAATTTTATTTGGGCAAGCACTCGGCCAAATGACCATATTCATGGCAAATTCTACAACGAAAAGGAATGTTCTCATAGTCCACTACTTGCTCCCAAGTGTCTTCCCCAAATTGTAATGTGATATTTTTAGGTAGGGGTTTGTCAAAATCCATTAAAACACAAATCCGAGCATAAATAATATGTTCAAAATTTTGAGTACAATCAACAATCATCATAAAAGTTCCTAAAGAGTTTCCAATTGAAGAAAAAATAGTAGGATTCCAAAATTCAATAGGGAGGCCAAAGAGTCTAACCCACACGGGAGCTATAGAAGGCATCTCTTCTTCGGATTTAAATTTAGTATGCCAGGGCTTCATGAAAAGCCCCGCCCTTCCAAAAAACCAAGGACCCCCTTGAAAATTTTTCTCTCTATCTTCATTATTAGCAAATAAAACAAGAAAATAACCATTTGGATAAATAGAGATTTGTAACTCACCTTTAGTTTTCCAGATTTTTGCAGCCCAGACTTTGAAAGCAGATAGACTCGGATGAAAACCCACGAACCGACAAATTAGTCCTCTTTTTTCCAAATCTTCAATGCCAGTCTGAATGTTACCCATATCAAGCTTAACAATAGGAGTTCCATCAACTCCTTTAAGACATCCCGACTCCATTTTCCTGGGATCAATCTTAGGCATTCTTAGAGGTTTATGGGAAGCCCTAATATTGATATTAGCATTGGGCTGAGGCTGTCCACCATGAAGGGCATCCCTAAAATTCATTTTTGGGACCGAGTCTTCGAAATTCTTACCCTTGACAGGGGTTTTCATAGTAGAATTATTTTGTGGGTGCACCTTAGCACCAGATTCACTTGAGATATGAGCCATTTTTTGATCAACTACTTGAAACTTGTTTCGTGATCTCTTTAATCCTTGCCCTAGACGCCGTGGAAAGGTATGGTTTTCACTTTTCTTTTGTGCAACAAATTGGAAGCCGTTGTCACTCAAGTTCATAGTATGATCTGTTGAAAGACAAATTTCTAACCCATATTGTATCCCCTGCAACATTTCCTGCTAAAATATTGAGCATAAACCACAAAAATATTGGCCGCTAGGGCCCGAAGGCCCTAAAAACCAACCTCTGGAGCTGCTTGCACTCAACCCAGATGAAACCCTCGCATAGCCGCTTGCCAAATATATCGTTCACACATAGGGATGCGCTAGGATCTGTGTTGCTCCAAATGATATGAAAATTGGTGGAGACGTTCTAGGGTTTTTCAGGCATCTACCCTCAAAATTTTAGCTCAATCCGAGTCCTGGATGAGTGAGATATGGTCGAAACGAGTTTGGCAGTTTGGGCAGTTCTGCAAAAAATGTCTAAAAAATATGATTTTATTTTATTGAAAAACACATGAATATATACAATTATTTTAACATCTCATGTGGATATGAGATAGCCAACAATAATATATTACATAGTTAATCTATGTTTAGAAAATAAACTAAATTAAGTTAAATACTAACTTAGGTTCCAACTAAGATTATCTAGAAACTAGATAATACGTGAGGGTGGAAGCTCACGTGAATTATTAATAAAACCTAAAAAATAAATGAAATAATAAACTAACCCTAGGTATAATATAATACCCTCATCAAAACTCATCTTGCATGAGTGCATTCTTTCTCCTTACAAAGAAGTAAAAAGTTTCCATTGTTTTTTAACATTTAATTCGCTCAATTTGAATTAATCTACATTTCTACATAAATCTATTTGGAAAAGACTACCACCATTCCCTAGTTCTAAATTCCTATGTTTAAAATAATTTTTCCATATTATCAGTAATTAATGCTCAAAATGGGCATTAGCTTTCCCTCTAGGTTGATCTAGCATATAGATATTTGGTACTCCTCCTAATGTGCTAGATCCATGCCAAGAAAAATGATTGTTTCCTATATAATGTTGAATGAGGGACATTGCTACCTTCTTTTTGCATTTAATTCAAATAATGCAAATTGATTTCCCTCTTTTATGTGCAGTTGGTGTAGGAAAGGGGGAGTCACATTTTAGTTGATTAGGCAATCTACATTTGATCCTTCTTATCTAATTAGAATATATGTTACATATTAAGGAGCCTCTTAGTTTTGGTTTTGGTAAACGCTATTATCCATTGATGATCTTGATTAGATGAACAAAACATATATGGGATTGGACATATGCCCAATGGTAGTTTTTTATTTAGAATGAACCTTCCACGTTTCTATTTATATATTCTTATATTAAGGCTATGTTTAGATTTCTTGAGATGTAAATGTATCACTCATCTCCAATGGATAGATTTCTAATTTAGATATCTCTTGAATTTTCTCCTTTCATCAACCTGATGGCTAGCATGAAACCAGAGCAACATTTGTTTGCTCCATCATGTAGCACCAATTTTTGATGATACTAACCATATGGCTTACTCTAAACTAGCTTCATGCCCTCCTCCTAAGAACCTTAATTGAGAATAACCCTAACAAGTGTCCTTTTCTCAATGATTTGGTGAATATAATTTGGTTTGAGGAGCCACCCATGCTTGTTCCTCTCACATGAAATTTTATTCATAGATTTATTTTGATCAGACAATATGTGCTATATCAACCTTAGATATTTTCTTACTAATTTTTAATTTAGCATGTAGTTTCCATGTGTCCTTATCTTTGATGATCTAACCATTGATGTTGGTTGTGGAGTTGTTTGTCCTGTCATTTTAACAACCAATACCTTTTATTAATCATCAATTAGATGACTCACATTGTTCTAGAATCAAAAATTCCCTTGGTAGTTATTATCTCAACATGACCTAGCCAAGTATCATCATAAGTGGTGCATGGTTGTATCCTTAGTGTAGACTATGCATATAAGAGGAAATTTTGAGGATAGGATGATCTATAGATAATGATAAGATGTTTATCAAAACTTTAGATGCCATGCTTATGCTAATTTTATTCATAAATATCATTGTATATGGATTCATATTGATTAGGTATCTTGTGTTAGTGTAGCATGATACTTCCTTAAATAATCCCTAATTATACATGATCTTAACATGTATTTTATTTGATGGATAATCTAATGGTTGTCACTATCCCGAAAGGGGATTTTTACTTTGTCATCATAGGAATTATGTGGTATGTATATTGCAATCATTTGATTTATCTCATTAGCTTGGACTACTCTATAGTTTTCTTTCTTAATTATTGTGATAATATTCTATCTCTATCCTTAAGAAACACCTCCATCAAATTGTGTAGATCAAGTGCCTTGAAGATGCAATCTACTATGAAAGATAAACAAAAGTAAAAATATCTCATTTATCTTTTGAAAAAAATTATATATAGAGTATATTACAAAGTGGTCCAAGGTGGACCTTTATCCCATACCTTCTTACTCAAATGTTTCATAAGGATCTAAATCCCATGCCTGGACTATCCGTTGGTCCATATGATAATTTGGAATGTAACAATGGACCTCATTGATAGAATTTTTTTACGTAAACTATTCTTCTTAATCTATGTAGGTCTAGTCCATGTCTATCTTGATATAGGAAATATGTTATACGTGGTGAATATTTATGAGTTCAAAAGGAATTTTTAAGTTAGTTGTGTACCTAATTCTAAGTAACTTATGCATCTATTCTAATGATAGATGGCCTTCGATCTTAGAAATGAAGTATCTTGATGGGAATATTCCAAGCATATTTCAAATCTCAATCACCACAATGTCTTGGTGGAATATAAGGTTTGGTAACCTTATAATACAATGGAAAAAATCCTCAATAGCCCAAATATCTACATCAAAGTAATATCTACTTAAACCAAATATTGTTAATGGGTTCATATAGTAGTTAGTGCATTCCCTATTTTTTGGGCATGATTGATGTACTCAATCCAAAATCCACTAGGTAGTTATGTATCCATTTTTCCCTATAAAGTAGGTTCAAGCAAAGGGCATAGGCTTGTATTGGTTCATGTTAATATTGGATATCTATAATACTACAAGTGCATTATCATCACATAGTATTTTTCATTTTGTTAGATCTTCCTCCAAGTGCCTTATCTACTTAGGAATGGATAATATTCCCTAGAGAGGCATTGCCATGATATACTTCTTTATATGGTCTACCACATTAAATAATCCAATAATGTGGGTCTTCTCATATGTGTTTGGTATCCATTATGGTATATGCCTCTCAAAAACAAGTTGGAAAGTTATATTTAGTTTAGGTATCATTGTATGCTATCTAAGGGCTTTTGAGATGACCTTTCAAGTGGCTGCTAGGAGGTTTTGCATGCTATGATTAGGTGTGACTAAAAGAGGAAATTATTTTTTAGGGTCTATATATGGGTATACTTTAGGGTTTGAGACCCACTTGATCTATATTTATTTATTCCTCAATCACATTACTCTTATATCTATCTCTAGAGTTTGACTAAACCTACAATAGATTAGGAGATAAGGTACCTATCTCATAAAACACAACATACACCTCTTCATCATCCCAAGTTATTAGAGTTTGTTTTAGATTTTAAGAGCTTTACTTGGGGTGGATTTGGAGGTTGGATTCGAAAGGTTATGCTTTGTATTTAGGTATCCATCCTTGAGTAATAATATTCCAATATTTATATGTGTGTCTAGTTAGCATAAAGCTATTCTAGTTGGAAGGGTAATTTATCTTAGTTTGTAATTTATTCTTGTTTGTAATGAACATAAAACCTTGTTACTATAAAGTGTTGTGTATATATTTTGCATGAGAAAAAGGAAATGAACCAAAGTATGTTTTATACATCTTGCTACTGTATAATAATTCTATTATCTCATAATACATGATGAATATGTCTTGTGTATTATTGGATTATTACTATAAAAAATATCTACCATTTGAGAGTATATGAATCATTAAGTTTTTTAAATATTATTTTCTTTTCACTTGTATAGTTACTTTCTTGTGATACATTGAGAATGAAAAATTTAGTGCCTAAGATATTGATAGTATTTATGCATTATTTCATAAAATACATTGAATTCTAATATAAAAATTACTCACAAGATCGCGGAATACAATGTGAAATATTCATGTCACAACATATTCACTTTGATCACAATAATACCTTATAGTACAAAATGAAGTATTGTAATTTTTACAATGCATCATATTGCCCACATGCTATACTTATTAATAGCATTTACATATAACTCTTTACATTTCAGTTTAAACCAACTTTTATTCTCCTCAAATTCGTGGGAGATTATATTCTTTATATTTGTCATACAAGAAGTATATTTATTGACTCTTTAATAATGAACATTATATAAGTATTAATAAATGAGAACCACCTAATATTTTCAAGGTATTTAAAATTTATTAAAAGGTGCTTATAAGATTCCAAATTATATAATATACTCTAACAACCCCCATATTACATTATTTTGTATGTTGTTTATCTATCCTATTTTGACTCTAGTAGTGACTTTATCTCTTGCATTCATTCCAATTGTAGTTCTAGTACTAATTTTTCCATGACACTAGCTCTTTTTCTATGTTTAACTTTATTCCTAATTTTGATAGACCAAGTAATCTTGTTATTTATGTAGAGATAGGTATAGAAGAATTGAAACATGTTTTGGTGATGTAATTTTGTAAAACTATCTACAAGTTTATCTTCAGTAGAAAAATATTTTATTTGAATTTGATAGTCTTTAAGATGATCCTAGATAAAATAATATTGTACTTGAATATGTTTAGTTCATTCATGAAAAATTAGATTTTTAATTAGTTTTAGAACTCCTTAACTATTACAATTCAATATTGTAGGATTTTTTTTATACCCATGTCTGATAAAATGTACTATAACCATAGTGTCTTATATAGCATATATTTTAGCACATTATGTTTCTTTTATAGAGGAAAGTTCCACAACATATTTGTTTAAATCATATCATGAAATAGGTTTTGATCCAAAAAGAAATATATAGTCTAATTTTGATTTTTTGTCATTTGTTTTTTTTTTTTTTTTGAATTTACATGGTGGAATTGGTAGCCGCCACGAATCCGAGTAGGTTGTCTAGATTTTATGGCCACCACAGTATTCTATGTTGTCTACCCTAGAAGCCACCACACAAATCTTTGTGCAATCCACCCCTATAACCACCATGCCACAATCATTTTAAACCTTTTATGCCACTGAAAGCACCAAGAAAGGGACAAGCGTTCAGTCCGACGAGGCCTAATATTTGAACCTTGGACCTCCGCCCCCCTTATGGGGTTTGGATGAACCAATTGGTCTACACCTTGGACCTGATTTTTTGTCATTTGTTAAACCAACATAATTAGAGTTTGAATACCTCTATAAATAAAAATGATTGTTTTTATTATACTCTAGACAATATTCTATAGTGTTCTAACATAATATAGTATCCTTTATATAGCTTTCCAATGGAATTATTTAGGATATTACATAAATCTAGAGATATAATTTATAAGAAAGACAATATTTAGTCTATTATTTGTTAAGTATAGAAGAATTCTAATCAATTGATAATACAAGGTAGAAAATACTTGAGGTGATTGATTATACCTTGATAATTGCAGTCTCTATTTGATGGGTGTATTTTTAGGTGTACAATATATCATTTTATCCTTTTTAGTAATGTTCTTACATATTTAGTTTCAGTGAATGTGATACAATTCTTCTTTTTCCAAACTTCACAAAAAAGACAATAGTGTAGAAGTCTTAAGTCTATCATTTCAAATTCTTTTTTCAAATCATTTATTATACAATTTATCAATTTTTATGAAATTCCAAAAATTAGTAGATCATCAACATATACTACAAGAATAACCATGTTAGAGGCAAATTTTTTGACATAAATATTTGAATTAGAGGCACTTATTTTAAAACTGTCATAGAATATGGTCATTGATTTTGGTATACCCTATTCTATGGACTTGTTTCAAACCATATCATCACAACCCAAATTACCCTATCCTATATATATATATAAGTCATGACAAAATGTTCTAGAATATATGCTCTAAAATATCTACTAATATCACAACATCAGTTTCCTATTCAGAACATATTGAGGCACACCCATCCTTGCACTTTATATAAACCCAACTATGTAAGAGCACTAGGTGTTAACTTAATGGGTCAAAACTATTCATATCATGGATCCAATGAGCTAGCATTGACCTCCTCTTATTTATTTCGAAGGGTCCATGCCAATATTATACTCTACATAAGAATTTCTATGTAGAGGTATATGTGTGTGGGGATTGACTATCAATCTCATACCCGTTTGAGCTAGACATCCCATAAAGGCCTCATTCCTAATTCCTTCATTGTGGAATCAACATCTTAACCATATGTTCTTTTATTTCAAATTTAATAGGTCTTACTACTACTTAGGGTATATCCCTTAGTGCAATAAGGCTAATCACTTCTCTTTCATAAGAGGCATCCCTTAACTACACCTATAAAGGTCTTTAATTCTACTTTGGAGTAGTACTCAATTAATCTATGTATTTAACCACCTACCAACATGTCATAATAAATTTCATAAAAGTATTGGACAACATTAAATAGATGCACCATGAGAAATTTATTTTATTATTAAGTCCAACATATTTAACATTATGAATGATTCTTTAATGTACAAAATACAACTAATTATATTGTAATTATCAAAACTCAACATCACGATAGACCATACATTCATAAATAATTATTACCTTACTTTAAAAATTACATAACCATTTAGATTTAAAGCACAAAATCATCATAAAGAAGAATCACCACATAAGTCACAACACAGTAATTACTTTGGGAGAAACCCCTAATGGGGAAAACCCATCCTGCAAAGTACTTTTATTTTATTCTATTTAATTGCCATTAATTACATAGGAAATAAGACATCCCCAATGTCTCTATTTCTAGCTAGGGTTATACCCAACATAACTATATACGTATACATTATGAATTATTTCTTCAACTCACAATTATACTCCAAACTCAAACTGAGGAAAAGGGCATACCCTAGATCCTTTCTTATACCAAAAGATACACGTTCTCCATATGGTTTGTATTTTAGCTCTTTTTCATCAAATATTGCATTGATAAAACTAAACTCCTTATATTATCCACCTCTTAGTCCATTGCCTAAATTTTTCCAAGCCTTTCCAATTGCATGTGAAGGTGCCAAAATATCATACTAAATTAAATCCATACACTTCACAATTGCAGATAAGCAACCACCTTACTGAACTTGGATTTCTTTCAATAGTCAATGCATTAAAACATAATGCTTTCAGTAAATTAGACCAACCATTATTCAAATCCTTTTCAAAATGATTACCTCTGAAAACTACTTCAATTTATCCACTAAAATTCCACATATAAATCTATAATTGCTTTCTTGATATAAGAACACATATCATAAAAGGATTTAGATTAAGAAACTAAAATTCTATGAAAAGAAAATATTTCAAGCATGGGATAGAACAATATTTAAATTCTTTCATCCTTCCTATGAGGTACTATAGGAAACCAATGAAATTTAACCTATAAAGCATTGTAGAGCAAAACTGGCACAAAATAACATTTTCCACTGTTGACGTTAAGAGCAACATAGTAATGTTCATAATAGATCCTACTTAAATGGTAGCCACTTGTAATGATCTAAAACTAAACTTAGACCTTTTCATGGGAGCAAACCAAGATATTATTGCCTTTGACTCATCAAAGAGTCACAATTACAATTATATCATGCATTCAGGATCTAATGTTATCCAATATAACATTTTCTTATCTCACCCTGCACTAATATTCCTACCAGACTAACTTGGCTAATTGAAGCTAAGAAAATAAGACATAAATCCACACTCTTTTCTTCTCTATGATCATGCATGCTTATCAAATATTTAATATGCAACCTTATTATCCATATATCATTATTTTGTTATTCTAAAACCTTATTAATTCAATTTACTCTTATATTTTTCTAAAAGCATCTAAAATATAGATAAACTCTTACTAATCTACCATTCCTTTGCTACCAAATAAGAGTAACACACACAGTTTGTGGATTCTACAGTAAGGTGGCCAACAATCTAAAAGTTCATGAGAACCACATGCAGTGCGATGAACACATGTGAATGTATTGGTTTTACCAATTTTGGGTATATAAAAAGAGACCATCTAAACTCAATGTTGTAAGTGCAACTTAACACCTTTAAAACTTTTGAATATGGAAACAACGTATCTATAAATTACTTAATTTCAACTCGACAAAAAGGATATACAATCTTACTTGGTAGATCTCATATGACTACAACCAAAGTTCGACTAGCTTCCAATCCTCTTCTCATTTGTTTCATTTCACTAATTCCATTTTCTTTTTCAGCTCTCCTAACGATGCTCCTTTATGTCTATTTTCCCCTACTCTAAGTCCTCATCCTATTTTTTAGTTAATAGCTTCATGAGGAGAAATGCATTAAACTCCCTTTATGGTACATGTCTGCATTCTTCATTCCTGGCACAATGAAAATGAATCCCACAATCCATGGTAGAAATATCTTCATGTCATTGAACACTCTCAGTTCTTGTCTATCCACCATCGAAGTGTTACTTGTGGCTCTAGTAGTTGGTTTTTTTGTTGGTTGTAACCCACTATGGTATCAATATTACCTACTACAACAATCATTTACAGTCATACTAAAGAATGAACCTTATCCAATAAGGGGTTTGACATCTACCATTATCATTCCATACGTATAGGTGCCAAGGCAATGGTGCCTATCATAACATGAAACCATCTCCTTTGCAAGTCGTATTTACACTTTATTGGTACACACATTAAAAGTTTGACCAAAACCAATAAAGAAAACTAATCATTAATAATTCAAGCTATCAAAGTATAATTAGTCATTTATTCTTTCTTATAAATAATCACTCCCTTTATCAAGTTGAACTTGCTCCAAAATAGACTATCCTACAACACAAGTTTCATCTTATACTAAATATATTTTCCTTAAGTAGATCAGGTTATGCGTCATCAGTATTAAGGACCATTCAACTATGTTGATAAATAACCCAACACATAATTTATGTTCAATTAGCATTATGTTATTGGTGGCTAGGTCTTTCTTCCACCCACGACAAGGTTAATTTCTACAAAAGTAAAATTCTATTAGTGGTAACATGTCCATCCATAAAACATAAGTTTTGAAGGAAACTGCTCATGCACTAATAAATCATTCTACTAGTAGATATATTATAATTCCTAAAAAATATATGATTTTACATAGTTAACTATGAATTAGTCTATCAACAAGCTAAAATATCAGCATAACAAAACATAGAACCATCCAAGTGAAAAGTCCACCAAGGGAGGGTCATGACACATATAGTGATTTATTTGATTTACAAAACTTTTGTTCCTATCCTTTGGTGATCCTTACAATTGAATTATGTATACTTCCTCTTCAACATAACCATTAAGGAATGTAGTTTTAACGTTCATTCAATGTATTTTCCATTCATACTAGGCTACTAGTACACAAACTGTATGAATGGTAGCCATTTCCATTATAGGTGTAAATATTTATTCATAATTAACTCCTTTTGTTTGAGGAAAATACTTTGTAACTATTGTACTTTATATTTATTAACGGAACCTTCTACTTTGTGATTTATCTTGTAAATTCATTTACATCCTATGGTTTTCTTGCTTTTGGGTAGAACAACAAAATATCATGTTTTATTCTCCATTAATATTATGTATTATGATTATATTTCTAATTTCCTTTTAGGTTAACTTATTACATCTTGTACTAAGTTTGATTCTTTATTTCTATTATTGAACTCATTAGTCACATATTTACTTTTAGTATTTTCATACTGTTAGCATATATTATTAATATACATTATTCCATTATTTAGTTAGTATATTGTTAGGTTGTTAGACCTAACTTAACCTACGTTATTTTGGGTCCTAAGTTGTTTCTTAGACCCGATAACTATGGGTTAATTTAGGGTTGCATTGTATTATTTATTCAGGTTATGTTCAATGCAATACGATTGATTCGCTTATCATGGTATCAGAGCAGGTGGCTCTTGGTTGACCTCGGCATCACGGTTTTCGAGACACAAACACATTTCTCGAGGCAAAGCTAGACCTTCTTGGGCATGCATCTCGAGATAATTGCCAACTAGTTTTATTTTGACTGGGCACATCTCTCGAGGCCAAGGATCTGACATGGTTCCACCAGACTGGACACGGATCCTAAGGTCGATCCAAACTGGATCTGACTCGGCACATTTCTTGAGGTCAAACCGATGCCTAGACTGACATGTTTTTTGAGGCATTGGATCGGACGGGGTTGTTGGATTGGATCGGATCCCGAGGAGGATCGAAGATATTTTTTGAGGCAATGGATTGGGCATAGAACCTAAGGCTGAATAGACGTGAACATCGGGCATAGAACTCGAGGTTGACTAGATGTGGACAGATGACATGGTGACATGTGGTAGACTGGCCACGCACCAACCAGACAGACGACATGGTGACACGTGGCGGATAGGCCACATGCCACCCGAACGTGATGCACGACAGACTGGCCATGCCCCACTTGAAGTAGCAAAAAGATAGGGGAAACCCAATTGCCTGCGGGCAATCAAAATAAATAGGGCGAGTTTGCCCTTTTATCCCCGTGAAGCATCGCCCGTAGGGGCGATGTGGGATTAATCCCATGGGATTTTTTTCTCGCTTCACGTCGGGGACAGGAAGAAAGGGAAGGAGCTTCCCTTTCCTTTTTTCGAGCAGCATAGCCCAACTGGTAGGAGCACCAGTCATTGGGCTAACAGCTGCAGGGTCGGGGGTTCCAATCCCGTTCACCCCCTAAAGGTAAAAAAATAAAAATTTCAATTTTTTTAAAAGTTTTTTTTTTTTAATATTTTTTTTTCTAAAGTTAAGAATAACATATTTTTTATAGTTTAAAAGTTATTTAAATTAATTTTTACTATATGAAATATTTTTTTAACTTTAGTTATACAACAAATATTTTAAAAATGCTTTAAAAAGAGAGAATTTTTTTTTTTTTTTGGGGGGAGTATTTTTTTCAAAAATCAAGGGGGATTTTTTGTTCCTCATTGCACAAAATTGAAACAAAGGGAGATACTTCTTAAAGGCACTAAGAAAGGCATCAAGTCATCAAATCTCAAAACCTGGAACCTATTTTTTCGTAGGCTTCATAAATAGCAAAAAAAAGTTTGTTTGAAGTACTTCACATAGGGGGGATTTTTTTTTTGATGACATTTTTGTGCTAATCTACCTAAGAGGCAAATATTGTAATTTTTTACAAACCAGTAAAAAAAAACATTCTGGAGGCATGCTAGGGGTGCTGCCCCTTGGAACCCCGTATAGGGGAGATATAATTTTTTGCAAAACCAAAGGGGGAAGACTTATAAGGGTGCATTTTCGGCAGTGACCGACACCTTAGTCAAATTATTTTTGCAAAATTTTATTGTAAAAGGTGCATTTTCGGTAGATACCGACACCTTAAGAATGGGTAGATCAAAGAAGAAACCTATCCCAAAACAAACTGATGATGTTGCAAAATCAGTTAAAGGCCCATATTTTTCCCCACACCTGGAAGGGATAGATTATTATGAAGATGGCACATTTTGTACACTAAGGAGTGGTGTAAATGCCATAATCAATGATTTTGCATCTTGTGGAGACATGCAAAAAAATGGTGTTCTAATCCCTATTGGTGCTATAATGGGCATATTCATGTCATTTTATGCTCTTGACAAAGCACAACAGAAAAGGGACATTAGTGAGGAAAGCGAGGTCCTAAAGGTGATCGCTTGTTGTGATACAAGTGACCTTCAACCAATTGTGGCGAATGCTTGTTGTGACACGAGTGACCTTCAGTCCATTATGGCACATGCTTGTTGTGATACAGGCGACCTCATACCTTCTATGGTAGATATCAGTTGTAGCACAAGTGATCTCATTTTAGTAGCAGATTTTGCTTGTGACACTAGTGACTTAACAACTGAACCTCCTCAAAAAGAGCTCCATAATCTCATCAATAGCGACAAATGCAATATTGTTAAAAGCATTGATGAAGATGTTGAAATTGGGTGTTTTGAAAAACACACCAAATGATTTGGTTCCAAAATGATGAAGAAAATGGGATTCAATGGTGAGATATTAGGTAAACAAGAACAAGGCATTAAATCTCCAATAATGCTAAGTGTCAGGGCAAAGCATGAAGGCCTTGGCTATAATAGACATGCAAGTACCAGTAATTATATGTTTGTAAAACCTATATCTCCTACAAATCCTAAAAAGCATTGTTGCAGTCACAATGGAAAGACAGGACATGTTGCAGCTAATTGTTGGAGATTACATCCTTGTGATTCTTGTGGATGTACGAATCACTCTTCTTCAAGTTGTTGGTACAAACTGAAAATGGCCAACAAGGTTCATATTGATTGTGGATGGACAGATCTCACACAATGGACCATGATGAAAGAAATGTTGTATGGCTTCTACCAAAAAGGTAAAACCTATGGTAGACCCCGAGGCAAATCCAGTGACAGACCAAGTGGCAGTCCCAGAGATAATGACCCAGAGACAGACCTAAAGATAGACCCAAAGACAAAGTTCCAGAGGTAGATCTACAAGTAGATCCAGAGGTAGATTCACAGGCAGATCTCGAGATAGACCCAGAGGTACAATTCCAGAGGAATGCTTAGAGTCAAAACCAGAGCCATGTACCAGAGCCAGAGCCGAAGACAAAGCACGAGCCACCATTCTTTCATTTATCTTATTCTTTTTCACTGTATTGGGGCAGTTATATACTTTACCCAAATATTGTTGTATGGGGGGATATTAGTATAGCTAGTAGTTATATTATTACCCAAATAATGTAATAAGGGGGGATGTTAGCGTATATTATTAATATACGTTATTCCATTATTTAGTTAGTATATTGTTAGGTTGTTAGACCTAACTTAACCTACGTTATTTTGGGTCCTAAGTTGTTTCTTAGACCCGATAACTATGGGTTAATTTAGGGTTGCATTGTATTATTTATACAGGTTATGTTCAATGCAATATGATTGATTTTCTTATCACATACTATGAGCTTGTGATCCTGTAGTGATAAGATTAGGTAGTCTTTCTAGTCTTGAGTCTTTGAAAGTATTTCTATATCATTTTACCTCATTTTTATATGGAGGTGATGCTATAATTCGTGAGTTTTTAATAGGTTCATTTTTTAATTTTTATTCTTCTCTAAAATATTCTTCATGAATTTCTTTATCTGATGTAATATATATAATGAGAATCATAGTGTCCTTAGAATTCTTAATATCTACTTTGTATCCTTCAT
Organism: Wollemia nobilis; assembly: GCA_028583015.1. Classification (NCBI taxonomy): domain Eukaryota; kingdom Viridiplantae; phylum Streptophyta; class Pinopsida; order Araucariales; family Araucariaceae; genus Wollemia; species Wollemia nobilis. The sequence goes on from JAQPPZ010016612.1 coordinate 4,146,855, forward strand.
CAAATACTACATCTTTGCTTACAAATATTTTTTTATGATTGGATCAATTATTCTATAGCCTTTTGAAGAATTATCATATCCGAGGAATATACCACAAAAATTTTGTATATGATTTTGTTCATTTTTTGTTTTTGAATATGCATGTATGCTTTACATTCAAAACTCCTTAGATGTCCTAGTAATAAATTTTGTACTAAGCAATCTTCTTTAGGAGTAATATTTTTAAGAATTCTTGTGAGAGATCTATTTTAGATGTATATTATAGTACTAATAGCCTCTACCCAATATTGATGTTCAAAATTTGCTTCCTTAAGCATGCAATGAGTCATTTCCATAATAGAATGATTTCTTCTTTCAACAATACCATTTTGTTGTGGTGTATAAGTTGTAGTAAGTTTCCATTTTATACTATTTTGTGTTAGTAATGATTCAACTTCATTAGAAAAATACTCCCCTTCTCTATCTAAGTGAAGAATTTAAATTAGTCATCCAGTTTCTACATCTATAAATTATTTAAATTGTGTGAAGTATGTAAAAGTTTCTAATTTAAATTTCAAGAATTATACTCACATTTTACATGAATAATCATCAACAAATAGTTAAAAATATTTTTTTCCACCAAAACTAACTAACATTCGTTCATATAAGTCTATATATATCACTTATAATGGTTCTTTGGCTCTATGTGAACTTAGATTAAATGGTATTCTATGTTGTTTTCTAGAAAAACATTTTCAACAAATTGTTGTTTTCCATGATATATTAGGTAACCCCATCATATTTTGATATCTATTCAACTCATTTAAGGATGAAGCACTAATATGTCCAATAAACCATTTATGAGGTATCCAATAGCTATAATTTTTCTATGCTTGGTGATGAATATATTCTTTTTTTCATCAATAAATTTAAATTCAATCATTATATTTGGTCTAACATTTGAGATATTGACAATAAATCAATATTTAACCTAGGTACATACAATACATTCTCAATTGTACATTTTTCATCAGGTAGATTAATTGACATGTTTCCTATGCCTTTAACCTCATATGTTTTGTCATATACAATTGTAATTGGTTTTTCATTTTTTTCTTGGAAAAATTTAAACCACTATTTGTTTCTAGCAATATGTCTTCTTTCTCTTGAGTGAATATAACAATAATTATTTTTTGAATTTATTATGTTATGTGGCACTTTGAATTTTTGATCTTCATTTTTCTATTGAATGAATGTGATTTGACCCATTTGACCATATTCTTATTTGTGAAAAAAATTCTATGTATTTGAGTCCCTCTTTGTTCAAACAAGTGATACTTTGCAAAAAGAGTTTTTGATAAGTCATAACTAAGAATCCTTGTAAAGAAATTCTTTTCAATTTGCTTAGATGAGGGAAGGTCTATGAAAATTACAATTGCCCCCAAATTTTAAGGTTTTCATTTTTTTTCTTTTTATTCCACAAAACAAAAAACCTAAGAATTTCATATGAACCAATATTAGCAATCACCATTTTTTTATCATAAAAAAAAACTTTTAACTTTTGAACAACTTTCAATAATTTCTTCATAAACTTATCCTTTAGAAATTTCTTATGATTTCCTTTTGTCTCTTTAATTATTTTCCTTCAATATACCAATGAATATTAATCTAGGTGAAATAATATTTTTTATACCTTTTAAATAATAATCATATATTTTCCTTCTTCTTCCTACATTGAATTTGTGCTTCAATGTCATCTCCCCTTTTCAAAAAACTCCTTATAAATATTCCCTCAAATAATCCTTTTCTAAAATTATAATTATAAAAAAAATTATATGAGCTTTTTACCCATATGCATTAACACCTTATCACCAGAATCGATTTGTATTATATTTACCTGACATCTTGAACCATTGGTTATGAAACTTTGAAATATTTTGTTGTTGTTTTAATTCCTTTTGGGTGTTATTCCTATGCCAACCTATAATATCTATGACTGCATTATTTCAACTACTCTTTTGCATATTTCTAACACTCCCTTGCAACAACATTATTTATTATATCATCCACACTTATCAATATTATGTATTCTATCTATTTCACCAAGGGTGATTCTCACTTTGATGGTTTTTTATTTGCTTGGGAAAATTCTCAACATGGCACCCTTTTCAACTGTGTTTTCTCTTTCAAATTACTTTGTAGTATGATTATCCTACTAAATACCTTATAATTCCAATTACCATGCTCACCTATGTTGTAGTTATTGTAATATTCACAATGTTCAAACTTTTGATAAAGTTTTTAATTTTATACCTCAAATCTACACTTGTTTTAGTATCTAATTTAATGTCTCTACACCTATAACTCACCACCTTATACTCTCTTATGGTTTTACCTCATCTTCACTTTGCTTTTATTTAAATGTATTCTTTACAGTTCCTTTTTTGAATGTGTATTCTCCTTTTGGTTATCTTATTTACTCTAGTTCTCCTCAATCGCTTTATCCATTCACTTTTGCTCTCTAATATTATACATTCCTCCAATATATTAATAGTTTATCTTCTCTAGTTGTCTCCTCTAATGTACCACTCTTACATTAACAATGACACTATAATTAATCAATTTGTGGTGGATATAATATCACTAATATTAGTTATGCAACATTTCATAAAATATCTTGAATTTAGACATAAAACATATAAAATAGCGGAATACAATCTCAAATATTCATCTCACAATATATATAGTTTGATCACAATAATGCCTTAGAGTATAAAATAAAGTATTCCATTTTTTACAATGCATCATCTTCCCCACATGCTATCCTTATAAATAGCATTTATAAATGACTCTTGAAATTCCAAATTCAACAAAATTTTCATCTACTCAAACTCATGGGAGATTAGATTCTTCAAATTTCTCACAAGAAAAAATATTTATTGACTCTTGAGCAATGACTACTACCTAATAACTACAAAATGAAAACCACCTCATGAAAAGTATTCACAAGGTATTTACAAAATATTACAAGGTACTTATAAGGTACCAAATAGTGTAATATATTCCAATTGTTATCTCATGCTTTTCTAACCTAATAAATAAGTAATATGAAGAAATTCAAACGAGGTCATCCACTAAAACTACGAAGGCTTGAGAAACTTACTAAAAAAATGAACCCTTCTGAAATATATTATCTCCATATATGGACTCATGAAATAGAACTTTTGCTTACAATTTTAACAATGGGATACTATTATTGAAATATTTTATTTGGTGGAAACTATTTTTTGATGTGGACTAGGCTAAGCATGATGTAAATATATTATATGAAACGTGAGAAGAAAATTATGGAATCAATGAATTGTATTTCATTTGAATCATGGGACAATGAAGTATCATACAAATTTGTACCAGTTTTTTTTTTTTTTTTTTAAAAGCGAAAAACCCCTTGCAGGGTCGCCTTGGTCTGAGAGACCACAAACAGGGGGTTCTATACCGTCAAAGTCACCCGGGAGTCACACCCAACCCTGAGAGACCACGAACAGGGGGTCCTATACCAATTCTTTTAATAATCAATAATATAGACACAATATTATAAATATTAAACAAAACTTTCAATAATTTGATAATCATTAGTTGTACCTACATAAATTAAGGATAAAATTCTTATTTATGATATTTACATTGCTATCACAAATTAAAAGTACCCTTATGTTTGCTTTATTGGATGATCAATGATGGTCCTCTTGAGGAAAAAAATATTTTTCAATAAAGTATCAAAGGAGGTTGAGAGAATTAATTAGATGAGTAATTCCCACCATTTTTTGATTTTATGGTGGAACATTTCTATATTGGATATTGTTTGCTACCTTTTCATTATGGTTTAGTAGTAAATCTTGGAAGATACCAAGATTCTAATTAGTATAGGATTATAATTTGGAGCTAAATAAGACAACTTGACCATTACTTATGAGGTCTTGGATAAAGTTTTTAATATCCTTACACCTATTGATTGACTGAATATTGACTTAATGAAAGATATAGTTCTCCTTAGGGAAAACCAAGAAGCTTTCTTCATTTTAATATATAATGGTTTTATGGGTAGAACCTTCACCATTTTAGTTTCATGAATCTAGTTTAGGATAGTCAAAGGAGGTTGGTCTAGTTGGATGAATTTCCATATGGGTTTTAACTATTGGATCTTCTCTATAACAAGATTTTGAAGTGCCACCATGTTATTCACTTTGTTGGTCTGATGCAAATTAGTGACTCTATTTCTTGTAATGTGCTTACCCTTATACAAACCCTTTATATGGGGGAATCCTTATCATCATCATTTTTGGATCTGGATTTTAGATGTCTTCTTTTTTTAGGATAATTTCTATTTTTTTGGCCATCTCTACAATATCTTCAAAGGAAGACATGTTGGATGTCCCTAAGTGGAAAACTAATTGTTCATGGAGATTACCTATGAAGATATCTAAGAGATATCTTTACCAGATACATACCAATATCTCCCCACTAAGGATTTCCAGTTAGCTAAGAAATTCATGAAGCTATAATGTTTACCTTGTTTAAGCCTACATAGTTCACTATTTGTAACCTTCTCCTCAATATAAATATATAACTATTGAACAAACATATCAACAAGTTCCTTGAATTTCTTAAGCGTATGCCTTGATATTTGGTAATACAATTATTAGAAGAGGAAAGAGAATCTGACCAAGAATTGCATACTAAAATTATAAAAAATTTAAGCCAAGTTTTTGGATATGGGTGGATGTCTTTTAGATGATGAGGGGGATTCAAAAAGATCTATGTCAACTAGAGAGTACCACATGAGCATGCATTAGTAGAAAAATATTATTGTCACTCATGTCTTTTATCCTTGGCCCCTTAGTTCATACTATGAGAGAGTGATGAAAATATAGTTTGGATTATGAACAAGATCAACATTGTGTGATGTAATGTTGTATATGCATAAGGGTAATTATTGTGTAATATATTTAATTTATTATGTAAGTCGTATAGCTCATGACTAACCTTATTATGATTAAACCCATCTCATAACTCGTAATTAAGCTTAAATTCTTCCTTTTATGTTATCTTAGATAAAAGTCAATTATTTTATTTGGGGATTTGGTATTTGTAATACTTGACAATAACTCAATCTGTTAGATCAAAATGGTGTGATTATTATCCATAAATAATACAATGATTAATAATTGTTCCTAGACAGACACCATAAAATTACTTTTTTTTTTAATTTCATCTTCTTATACATTATATATAATATTTAAATGGATGGATTGCTTATGTTTATTTCTAGAATATACTAAAAATTCCATAGTGCTTAAGTTAAAACTATTCATTCTAGCTAACATATATATTGCTTTTATATTGTTATAAAATTCAACAATAAAATTACATTTATGATGGTTTCCAAGGATATTATTTAATGAATTTTGATATTATCATCATATTATAAGTATTGTTTGATCTAATTTTATTTTAAAATGTTAACTTTTATTACATAGCTTAGAACACATTTTATATATTATCTAAAATAATATTATATGTGGTTGTGGGTGAGTGCATGAGGGGGTGGTTGTGTGTATGGTTATGTGTTTAACCCCTATTGATAAGCTCAACTCTCACCTTTATCAGAGGTCATGGTTAGTATGGGGATACCCAACCCTAAGCATTGATAGTAGAGGTTTATCACACTTACCTAAGGTCCTAGGTTCATACACATAGAATATTTATAAAAAGTACTTATTAAAAATAATAATAATAAAGTTAATATTATTTAAAAAATTATATATATAAGGGAGTTGGTTACAACTAGACTTTTTTTAATAACTGTCAAGCACATGGTTCAAACCACAGGAGCTACTCCAAAAAAGCCTATTCCATCTTGTTGTTGTTGATCCAATGTGGGAGGGACATCCCTAGTAGCTTGGGATTCATACTATCATTATTGGTCTAGCACACACTTAGAGTATTCAAATTAGACTACCCCCTTTGCAAATTAACACCCCTAAGGTTTGAATCCAAGTATTTTCTTGATAATGTTTGGCCACAAAAGCACTTACCAATCCACCTAGCCCTTGGGGATTCTAAGGTCTTTATTTTTTCTTAATGCATTCATGGACATATACATAAGGTAATCAATATCATATAAAATAAAATTATAAAAAAATAGTTGTTATATTTAATAAAATATATGTATACCCATATTTAATGTGTATAAGAAGTATTGATTAAAAAATAACAATAAAAAAATAATATTATTTTAAAAACTATGTAAAAAAATTACAATTGTTCTAAGGTCGTTATTTTTCTTAACCTATATATATAATGTAATCAATATCATATAAAACAAAATTATAAAATAACAGTTGTTATAACAACACAAAGGTTCGGGTTTTTTTGCTCTTCCCACAACGTGGGTGAGTGTGTCATGGGGTAAGTGTGTGGTAGTTGTATGTTAAATTTCCTATTTGGGATTTTGGGTCTTCTTTAGGAGGTCCATAGTTCAAACAACGACATGGGTGAGTGTGTCAGGTGGTAAGTGTTGTGGTTGTGTGTTAAATTCCCTATTTATAAGCATAGCTCTTAAATTTACAAGGGGTCTGGGAGGATACTGCCCAATGTGTTGGTCACATTAACAAAAAAAATCTCATTATTTATTATTATATATAAATTTTAATATATTATATATATAATTAATAAAATAAAATTATATTATAATATATATATATATATTTATTTATTTATTTATTATAAAATAATAATTGTAATAACAGTGCAAAGCTCGAGCTTTGGCTCTTCTTTAATAAGTCCAAGGTTCAAACCGCGGTGTGGGGCGAGTGTGTGAGGGGGTAAGTGTGTTAAATTCCCTATTGATAAGCATAGCTCTCAACTTTACGGGGGTCATGGTTGAAAAGAAACTGTCTAGCCCTTTGCATTGGTCGTAGGGGTTTATCACACTAACCAAAAAAATTTCTTATTATTTATTATTATATAAAATTTAGTATATTATGTATATAATTAATAAAATAAAATTATATATATATATATATATTTATTTGATGAAAAAAAAAAAAAAAAAAGTAAATTCACGTCCAATGTTCAAACATAGTGCAAGTAAGTGTCTGAGGGGGTGGACGTGTATACATACATATATATCTATGTATATTAATTTTTAGGTTAAAAAACCCTAAAAGATATTTCACACAAGAGTGAATTATTATTGAGGTGAGTGCGAGAAACCCTTACTACCAAGTTTAGATGTTCAGGGTTGTTGGGCATCCCCATCCAAAGGGACCAAACACACAACCATACACACCCACCCTCTCACACACTCGCCCACCCTATGGTTTGAACCTTCGACCTCCCAAAGAAGAGCCAACACAAAAAACCATTGAGTGGTCCCCCGAGACAAACACAAGAGTGAATTATTAAAAACAATGAAAATATAATTTTAATATTATTGATCTTATTGTCCCCACACAATATCACATAGGTAAAAAAACATTGAAATTTCCTAAGAGAGACCCAATTTTAATTCATGGGAAGGATGAGCCTGACATGCCCTAAACTTTTCAACCTATTTAAATATATATATATATATATTATTAATATTATTTAAAGTATTATACATAAAAAATTAATCATATAAATTTAAAAAAATAATATATATTACATATCCTTAAAAAATAGTTATAAATATTATAATTAAATTTGATATTATTAAATTTTAAGAATCATTTTGTCTATGTAACATTTTTTTAAATTTATTATTTGAATAGTGTGAGAACCCCTACCTTAAGGTTGAGCATTCCTTTCCTAACCATGACCACTGATAAAGCCAAAAAGTAAACTTATCAATCCATGTGACAATATTCTTAACTATATAAATTTTAAACGATATTAAAATTTACACAATCTAAAAAAATTAAAAATATTAAAATGAATCTTAAAATAATTAAAAATAAAATTAACTTTAATATTATTATTGACTTTGTCCAAACCTTTTGGCCTTTTTGAGAGCATTCTTGGTATCTTGGTAGCTCCTAAACACAATATTAAATTTGAAGTGTCGCGGTGGTGGTGGAAAGTGGATTCTCCTTGACATGATATGTCGCCTTGATGCCCCTTATTGGATTGTTATCGTGTCTATGTAGGTAAAAAATTATCTTTCCTGTTGATTCATTTTTAATTAAAATTTTTTAATAAAAATTTAAAATCATAACAATTCAATGTGGGATTCTTATATTAAGATTTCTCACCATTCATACCGTCCGCTTTCCTTCTTCTGTCAGTTTGAATGTTGCCTTTGTCAAAGTTTTTTGTTTTTTTCCATCATTAGTAAAGTTGCTCGCATCGGAAAACCAAAATCCTTAGAATTTTTGTTTCATTCTTATTATATACGGTTAAATTAGGGACCACGGTTAACTTAGGGACCACGGTGTTGAAGACGCTCTTAAATATTCAGTGTATTTTGGCATGTATGTCCTTAATATTTGAAATTGACAATTTAAGAAGAGAAATCTTAAATTATTAAATACGTCGAATATATCAGACACGGTCGAGGTGTGGAATGCCTCCAAAACATATCCACCGAAGCGAAAGGAGTTTGTGTTTAAAAACCTCAATGCAGGACGTTTTAACGTAAAAAAATTACTGTTCTGATGTAAAAGAATACGTTAGCAACTGTAAATAAATGGCTGGTTGTCTGCTAGGAAAGCGAAAGCACGATAGCAGAAAGAGAAAAATGATATGTTGGTCGGCAAATTCGTAAATAAGCGTGGAATGAAAAGCGAAGTTGTCTCTTAATTTCGGCAGCTAGCGTCGTCAAATGACTGAAAAACCTTATGTGAGATGGGTCATTGATGGGGCAATCTAAACATGAAGCATTTGGCACATCTCGGTCACCCTTTGGACAAGTTTTTATTTTGAAGAAAAATGGTTTTTAATAATTTAGTTGTGATTTGGACACTTCACCCGTAAAAATAACGTAAAAATAATGCCAAATCCGAATTGATATAGTTTCAGAATTAAAATCTCAAAAGTCTAGAGGAAAAAACAAACTACTTTTCATTGAAAATAACACCTGCCCGGGAGGTGCCAGCTGCTCCATGTGTGGGCAATTCGAGCCTTGTCACACTAAAATTCCACAGCCCAATTGCATGGGATCAACCGAACACGTTAAATCCGTTGAAAGAGTCACAGGTAGTAGGTGTGGCTTGCCTGGAATACATGCACCTCGTGTATTAAATTAACAAGTACAAAGCATAAGTTCAGCCAAAACCGACCAGACATATCACGCCCATTGGTTATCGTTAAAAATTTCAAAGCCTACACTTTCAATAGAGCCACAGGCTTGTCTTTGACAAGATGTCCAGCTATTTGTAGCAGTGGCTATTTTTATTATAAAAGGCATCCGTCTTGGGAAGTGCTTCATATATTTTTGGTACTAAACATCTGTAGCGTATTGTATATGGATCTCAGGAAGCAAGAAAGAAAGTACCAAACATCTGTAGCGTATTGTATATGGATCTCAGGAAGCAAGAAAGAAAAATGGTGAATTTCTCTGAAGGTAAGATTGGGGAACAAAAGTTCCAAGAGGGTCATCCGTTTCCCCAAGTTGTTTTCCCTGCCTACGATTACCAAAGACAAGGGATGGATGGAGTTATGAAATCAATAAAAGATGAGGAAAAAGCATGGATTCGACGTGAATTGCACGAGTGCGGAGCTCTTCTGTTCAGAGGATTCGGCATAAAGACATCAGCTGACTTCAATGCGTTTGTGGAAACTCTCGGCTGGGAAGAACAGCCATACAAAGGCCCTGCTCAACGAAAAAACGTTTTGGGGAGAGTATGGTCTGCAAACGAAGCTCCTCTAGATCAACACATCTTCTTCCATCATGAGATGGCCCTGGTAATAATATAATTTTGTTAGTATTTGAGCCGTCTGTGAGTCTATTCGTGTGTATGTATGCCTGATCGAACGATATGAAATTAAATCTTGATTAAGCTTTGCGTTTGTGATACGGATGTGGTTACAGACCAAAGAATTCCCATCCAAAATATTATTCTTCTGCGAGGTTGCACCGCCAGAGGGAGGGGAGACGGCGATTGTGAGGAGCGACATAGTAGCTCGTCATATGGAAAATAAGTTCCCGACGCTTGTCAAACAACTTGATAGAAAAGGAATACTCACTTGCACTATGCTTCCAAAGGAAGATAATCTCGACTATTTTCTTGGTAAGAGTTGGCAATCCCATTTACAAATCAGTGATCCCCAAGAAGCCCAGAGAAAGTAAGTATGGTCTTTCATCAGTTGAGTAGGTAATTCGTTGTTTTAAAGAATTAGTTTATAAGTAGATAAGCATCGGTGATTTCTGATTGCAGGGTTGAAGAGGGAGGTGGTAAGTTGATGTGGATGGCCAATGGGAGTGCAAACATTATAGCAGGGCCATTCCCTGCGACAAGAACGTTCGAAGCCCAGGGTTATTTGAGTAATGAGCCTCGCAAGGTGTGGTTCAACTACATCCCGGGGGCTACGTATGGGAAATCCAGTAGTTTCAACAGACTTTTGTGTGGAGATGGGTCGGAGATACCGCCTCTAATAATGGAGGAAAGCAGGAGAGTGATGGACGAGGTGTGCGTAGAGGTGAAGTGGGAAGCCGGAGATGTGCTGCTGATTGACAACTTACATGTCATGCATGCGCGAAGGCCTTCCTTACCTCCTCGTCGTGTCTTGGTCGCTCTCTGCAAGTGACCCTTGTGTAATTTCTCACCTTCGCCACATCAAGTCTTAGCATGCTCTTTTGTGATGTTTTTTCTAAGAAGATCTTTTAGTGTCTGATTCATAGGATGAAGTTTCCTTGCAATATAATGCTCACTCCTATTCCCCACAAGAGTCGTTTCGTGCGGGTTGTCTTGTATATATTTTTACTAGTCAAAACCCATCACATACCTAACTGTAATCTTAGTTCGTAGTGGTACAGCGATACCACTGTCATTAAATTGAGAAATAATTAGAAAAAAAAACAATCCATATGTATACGTCGAACTTTGAACGGTGGTTAAAAATCAATCTCGACAAGTCTTTTAACCATACAAAGCCAGCTTTCATCATACTCTACAAATAAGAGAAGCAACATAAGCAAAGAAAACATATAATTTATCATTAGACATCACATAATATTATTAATAAAATAATAAATATTTTCCATCCATAAAGAGATGGTTGGAACGAAGGTATAAATAATAGAATTAATATTAAGATTGAAGAACTCAGTTTATTATTAAATATCAGAATAAAACTAATTCTATAAGGTATAAAATGATCCATAACGAAGTAATAAGCATTTTCAATCCATAAAGAGATGGTTGGAACCAAAGGGTATAAATAACAAAATTACTTGATATTGAGTTTATCATTAAATTTTAAAATAAAATTATTTGTATAAGGTATAAAATGGTCCATAGCTGATTTGTAAAGAGCCAAATATTGAATCTTTCCTCAAACAAATTAGGGATCTTGCTTAATCCTTTAATTTAGGTTAATGAAATGTATCCTTGCTTAGATTTTTTTCTGCTTTAGATTAAGATGAATTATGTTATATATTTCCAGTTATCTACTTATCAAAATGGAATTAAACTTCTTAATTGTAGGAATGAAATCACACACACAATCACAAATTGTAAGAGGACACAAGATTTTTTATGTAGAAACCCCAAAATGAGTAAAATGACAGCCCAAATAAATTGTATAGATTATTATTAGGATTCAAAATTTATACAATTGTTTATTGATATTCAGCTAGATGTATTCCTCAGCTTATTCTCCCCAATCTTTGCTCTTGCCTCCTCCTCATCTGCCTCTAGGGATTTCCAAATGTAAATGTAGTAATTAAACCCTAACCATGTGTGTCAAAAAATCCACTTTTCCTATTTGAGTGTTGGTATTTAAAACCCATTCATTATTTTTCCTTTTACTATTCACTTACTTGCAAACTCATATGTAACACGCTTGTAGGTGTATTTTATGTACAATTTTGGCCTCGGTTGTTAATTTCAAGCGATTCAAAAGGTATCAGAAAGATATTTCTGATATGCACATCATGAAGCCATTCACATTCACCCAAATTCCATATATTTTACCTAGAATTTGAAAACATAGACCTTTCTCCATTTATCCTCCATACTCTGTTCTAGCAATTGTTGATTGCTCCAAAGTGAGGATTTTTACTTGAAGCTCCTTCCACACTTCATGTAGATGACCTTTCAGTTTCTCTCCTCATCAAGACCTTCTCCATTTGAGGATTTTGGTCTCTCAAAATCATATTTACTCAAATGAGGATATTGGTTCTCTACTTACTTCTTAGAGATCCACTTTACCTTGCTTAACATTTTTTCCTTAGGATATGCCATCCATAATTCTTTGTGTTGTTGGTATATTTTTTATATTTTCCTATTTAGATTTATAAATTATATTTCCTCCTCAAAAATAGCTAAGACTAAATCATCCAACTTAGGTATTATTGGAGCATCTTCTCTCTCATTCAACAAAGAGAGGTGAAACAAATTCAAGTTTTCCATATTGATAACAGAGTGCATTCGCATATAACTTAGTAGTTTGAGTTGGAAGGGATTTGGCCTGTCCTAGCCTAAAATTTTAAATGGCCCATATCTAATAGGATTCAATTTTTTACCTTCTCCCTTTAGTTGTTCCTTACTTAAATTCAACCATACAATATCTTCCACTTGTAAATCATGAGCTACCATGTGTTGATCATGATGTTCCTTATTGTGTTACTAAGTTTACTCTAATTTCTCCTCTATTATTTATTTTATCAACTGAATACATTATATAAACCTTAATGTTTTCTCTCCTTTCAACTCTAAGCTACTTGGATCTTACCCACTCTTAAATGTTCCATCAAAAGGTGAATAAGGTAGAAGCCCATAACATAGCTCAAATGGTGATAATACCATAGATAAATGTATTGCTTAGTTTTAGTAGTATTGGACATATGGTAGAATGTCATCCCATATCCTTATATTCCATTTATTATAGCCCCTCAATAAGTGCTTAATTATCCTATTGACCACCTCTATTTTTCCATTCATTTGTGTATGAAATGATGTTGATATCTTCAGCTTAGTATCCAACATTACACATAATGCAAACCAAAATTTATTGAGAAAGTGAGTATCTCTATCTGAAATTATACTCTTAGGTAATCCAAAATGAACAAAAGTATGTTCAAAAAATAGTTTATTTGTACCTTTTGTTGTAATAGATTTCTTACAAAGCACAACAACAAAATATATCCACTATAATAAACAAATAATAATTACCTCTTTGAGTGGTTGGCAATCCATCCAAGAAGTCCATTAAAATTCTCTCCCATGACCAATTAGGAATTGGTAAAAGTATATACACACCTAATTTATGATTGTTTGATTTACTTGTGCTATAATTTGCACATCCACAAATATAGTTAGATACATCATTCTCCATATTGGACTAGTAGACATATCATTGTAGGTTAGCTACTATTTTATGCATGCAAAAATGACCAACAACTAGTGATGTGTGAGCTTTCCTTATCAGTTGTAAGCATTTGTATCCCTTGGGTACACAAAATTTTTCCCCTTTAAATAGCAAGTTATTTTCCAAATGAAAATCCTCATTGGATTTTTCCTGTAATCCATTTTTTAAATCCTTGTACTTCTCCTAAAGTTCAACATCTTCTTCATATTACCCCTTGTACTCTTAAAAAGAAAAAGGCTCCAATTCCACTACAATTGAAGCAAACTTTGTGGGAGGATGAGACAACATATCAACCAATTTATTTGTCTTCTCCTTCTTGTATTTGATTAGAATATTAAACTATTGTAGGAAACCCATAGATTTAAAATGCCTAGACTTTTGTAACTTGATCTAAGTTTACAAGTACTTTAATGACTCATAATTTATATGCATAATTATTTCTTTACCCAAGAAATAATATCTCCATTTCTTCACCGCATGGACAAGTACAAATAACTCTTTATCATACATATGATAGTTAAGAACAACCCCTAAAAATAATCTAGAATGGTAACATATAGGTTTACCTTGCTAGAAAAAAACTACCCCCATAGCATGGCCTGAGGTATCCATATCACTCTCAAAAGGCATCCTCATATTTGGTATAGCAAGCATAGGTGCATTGCATACCTTATTTTTTATTAGGTCAAAGGCTTTATTCTCCTCTTTTTCCAAAATAATATTTCTTTTATTTTATAGTTACTGTAACATAGGTCTTGCTACATGTGATAAATCCTTAATAAACTTTTTTAGGTATTGGGCTACCCCAATAAAACTTCTTAGTTTAGTCTAGGCCTTTGGTGCTGGTCAATTCTTTATGGTAGCCACCTTGGAGGGATCTATTATGAGTTCTCCATTCTCTCTTGCATGACCCAAATAAACTAAAGACTTCTTTTCAAACTCACACTTTTTAAGATTCAATTCTAAATCTTCCCTTGCTAACACTTCAAAAACCAATTTTAAATTTTGAATATGCTCCTCCCATGTTGGAATGAAAACTAATATATCATAAAGAAATATAATGACATATTTATACAAGAAAGGTCTCAAAAAGTCATTCATAAGGTTTATGAAGGTAGTTGAGGTGTTTGTTGATCCAAATTGAATCACCAAACATTCAAATAGATTCTCCTTGGTATTGAATGTAGTCTTCTAGATGTCCTCTTTCTTCATCTAGATTTGATGATAACTTGATTTTAGATCTAGCTTAGTAAAAGACTTTGCATACTTCAGCTGGTCCAATAGATCATCAATTTGTGATAGTGGATACCAATTCTTAATAGTTATCTTATTGAGTACCCTATAATCTATGTATATCCTACATGTTCCATCCTTCTTGAGAATTAAAATAATTGGGGACCTAGTTGGGGATCCACTACCACGAATCAGACCCTTATCCAAAAACTCTTGAACTTGTTTCTTCACCTCATTTGACTCAATTATAAAATTCCTATACAACCTAATATTATGCATGGGTTAATCAGGTAAGAGCTAAATTTTATGCTCCACTTTGCTCTTTGGTGGTAAGCCTTTTCATTCTGGCATTAGTCGGCTAAATTTTTGTAGTAATCCCTCAAATTACTTCTTTTATTAGGGAGTATAGTTGGTTGCTTCCACCTTATTACTAATATGCATGTTACCATGTGCACCTCTTATAATTAATAGCATGAATATCTTGATTACATTCACCAAATGCTTGGTCTACTACGTTGTCACAAGCTAGAACTTATTTTCCAACTTGTTGGGATTAATCACATATGTGATTCCACCTTTATTTAAATCCTAAATATTGCGCCTCCACTTAAATAAATCCTCTCTTTCCCATAAATATGGGCCACCAAAAATTACTTAGAAAATATCAAGAGGTACTACATCACAAGTAACTACAACATTGAATTTATTTTTGATAAAAAAATTGTAAAGTACATTGCCTGGTTACCTATAGCTCCACATCATTTTGCACCCATCACAATGGGTATTGTTGTGTATTATATCCTCTAATCCTAGTTTCCTCACTAGATCCTCAAAAATTAAATTCCTTTGTGATCTATTGTCAAACTATGCCGTAAGTTTTAACCTCTACACTTGTATATAAACCCAAATAACTCCTCTTTCTTGGCCTCTGAAGCTTGTTCCTCCTTCTTAGAGTTATCATCCTACCTTAAAGAATCAATTTTGATAGTACACACTACCTTTTCTTCATCCTCTTCCTCAAAATACCCTTCTTCCTCCTACTCAACCTTTTTGGCATAATTAGCAGATTCCTTCTTTCCCTTGTTCTACCATTTTGTCCTATTTTTAGGATGTAGATTCTAGCAATCCTCATTTGAATGAGTGTAAATATTACATTCCATTCAATTCTTTTCATTCTTTTATTATTTGGTGGTTGTAGCCCCTAATTTCTTCATGTATTTATTGCTAGAACTCTTGGTTTTCTCTGTAGGCTTGTAGGGTTTAGATGAATTTGATGTCTTATTATCATTTATTATCTTCTTGGCCATCAATTCTAGGTATATGGATTTAATACATACCTCATCAATGTCCTTGGTATCAAACAATTCTAGTTTATTCCTAATCTGATAATAAAATATACTTATATTTCTTTAAAATTTGAGGATCTCAAAGATTAACACCCATTAACATGGGTTGTCTTCTAAATTTTTTGGTGTATTCTTGGGTTGTTTGGCCCTGCATCTATTAGAAATATTAATATCTCCCCCATATTCTCTTGATATCCAATAGGATAAAACCAATATCTTATAGCCTTAACAAATTTTTCCCATGTTTCTACAGTTGGTTGTTGATTTCTTGCCAATCCAACTAAGTATGCTTCCCACCATGTGAGAGAATAGCCATCCAATCTCATTCTAGCAAAGTTGATTTGTTGTACCTCTGTATAAGAATTAATACTAAATTAGCCACCCATATAATTTTTTAGGATCTCACTCCCCTTTATAGGTTGGAATATCAATTTTGACCTCCATTTTAAATGCATCTACTATCAAGTGTTGTGATGAGATATTCTTAGGATTTTTGGAGTGGGATCCTTCAACCTCATCTTCTTTATCACCATTGGAAGTACTAGACTCAATATCAGATTTTTAATCTAATTTCTTCCTTCCCTTCCTCATTTTTCTTTATTATTTAGAAAGCATCATCTTTATCAAGCTTTGGAGAGTATTTTCCATTTCAAGAAATCTTCTTTGTAATTCTTTGGTGGGTATTGTTAGAAATTTAGGTCATGATTATTCTTCTATTTTATTAGATCTGATACTTATTTTCCAAATATCTGGATTGTATGGGGTTAATACCATTCCTTGAGATCTTCTGCCTTGCATACAAATCTCTTAAAAAAATCTAGCTTTGGTACCAAACTTGATCTATAAAGAGCTAAATATTCACTCTTTTCTCAAATAGATTAGGAATATTGCTTAATCCTTTAGATTAGATTAATAAAATATATCCTTGATTAGATTTTTTATACTTTATATTAATATGAATTGTGTTGCATATTTCTAGATATCTGATCTACTTATCAAATTGGAATTAAACTCAAAAATTACAGGAATGAAATCTCACACACAATCACAAATTGCAAGAGGACACAATTTTTTTTACGTGGAAACTCCAAAATGGTTAAAACCATAGCCCAAATAAATTGGATATATTTTTATTAGGATTTAAAATTAATACAATTTGTTACTGATATTCAACTAGCTATATTGTTCAGCTTGTTCTTCACAATCTATGCTCTTGCCTCCTCCTCCTCTACCTCTAGGGTTCTCCAAATGTAAATTTAAAAATTAAAACCTAACCATGTGTGTGCAAAAATACCCTTTTCCTATTTGAGTGTTGGTATTTATAAACCACTCATTATTTTTTTCCCATTACTACTCACTCACTTGCAAACTCGTATATAACATTCTTTTAGGTGTATTTTGGGAATAACTTGGACCTTGGTTTTCCGTTTTGAGTGATTTAAAAGGTGTCGAAAATATCTTTCCAATATGTTTGTCATGGAGCCATCCAAATTCACCTATATTCCATGGATTTTTCCCAAAATTTAAAAAAACATACCTTACTCCATTTGTCCTTGATATTGTGTTCTAGCAAGTGCTAATTGCTTTGAAGTAAGGATATTTACCCAAAGATCCTTCCACACTTCCCATAGGTGATATTTAAGTTGATCTCTCGATAAATAGTGAAATACAAAAGTGAATATAATATAACGTATGTTATTGTCTTAATAGCAATATGAAAAGATATATTTATTAGTTATCAATTTTAATGGATACAATTATAATGTAAGATACTCTTGTAATTTCATAAATATCAACTCAAAAATGACCTTGGTTAGGATATATGTTCTACTCCATTTAAGAAAAATCAATGAGATCAACCATATCATGGACATGAATAATAAAAAAAGTGTATCCAAACCTTGATGTGCTTAATTTACTGATGAAATATGGTACTATATATCATATTTATGGAACTCTAATTATGAAAACAAAGGATTAGAAAATAATTTTTAGTAGGATCCAATTGCTTTAATATCATAAAAGACAAATATTTCTTGTCCTCATTAAAAACATAATACTTAACTTTGTAGAGCACTAGGACATTGTTGATTTCTATTGATAACACCAAGATATCAGTCCAAAACAAAGATAGAACTTAAGGCTAGTTATAAAAAGTCACTATTTAAGATCACTCATATAGTTTATGTTAGAGAATCATCAATTGAGTATAAAATATTTATTTCTTATGTACCTATGATATATTAAGGGATTTACTTATCCATTGTCTAATATATTTTGTGAACTACCTCTATATACCTAGAATAATAACTAGTAAGAAAGACAAATTTTATTAAGTGTTAGTGAGGGGAGAAATTCCCAAAAAGGAATAAGTACAAAATAAAATCTACAATAAGAGTTACGGCCTAAATTGAATAAATTGTTGATTTATAGACTCAATTACAACTAGAAATATTATTTTCCTTATTTAGAGGAATAAAATCCCATGTCTAATTCTTCATAAAAAAATTATACTCTACTAGCATAGTATCTTCCCAATCAACACACCTATTAGCATACAAATGAGTTAGAAGTTATCCAAAAACATTAACCTTCAATACTAATAGTTCACTAACCATATCAAATCAAACCTTGTGATAATCTATATCTTTTTAATCATATCAAATCAAACCTTGGAAACTTCTAGTACTTTATTAGGATTATGGGTTAATTTACTCTCCATAGTGTATTCATAATAGTCCAAATGTATTTTAGTAATGGTGTCGTATTGGATTATGTAATTTTCTATTATTGATTAAGGTTAATAATATTTATGTTTAGGTAAGTTTATAAACACTCTTGATGTAATATTAATAGCATGTGTAACGTAAGCTTATGAGAGTTATCTCTATAACCCTACAATAATTTTATATGTACACCCACATACATTATTTATGTAAGCCTATGGGCAACAATCATGCATCTTACCTTATTTTATTTTTTATTTTTTTTAAGCGAAAAACCCCTTGGGGGGCCGCATTGGTCTGAGATACCATGAACAGGGGGTTCTACACCGTCAAAGTCACCCGAGAGTTGCACTCGACCCTTCCTGCACCAACATTATCAATTGGATTTTGGATACCCAATTCAAATTTTTGGTAGGGTGGAGATTTGAACTTGGGACCTCCCTTGGAGGATTGCCCTCTCCTATCCAACTCACCTAAAACACCTGGGTTATGCATCTTCCATTATTTATATAATTTAAATTCCTTGTATTTTAAACATAAATTAAGGGTATAAGATGTAATTTAGAATTTAATCAAATTAATATTTTCTTGAGATTTGTATTAATTGAGGATTAAGCATCTACTATACATATCCCTATTCATTGATCCATTGGATGAGATTATGTGATGTGATATCATGGGGTTGCTTATAAGATTCAACTTCTTGTTCCTATATTGATTATCTCTATATTATTATATTTTGTCTATATGATATTTCATTTCATTTCTATACTATTTTGAATTTAATTATGAGAAAAGTTATATTTTAGAATATATTTTAGAAATTATTTTAAAATTAAACATGATACCAAAGCTAGTATAGAGGAGTACCATATCAATATGTAAAGTAGTTCTTTTTATGTGATGATCTAATGATAAAAAATGGAGAAAACTCATTTTGTTATTTTTGTGAGATAAATCAAAAGTTGAAATTTAAATTTGGAGATGAAATATGCATATCCAAAATAATGTGCAAAGATGTCATGCATACTTTGATGAAAAGTATCTACATTAAATTAATGCTTCCTTCTCATCTCAATCCATGAGTATATTGGCCAAGGGAAAGCCATTGGTGCCTTTGTTATTAGAATATTGGAGGTTGAATCTCATTAGTGATATCCCTTTATAACATTTTGAAAGCACGAGGATACGGAAACAAAAAGGAAAAGCCAAGATGCGATGTAAATGAAACAAAAGATAACGCTAAATCCTACGAATTGAAAGTGCATGAAAGGAGAGAAGCATAAGCGAATCGAAACCAGATAGAAAGCCAATATGGAAGACAACCCTTTTTATTAATATGCTTTAGAACATCAGGTTACAATCTACGCTCCTCCATTTTTAGGGGACTAGGAGCGTCAAAAATTGTTCTTGTTACATCAACGATTGGTATTCCTTCTTCCGCGTGCCCACATGTAAAATGGGCGGACCAAACATCGCCGCCGCTTGCGTTGATGAGTCTTGACTCCTTGCTGCTCCTCTAATGTTGAGACCCTACGTTCAAGGAAATAGAAAATAGTCAGTAGCACCTGTAGATAAAATGAAACATGCAATCCCCAAGCCTTCAACTAGCGTATGCATAAAATGATTAAAACGATAACTGAAATGGATCCAAATGAGCTAAAAATTTGACAGGGGCATAAAAACCTTACCAGGAAGCCACTGCAAAAGGAACAGTCCAAAAATTTTGCACATATTTCTAATCGCTCCGGGGTGGGACGATTAGAACTATCATAACCTGTCCAAGAGCCACCTCCTAAATGTCAGGTCCAGAAGCCTCCAAATCACCTGCAGAGTTGGGGTTAGGTAAAACGGGGTATTTTGGGATGACCCAGATGGTCATATTTTTCCAATTTGGCCTCTATCACCCAGAATCTGATGATGCTACCTGCATGTTAGTGAAAGCGGGAAATGATAAAAGCATGATCAAAACTTGTCAGAATCACATGAAATTTAAATGACAGCATATGTAAACAACCTAGAATCAGATGCAAAAGAAAAATTAGGGAAATCTACCATAGATTTCTAATCGCTCCGGGGTGGGGCGATTAGGACTGCGATAGTTTGGGGGGCACCCGGGGGCAGGACGCCCACCGTTTGGGACTCTGTTTCGGCACCAATCCACTTGGGATGGGTCCAAAACCTCTTATGGGGTTGTGTCAGCAAATTTGGTGGGATATTGTGGCCAAATGTTTGGGTTTGGGTCCGGATTGCGCTTCCAATAATCACCCAATAACCTCCCTCCAAAAGAGAGATCAAGGATGTGAAAGCACAATCGATGGGTGAGGATGTAATTTGGTAGCACTTCGTTGCTCCAAAGGCTCCTCTCTATTATCTTTTTTGGGTGAGAAGACTCACCAATTTATAGACCTAGGGTCTCTCTCTTTGAATGCGCATGCGAGGGCGCCACTTGAGTTGCTTGTCCTATTTTGGGAGAAAATATTATTCCCTGATTTAGAGTCTCCTTGCATGAGGCCTCCAAAATCAAAGACATGCATGACTGAAGTCTCTCTCCTTGATTTGAAGTCGTTCCTCGCAATTGCATGGCCTGAAGTTGCAGTTAACTGGCGGACCTATCGAGGTTTGACTTTTTGCCAGTCAAACCTGCTATTCGCCCCACCCTAGGGCGAATGTTGATAATCGTCCCTAGGTGGGACGAATACCCATTTGTAATCATCCCAGGGTGGGACGAGTAGGGAGCAAAGTGCCAAAAAGGTGCCAAATTGACCTTTGACCTTCCAAACTACCGTGGGAGTGGTTAGGACCACTGTTTTAACCTCTGGGGGCTGCCCTAGGGGCTATGTGTGTCAATGCGATCGGTGCTTGTTGTCACATAATCGGATTGGTGCTGTTTTGGTGTCTACAGATGCCCCTTTTTGGGAAGCGTTGTGCAAGGCACAACGCTGAGCAAAAATAGATAACCAAAGCACTAATGATTAGGGTTTCTCAATAACCTAACCAACTCTTGATGCCCCAAGTATGGAAAGGGCATGCATTCTTGAATCCTTGCTTTTGACGAGCTAAGGAGCTTAATTCAAGTGTTAACCTTTTTCGGTGAGGTGTTAC
This sequence comes from Wollemia nobilis, assembly GCA_028583015.1. Lineage (NCBI taxonomy): Eukaryota > Viridiplantae > Streptophyta > Pinopsida > Araucariales > Araucariaceae > Wollemia > Wollemia nobilis. Next base: position 4,168,816 of record JAQPPZ010016612.1, read on the forward strand.
TTGATCTTGGACATTGTTCAGTCATGAATAGGCAAAGGGCGCAACCTTTTGTCTATGGGAACCTTGAGTTCATGATTCACGAATGCCAAGTGTTTGATCAGCTTGTGATTATTGCTTGTTTGCTGCCCCAAGCAGGGGCATGATTGTCTTTGTCAATGATCCTTTGAATGCGTGCCATTTCCTTGATTGGGTGTGTTTTTGTTGATTGGTGACTAAGTGTGACTACCCCCTCAAGCGACGAATCGATGAGGGAATGACCAACATGAGAAAAGCGATGAGTCACTTGACCCAAGATGACTTATGTAAGGGTGCCTTCAGTTGTTTTCCGTTGAATGCTTAAGCAGTTTTCGAACATTCTGACCTATTTTTGGTGGGTTTGAACCCTTTTTGTGATGCATTTTGGAGCTAAAATTGTCAAAAATCCATCCTCCCATGGAGCGGTCCGGCTATGGTAGCCTTATTAGGGAGTAGGATAGTGACAATTTGTGACCCCAATATCTATTTTGGATGCCAAGAATGTCAGGCACAAAGGCGCCTTCGTTCGGCAATGTTATTGCTATTTTTGGTTGGGTTTTGACCCTTTTTGTGACGCCATTTGGGGATGAAATTCTCGAAAATCCATCCTCCCGTGGAGCGGTCCAACTATGGTAGCCTTCTTAGGGAATAGGATAGTGAGGATTTGTGACCTCGACGTCTATTTTGCATGCCCGAAATGTCAAGTGCAAAAGCACTCTTATTGGACAATTTTATTGCTTGTTTTTGGTGCATTTGTTTTTGAAATTTTTGCTTTGTAATCGTCCCTGGGTGGGACGAATACAGTTTAGTAATCGTCCCAGGGTGGGACGAGTGCTAACTAGAGCGCTCGTCCTAGGGAGGAACGATTACAAGCTCAAAAGCCTATTTAAGGGCCAAAACTAGGTTTTGGGCTCATTTGCATTTGTTTTTCCTGGCGATTTGGAGCTCTGAGGAGGAGGAGGTCAATTCTGCGAAGCGAAGCGCTACCAAATTTTTCCCGCCACCATGAGTTCATGGACCGGATCATCAAGCGGTGGAGCCGAAGCGAGACCAGTGAGTGCTCTTCCTCTTTATTGTTTGTTTGTGTTACAATTTTAAAACCGCAATTTATTTTTTTCTCTTTTGTATTTTGTTTTTCAAATTAAAAATGAAAACCCTAATTAAATGTGTGTTGTTATGTGTGAATTTTTTTTTATGGCTTCATTAAAACTTAGGTTGAAACCCTAGTGGAAACCATGTTGATTTTGCATTTGTGATAAACTAAAAGAAACCCTAGTCTAACAAAAATCAAAACTTAGCTTAAAAACCTAGGTTAACCCTAGTTAAACAAAGATCAAAACTTAGTTTAAAACTTAGCTTAAAACTTAGTTTAAACGTACCTTAAAAACTTCGCTTAACCCTAGTTTAACAAAGATCAAAACTTAGTTAAAACTAGGTAAATACTAAAAACGTAGCTCAACCCTAGTTATTTTTTGTTTTTTTGTTTTTAATTTATCAGTTGACCTTAAAGTTAAAAACCCTAGGTACTAACAAACTGTTTGTTGATTTTTTTTGTTTTTAATTTATCCATTTAGAGTTAAAAACCCTAGAATTGACAAATTATTATTTTTAATTTTTTTTTTGTTTTTAATTTATCAGTTTAGAGTTAAAAACCCTAGGACCACTAAATTTTTTTTTGAATTTTTTTTTTTTTTAATTTATCAGTTGAATTAGAGTTAAAAACCCTAGGACCTAAAAACTGTTTTTGAATTTTTTGTTTGTTTTAATTTATCAGTTGAACTTAGAGTTAAAAACCCTAGGACTGACAAATTTTTTTTAATTTTTTTTTGTTTTTAATTTATCAGTTTAGAGTTAAAAACCCTAGGACTGAAAATTATTTTTGAATTTTTTTGTTTTTTTTAATTTATCGCTTTAGAGTTAAAAACCCTAGAACTGACAAATTATTTTTGAATTTTTTTTTTTTAATTTATCATTTGACCTAGAGTTAAAAACCCTAGGAACTGACAAACTATTTTTTTTAATTTTTTTGAATTTTGTTGCTCGTTATTTGTCTATTTTTAGCTATACATTGTTTTATGCATTGTTGTATATTCATGTTTTTGTTGTACAGTTTTTCATGGTTTTTAATGTTTTTGTTTTGTTTTCTTTTGCAGGTTGTGAAGAGCCGGTACCGTGTGCCCATAGTTTTCACTGAAGCACGGGAGGCACTGACTTTGGTTGACTAGGAGTGGCTTGATGCCCTTGGGCTCAAGCAGGTGACTCGACTAGAGCTTATGGTCGGGGATCGAGCCTATCTGATGGCCCTGATCAACTTGTGGGATCCCTGGACCAATACCTTCCATCTCCCAACAGGGGAGATGACAATGACCTTGGAGGACGTCTATCAGATTCTATGGATTTCGATAGACGGACTATCGATCAAGATGACATCGCGAGATCAGAGGACAACAATGCTGACATGATGCTTCGGGCATGGGGAGGAGTTAGGTGTGGACAGCCCAGTGGAGAGGGTAGAGGGTGACTGCCAGATTGGTGGGATTTTGGTTCGATGGTGGCTAGAGAGGGGTGTGTTGGGAGTGAGGCACGCAGTACTGATGGGCCTCATTTCCAACATGTTGCTACCCGACTCATCAGGTGCAAGGTTCCTGTGGAACCTACTGGAGGTGGTGTTCAGGTTGGTGGAGTGTCCGACGGAGGCACCTATGATCATGAGATGGGGACAGACTCTACTGGCACAGCTCTATGATGAGTTGTACGAGGTCCACTGCTAGAGGTAGAAGGGGATTGGATGTAGCTATCTATTGCAGTGCTGGGCTTGGCAGCACATAGCGGTGGAGAGGCCGATTGGGTTGCCATGGATGACTCGAGCAGAGATGGTAGACCGAGAGATCGGATACGGGGCATTGTGGCGGAGGTCTGAGGAGCAGGGATAGAGTCGATGGTGGGCAGGTGTCGTAGGGCACTATGTCGATGCCTTCGCTCGGCTTGCTCTAGGGGAGGTGTTCTGGCACCCCTATCGGGACTGTCCAGCCTGGCCTGAGGCTGGAGAGTGGCTGCGATGGGTTCACAGGGGGAGGTGGCTGATTGGGCGGCATGGGACCGAGCAGGAGTTCTTCCCGTATGGTCGGGTGACACGATAGTTTGGGGTGCACTAGGGGTTGCCTGGTGAGCCCTTGATCTATCGACATTGGGGGACGAGAGGACTCTAGTTTGGCCATCATTGCGCCATTGGGTGAGGATTCAGATACAATGATTGACATCCTAGATGTGGATGACATCGGGGTTACCATAGAGTATGACCAGTGGTGGACTTTGCGATGATGGTGAGGCGAGGGGCCTCTAGGAGGTGTAGAGGTGGTAGCAACAGGTGATGAGGGTGCAGAGGCACCAGGAGAGGGTTGGGGGGTTCTACTGGAGGATGTGAACATGGTAGAGGTGGATGATTTTGGGGGGGATTTTGGGGTTCCAGATCAGCCAGAGATGCAGGACGTCCCGAAGTAGTGGGAGCCAGAGTAGGCTGCTATGCTAGAGATGCCAATGCCTCAGGCAGTCTCGGAGGACATGGAGGCAGGGTTACACATTGAGAATGCATGATTGGAGGGGCTACTATGGAGGTGAGATGAGGAGCTAGAGGATGCTCTACGAGAGAGGGATCTCCTACAAATGTAGCTAGTAGAGCAGGAGAACGCATTGGATATGTACCACCGGTAGGATGGGGATACCGATGCTGCATGGGAGAGGGATCTTCTATGGATGCAGCTAGTGGAGAAGGAGAAGGCATTGGTGCAGTGCAATGATGTAGTAGCTTTGTACCATCGATGGGAGGTAGAGTGGTTTTAGCACATGATGGATTTGGAGGGAGAGATTATCCACCTCAGGGGTGGATACCTGAGCCCTCTGGAGGTGGGTCTTCACATCGGACGAGGGGCAATGATACTGAGCAGTCAGCATCATCTCATTGTAGGTGATTGGATGAGGGGGCGCTAGTGGGCATGATGCGAGGGCGAGTAGCAGTCACCCTGAGAGGTCCCATAGGACCCACACCATAGGGGGTAGTTCCCGTCGCATCGATCCTGCATGATCATGGTGGTCGATGCCCTAGGCTTGGGGGTTTTTGAGTTTTTGCTTTGTTGCGAGGTCAGAGGACCGGTTTATTGTAGCTTATAGGCATTTTTGATGATATATATATACATATGACTTTCTTTGTGTTTATACACTTGTCATGGTTTGTTTTTCTGTTTATGCACAGTTATTTATGATGATGTATGCATGTGGTATTATGAATGCGATGTTTCTAATTATATGATGTATGCATATGGAATGAATGAAATGAGTTGTTGATAACTTGTCGATGGCACCATAGACTGTACAAGATTTATTGGCTTTCTATACTTATGTGATGGCTTTGTGGAATGACTTTGCATGTGATAACTTTGTTTTTGTATTTTTGTATATTATCTGATGGTGATGTACGTAATGAAATGTACTAGTTGTTTTTAAAATGTAGTTAAGCTTTTCTGAGATTCAGATATTTTAACTAACTAGCCAAGACTGTACATTTATCTCACAAGACTTTTGAACAAGGTATAAATCAGACTTGAGTTTGACCAAGTTATTTCACATCCCTGTGTGTGCAATTGAGTTCGTTTATGTGGTATTTGTCAGGATACCACCAGTCCAGATAGGCTGTCAACCAAACCTGTACTGAGGATCACCTAATTAGCTCCACTAACTCCGTTGTTGTATTTAGTAAGATTAATCCATGGGACAATCTAAGGTACCATAAGCTAGCTCATCCACATGCAAACATTGGTCTGCTCACACGCAAAGCTAATGTGATAGACATATCGTCATGCATTTAGGATACCGCCATTGCCAGGTAGGTTGTCCACCAAACCCGTAATGAGGATCACCTAGATGGTTTTCGAATGCTGAGAATTCTAGGGATTCAAGTCCAGGATTTTTATTTGCTCAATGTGTTAGGATACTTGCTCGTATACATAGTGATGAAAATCACTGTTTATTTTTCTTTCTTTTTGTTTTTCTTTTTGAGCAAGGATTTTGAATAGTGGTGATAACCACTGTTATTTGATTTTGCATTTTGAGCTTTGTAAGGTTGAGCTTGTAGGTTTGTGGCTTATGAATGGCATTGATCCTTTTAGGCCTTGGGGATGACTACCCATCCTATTCAGGGACGTGTAGTATGAATCCTTACGACTTTGGGAACCAAAGGGGATTAGGGATATTATGAAGTAAGGGCATTGATATTTTAGGCCTTGGGGATGACTACCCATCCTTGTTAGGGGTGTGTAGTATGAATCCTTACGACTTTGGAGACCAAAGGTGATTGGAGATGTTCATGATGATGGCTTGTGGGGATTTTGTTTTTGAATGGCATTGATCCTTTTAGGCCTTGGGGATGACTACCCATCCTTGTCAGGGATGTGTAGTACGAATCCTTACAACTTTGGGGACCAACGGTGATTGGGATTTTTGCTAGTGGTGAAAACCACTATTTATTAGGGGGAATTGATGGGGAAGAGCTTGTCCTTTTGTCAATTCTCAACACTCTTGAACCATTCGCATAGGGGGATGAGCAGGCTAATCTTTCACCTATGGTATCCTAGACCCGCTTTGTAGTTTTCATCTTCCATTCACACAACTTGGGAATTATTTTATGTGTTTTAACTTGTGTAGGGATGTTACATAACGAGGCGTGACCCAAGTAAAACTTTCCCTTGTAAAATCTATTTAACTTTGTACAGTTTTTGGCTAGAAATTTAAAGACAACTGAATGATGAAAACCCTACATACATTAGGAGACAACTGACTATGCTAAAAATGGGGATGGTGTTATTCTGGATGTATGTGTTTATAAAATGGGTGGAATGTGGAAAATGAAGGAATTGCCGAGCAATTACAGTCTATGGTGTTTGGGACATGTATGACCAACAAATATGCAATGTATGGATGCGATGCCTAATGCAACTTATATTTTTGTATTTTGATTTTTATGAGTATGCATGGAATTGAGATGCAATTTTTTTGTTATTTTTGATGATTTTATTATTTTTGTTTGTTTTTGAATATTTATTTTGACCAAGCGGTTATGGTAACCCTTGGAGCTTTTGGTTTGACCAAAGGGTTTATGGATACCTTTGGGGCATTTTTGGGGTTGACCAAGCGATTGTGGGAATCCTTGGAGCTTTTGGTTTGACCAAAGGGTTTATGGACACCTTTGGGGCATTTTGGGTTGACCAAAGGGTTTATGGACACCTTTGGGGCATTTTGGGTTTGACCAAGCGATTGTGGGAATCCTTGGAGCTTTTGGGTGGACTATGGCTCTCTCTAAATGTGGAATGGCCTCAAATGACTGATGTTCAAGGGTTCTAGTTCCTTGATTCCTTCAAGAGAGGTGAGCCGGTATGTTCCAGGTCCTATTTTACTATCAATCACATAAGGACCTAACCAGTTTGCCATGAACTTGTCCCTTAGATGGGGCGACAAATTAGAATTTTGTTGGTTCTCTTTTAAGACCAAGTCACCAACCTGAAAGTCCCTTAGGTGAACCTTCATGTTGTATGCTTTCTTAAGTCACTCTTGATAGATACGCAAATGCTCGAGAGCATTGATGCATCGTTCATCGAGCAATGTAAGTTGGTCTAACCGAGCCTGCCGTGCAGTGTCATCATCGATGAACTCTTGCATTGATATGCGCAGTGAAGGGATTTCCAACTCGAGAGGCATGACTGCCTTGGAGCCATACACCAGAAAAAATGGAGTTGCCCTAGTGGGCATCCGAATGCTAGTGCGATAAGCCCATAGGGCAAGTGGGATTTGAATGTGCCAATCCTTATGACTATCTACGATGGTCTTTTTGAGGATGGTGACTAGCATTTTGTTTGACGCCTCTGCTTGCCCATTTGCCTACGGATAATAGGGTGTTGAAAAACTATGCTGAATTTTGTACTTTGTTGTCAAAGCATGCACATATTTATTCTTGAATGACGTCCCATTATCCGAGATGATCTTGGATGGAATACCAAAATGACATATGATGTTATGTAAAATAAACTCCGCAATGCGGGTTCCAATCGTAGAGGTTAGCGAAATTGCTTCCACCCACTTGGTGAAGTACTCTGTGGCCGTTATGATGAACGTGTGATGACCTGACGATGTAGGGGAGATCTTTTCGATTAGATCAAAGCCCCACTACAAAAAAGGCCAAGCCGATTGGATCGGTTGCAAGGCCTGAGAAGGTACGTGTGTCAAATTGGCATGGTGTTGACACTTCATGCACTTCTTTACATATGCGCAACAATCTCGCTCTAAATATGGCCAATAATAGCCCATGCAGAGAATGCACTTTGCGATGGCCATACCGCTGAAGTGGCCACCGCATGTACCATCGTGGGCTTGGGTGATCGCCCAAGCGGACTCCTGCTGGTCCAAGCAACGGAGGAGGATTCCTTCATAGCTCCGACGATACAAAATGTCTCCTAGCAAGACATGTTTTGCCGCTTTCTATTTAAATGATCTTTTTACGGCTTATGTCAATCCAAGTGGGAGGTTACCTAACTTGAGGTAATCCCTAATGGGTGTGTACCAATCCTACTAATCAGAAACCTCGATGGTATGAATGGCCAATCCCTCTTGAAGTTCATCCCTAGCAAAAGTTGAGTGGGAAAGAACTTGTAAAAATAGCGTTGTGTTGCTATTAAGAGGGGTCGGGGAGAACAAGGACCCCTAGTTGGCTTGAGTCAGACAATCATGGATTCGAGAGAACCTATCCTGAGATGGTTCAATCTGGATCAGGTGGATTCCTGGTGTTAGGTCAGAGCTTGCATGCTCCATCATGGATTGCGATAATGTTTTGACCTGAATGGTTGTCATCTCACCGGAAGGGTCTTGCGGGATTAGTGACCCCAAGGAGGCCATAGTGTCCGCAAAATGATTCGATGATCGAGGGAGTGCCTCGATGTCGTACCATTCAAGCTGTGCCAAGAATTTGTCCACAAGGGCTTTGTAGGCCTGTAGAACTGGGCATTTACATTGGAATACCCCTTTGACTTGATTGACAATTAACAGTGAATCACCAAAGATGTTTAAACGTTTGATGTTCATGGTGATTGTTGTCTGAAGACCTATGAGCAAGGCTTCATATTCTGCATTGTTGTTGGTGCACGAGAAGTCTAATTTAAATGATAGAGGCATTGGAGCCCCTTGCGGTGTGAAGAATACAATTCCCATGCCACCTCCTTGCTCACATTTAGAACCATCGAAGAATAGGGTCATGTCAGCTTGTGACTCAGGCTCATTAGAATCTGGCGATTCTAAAACATGGAAGACCCCATCATCAGGTAGTTCTATGGTCAGAGGCTGATCATCTTCAAGAGGAGCCTCTGCTAGTTGATCGATGATGACTTGACCTTTTATGGATTTTTGTCCAATGAATTCTATGTCAAACTCCATCAACAACATGATCCATTTCATCATGTGGCTACTATGATAAGTATGACTCATCATGTATCGTAATGGATTCTCCTTAGACACAACATACGTCGTATTGTTGAGCATGTAGTGGCATAGCTTTTTGGTAGCAAACACCACTGCCAAGTAGAGCTTCTCAACGTATGCATAGTTAAGTTCATAACTGACCAGGGTGCGGCTAAGATAGTAATTAGCCTATTCTTTGTGTAGTTCATTTTTTTGGGATAGCATGGCGCCTAGTGCCACCTCAGTAGCTGAGATGTATAAGTAGAATGACACTCCTGGTCTAGGTGGTGCCAATACCGATGGTGAAGCCAAGTATTGTTTAATATCATCAAAGGCTGACTGGCACTCGTCATCCCAGTGAAATGCTACCCCCTTGTGCAATAATTTATTCATGGGTCGGCACTTGTCAGATAGCTGCGCTATGAAGCGCTTGATTGACGTGACCTTTCCCTGCAGACTTCTGAGCTGCTTGATGGTAGTTGGGGGAAGCATTTCAAGGATTGCCTTGACTTTGTGTGGGTCTACCTCGATTCCTCATTTGGAGACTATGAAACCCAAGAGCTTTCCAGATGTGATGCCAAATACGCACTTCTTGGGGTTTAGTTTGACTTTATGTTCAATGAGGCGATCGAGGATCTTGCTTAAGTCATCGAGATGATCTCGGGCGCAAAAGAGATTTGGCCAACAAATCATCCATGTAATCTTCCAAAGTTTTATGCATGTGATCATGGAAGATGTACGTCATGGCACGTTGGTAGGTGGCGCCAACATTTTTAAGGCCAAAGGGCATGACCTTATAACAAAATGTCCCCCAAGGCATTGTGAACGCCATTTTTAGTTGGTCCTCGGGATTGATACGAATCTGATTGTATCCCGAGAAACCATCCATGAGGGAAAGCATTTCATGGCCCGCTGTAGCATCTACCAATGCGTCGATGCTAGGCAAGGGGAAATCATCCTTAGGACTCGCTTTGTTTAGATCTCAAAAATCGGTGCATATGCGAATCCTCCCATCGAGATTTTTGATGGGCACCATGTTAGACAACCATGGTGGGTAATCCACGCAGATGACAAACTGTGCATCCAACAACTTTTGTAGCTCATATTTGACCATTAAGGCTACTGTTGGATGCATCTTACGTAGTTTTTGCTTCACTGGCTTGACTGTCGGATCAAGCGTTAGATTATGCATGACTAGCTACGGATCTAGCCCCAGCATGTCTTTGTAGGACCATGCAAAAACCTCCTTCTTCTCTTTGAGAAGGGCAATGTAGTCGGCTTGCTCTTCGAGGGATAGACTTACCCCCAGCTTGATGATTTGCAAATTCATTGGATCTAAGCCGATGTCTACGTCAGTCATCTCCTCGACCGACATGTGGGACCCATCCTCCAACTGGTGTGGAGTTGGGATCAAGTGGATATCATTTGCTGAATTTAGATCATCGTTCGAAACGTCGGGTTCCTCTTCAGCATGGAAGACATCCTGAGTCTATCTTGGGGTGAAATGGAACATCCCACCGCAAGGCCAGTACTTTGATGGGGATGGCGGTGTGTCAGCGCGATCCCAGTCTATAGCATCTAGGTCTAGATGCAATGACCATGTTGGGTCGGCTGGATTATGGATGGGGGTGGTTAAGTCAATGGAGATCATGTTAATGAAATGATTTTGGTCTCCATTACCATGGGTGTGGTTACTCGGACATCCTAGGTGATCTTTGTGCTCCGGATCTGGCTCTATGGGTACTGGCACAAATGGATCGGCCCTATGTGTGGATAAGAGGATAGGGTCCGCCCTAGGCACTGATGGCTCTATAGGGTCTCCAGGAGGAAGATGTTCTCTGTATACCTAGAGTGGCGGGTGCAGTAATTGGTCCAACTATGCCTGGTTTAGGTGCCACCTATGCCTTGGCCCTATGTGTAGTTGTTCAAACATGTCATCTATGTCCAAGGGATATTGCTGCTGTCGCATATGATTGAGATAGGCCATCTCAGTTTCATCTTCATAATCACTGTCGGAGATCCAAAGGCCTTCGTTGGCTCCAATAACTATTTGCGACATATGAGGCTCATCTTGCTCGAGCAAATTAATGTGGTCCCATCGAGGTTGTTCCGCTCTTTGTGAGGGGACCTGATTCTCTTGAGGTGGCATATGCTCAATTGGAGCATCCAAAGGGAACATTGTCAGGAAGCTCTCCTGATAATCATCCATGGGAGTCACTTGTGAATGATTGCTATCAGACTCGAAAGGATCCCAAGGTGCTACCTCATACTCCGACTCATCTTCTGAAGACCCTTCTTGGTCTTGTCTATATCCCTCTTGTAGGTGAGTCCTCGAACTTTCTCCCTTTTTGACCGAAGGGAAAGGGTTGTTAAGGTCAACAAGGTTGGTTGTTAGCAATGGGAGATAATCCCCCAATGTATATGTTGTGTTAGGATTGGCATATGGATCTAATGCCAACCCATCCTTGTTGCCTATCCCTAGGCCTTGCATGTTCTCTACCAAGATGTCCAGGGGTAGGGGGTGGTTGAACCCTACTCTTGACTTGTCATACGACATTTGATATCTTGGTTGGCAAAGAACATGCACTCCTTGCTCATACCTGCCCAACCCATATCCATGCCAATTACATTGGCCAAGATATCTCAAAGTGAAATCTGGGTTGGACAAATAGTTGACGTCCTCAGCAAAGGGCTCTTCATCTTCGTCTTCTTGCATGTAAGGTTCAATGCCATTATCCAGGCCCCCATAAACAAAGTTTGTCTGATTGGGTGGGTAGCCTAGAGGAACCACAGAGCCGATGGGGAGTCGAGGTCTCCCCATGTCCTGCATGGACTCAAGTGTGGGTGTTGCTACAATGTTCCACACTAGATACTCCCCCAGGCCCGTGTTGGCCATCTCAACGGTGATCGTTGGTGGTTGAGGGGGAGCGAATGGGAGTTCTTCCTGAGTCCACTCCATGTAGGGTGAACTAGGCATCTCGACTTCCATTCGGCTAGGCATCTCTTCGGTAGAGATGGTTGAGACGAGGGGTGGTTCCTCTTCTAGGGGTTTCTTTCCCTTGTCCTTCGGTGTGGCCCTCGTAGGTGGCATCGTTGGTGAAGGACCAGATGAGGAAGATGGACCCTGATGGGGATTTGATGGACTTGTCAATGGGGATGCCTACGGAATCGGACCCTGGTTAGATGGATTCAACTAAAAATCCAAATGCATTGATGGAAGGGTCGATTGTGGCATTAGCTGCACCGTATTGCAGTACTTGAAGGGCTCTAAGTCTATCGGGACTACATGCACCTATCCTTCAAATGTATACTTTAGGCACTGATGAGCTATTGAAGGGACACACTTCATGTCCCTGATCCAAGGCCGCCCCAGCAAGATATTATAGGCCATCTCACCTTCCAAGATGTGGCACAATGTATGAATAGTCTTTTGTCCCACTTGGATGGGTAGGACAATTGTGCCAACCATCGAGCATATTGCATCATTGAATGCTCGAAGAGTATAGGTGGAGGCCACGATGTGAGATGCCGACAACTTCAGATGTTTCAATGCTGCTATTGTAATTATATTACTGGATGAGCCAGTGTCCACCAACACCCTCTTATACGGAATCCCGTTGACCCGTGCAATGACGTGCAGGGGTGGATCCGCCACATCACCAGTCACTGATTTCAATTCATCTTCTCTAAAGGTGATGACTGGTTTTGTACATTGTTTTACATGTCCCACAAAGTTGTTGAAAGAGTTTGCTTCATGGGGCTGCAACTCGATGGCTTTTAATATCTCCATTAGAGCCTCCCGATGGGGCGATGATTGTTGAATGAGCTCGTATATGGAGAGCCTAGCCGACGTGGTCCTTAGACTTTGGGTAAGTCTAGTCCGAATCATGGCCACTGGTCTAGGGGCGGGGAGGTTGCGTAGGGTGCTGTTGAGGTTGTGACGTCGATGGAACCTCTCCTATGGCCACCGCAGGGGCAGCTCCTGGGTACCTCCTGTTCCTAGTCACTATGCTTATCATCCCTACATACCCCTGCATGGGGCAATTTTGTGTCACCTCATTGACTTGAAGGGGTTTTGCCTATGCATCATGGGTAGGTAGGGGGTCTCTGAAGACTCCCATCTATTGGTTGTTTGGCGCTACGGGGTTGTCCACTGCCAACGTCTTGTTGTCGATTAGGTCTTGCACCAAGCCTTTAAACTTCCAACATGCATTAAGGTCATGTCCCTTCCGTCTGTGGAACCTACAGTACAAGTCCTCCCTGTACCCCTTAGGCTTTGGCGCATTGGGGTCTATGGTTTGAATCTCGGGCAGGTTGATCAAGTTTGTCGCTGACAAGCGGTCAAACAAGGAGTCCCTGGACTCTGTGTAAGGTGTGAATTGTCGCCTAGGGTGACGCTGCTGATTTTGTTCTTGCCTCTAATTTTCTCTGTCATAACTGTTAAGAGGCACCGCCTGATAGTTAGCCTTTTGGGGCTATGTTGCTTGTGCAGGCTTAGGGACATTTATAGCAACCTGATTGACCGTAGCGGGTTTCTGTTGCATGGTCCCTATTTTGGTGTTCTTAGACCATTCTTTCTTCTTTGGCTTGGCAATCTCGCCATCCTGTATCTTGATCTCCTCAATGATTCTGGCTTGTGCCAGAGCTTCCTCTAAAGTGGCATATTGCTGTAGCTGCAATAGCATGGAGATCGATCTCAAATAGCTCTTTGAGAACATTTGGGTCAGGTCGGACATGGGAGGGAGGTAGGGCAGCTTTGAAAGCAACGTCCTCCATCGGTTCCCATATGCCGCCATGGTTTCTTCCTCATACTACCTGAGGCTAGCTAGGTCGCTTAGTGATGCCTTTTTCTTGGTGTTGAAGGTGAAGCATTCGAGGAACGCGTCCACTAGCTGATCCAAGTTACTGATGCTATGTTTTGGCAACTGAGTGAACCAATCCGAGGCAGGGCCTACGAATGTGGTTATAAATGTTCTTAGCAACAAAGCATCATTGTCCTGAATGCCAAAGCATTGGCTCAAGAATCTAGTCACGTGCTCTTGGGCATCCTCCTCTCCTCTAAAGAGTGCCAACTAGGGCAGTTTAAAGTGTTCAGGGTATGGGGGTGCCGGCACTGATGGATGCACAGGGTGACTATGGAGTTGGCGTAAAGTGGGCTTTTGGGGCCCAGAAGTCTTGGTCTCCATAGACTCTAAGCGCTCTAACAGTGCTTTATATGCATCGAAGGATTTGATCTCTTCCTCCTTGGTTTGCTCCCATTGTGGGTTGCGGGGAACTTGAGGCCTATGGAGGGGTAGCTAGACAGCATCCCCCTTGCCTTGGTAGGGCATTTCAGCCCACTCTTCTTCTTGCTCATACTCCTCATAGGCTTCTTGAGGAGTGCCTAGGCGAGACCTATAAACATGGGTGGGTGCCCATGGAGGGTGCCCATCATTGTTTCTGGGAGTGGCCTCTCGCTCAGGTCTAGGAGGTCTTGGAGGCAATGTTTGATAAGGTCACGGGGACCTGTCTCGCACCAAGGGGTTGTGCCTCTCATACACTTCTACTTTATGTGTGCGAGGGGTTGGGACCTTCTCAGGCATAGTGTTCTGAAGCAATTCGGTTGTCTGACATTGAATGCACTCTTTGCTAAGGTGATACAGATGCTCTAACTATTGTTGATCTTGCCTGAGCTGCATGATTTGCGCTTGGTGGGTGACATGTTTGGCAAATTCCAAGTCAATTTGTTCCATCGTCTTGTGTTTAGGAAGCCTAGATGCCTCTCCTACATGTCTATCTCGGTCATGGTGATCCGAGATCCCTATGGGTTGCTTTCCTCTATCGAGGTTAGCGGCATTCACCCGAGGCTTTGGCCTCAATGGGTGATCCTGATACATAGCAGGTGTGGAGGTGCATTGCTCCCACATTGTGTATTGCTCTTGAGGAATGTAGTGGTCTTCCTCGTACTCCCTTTCGTATGTGTGAAAGGGGCGGGCAGAATTGGCTTGCCCTATCTAGAGAGCCTTGTGCTCTGGATTTTGTCTAGTGTTTCTAATAGTAATAAGGGGTAAAGGAGGGATGACGAAATCATGTGGCCCCTCCTTATGGACCCTATGTTGCTCTAGCGCTTCATCACTAGGCCACTCATAACGAGCGTCTAAGGGAGCCCTCCTATCTATGTTGAGTGCCACGTGTATGTCCTCCTCTTGAAAGGATCTATGCTGAGTGGGGGTGCCCCTCAAAGAGGTGCCTCTATAGTCCTATTCTATAATGGCATGATGTGGACTATCTTGTGTGTCAGGCCACCAAGGTGGGATGACCAAGTCCTCAGGACTATATCGGAGGTGACTTGTCCCCCTTTGTGCACTCTCTGTAGCTCCTGCCCGTGATTGGGCTTGGCTACAGGTGTACACCATGGTGATGTTTACCTAAATATGTGTACATTTTTATCTTCTTTAGGATTTCTTATGCTACACTAAATAGAAGGGAAACACACAATTAAAGCAATGATTATCTTGTTTATAGATTAAAAGTGTGCCCTAAATCTGGTTCAGTGTGTTTTGATGTTTGTTTTGACAGCTTTGTAAAGAACATTTTGTAACAAATGCAATATGATAGCTCTTATGACTCCCAAAAAGGTCACCCCTTCGATATACCACTGCCAGGCCGTTATACCGAACCTCTCTATATACCTGCCCTTACGTGAGGGAGACTATAGGTACGTGAGAGCAAAACAGTACATGGAACATAGGCGGTACGGAAGGGGAATCACTCTGTTTATGACACCTACCATAGAAGACTTATCCTCATGCACTGGGAATCACCCCCGCTACACTTGGTCAGCTTTCATCAGGATTTACGTCTAGCAATAGTCACGATCGGGGTTATGTATGCAATATTTCAAGCCAAGGTGGTGATGAAATCCACCGTTGGTCTTGATCAAGGGTTGGGGTTTTACGACCAACTCCTTGTTGTTTCAATTACCACGTGGTGTGTGGGGTTATTTTTAATTTGCATAAATGAAGAAAACAAGCATTCAAACTCTCCTATGCAAGAAAATAACCAGAAAATAGAAAACAGAAAGCAAAAAATGACAGAAGGTGTTTAGGACCCCTACCTCTTCTCTGCCCAAATCGGATGCCTCTGAATTTCTGCCCTAAAATTACATAGAGAGCTATTCATCCTTGGGTGAAATGAATAATAGAACTGTATTCATCATAGGGTGGGGTGAATGCCCATTCATCCCTGGGTAAGATGAATTCCAGCTCTGTACTCGTCATAGACTGGAACGAACAACAGTCCAACATTTGAAAACTTGGTACCTGCAAGCAAAAACAAGCAAATTTTGATCAAAAATTTAATCTTAAAATCAAGGGATAGAGGTCCCACCATGATCGCCACTGAAAGCACGAGGATACAGAAACAAAAGAGGAAATCCCAAGATGCGATGTAAACAAAAGCGAAAGATAACGCTAAATCCTACGAATTGAAAGTGCATGAAAGGAGAAACATAAACCAATTGAAACAAGATAGAAAGCAAATGTTGAATACAACCATTTTTATTAATTTTCTTTAAACATCATGTTACAATACGTCTCCTCCATTTTTAGGGGCTAGGAGCGTTAAGTATGGCTCTTATTACATCCACGAGATGATATGCTTTCTTCCGCATGCCCACATGTAAAATGGGCGGACCAAAACATCACCACCGCTTGCATTGATGAGTCTTGACTCCTTGCTTCTCCTCTAATGTTGAGACCCTATATTCAAGGAAACAAAAAATAGTCAGTAGCACTTGTAGATAAAATGAAACATGCAATCCCCAAGCCTTCAATTAGTGTATGCATAAAATGATTAAAATGATAACTAAAACATATCAGAATGAGCTAAAAATTTGATAGAAGCAATAAAAACTTACCAAGAAGCCACTACAAAAGGAACAGTCTAGAAATTTTGCACAGATTTCTAATCGCTCTAGGGTGGGACGATTAGAACTGTCATAACCTGTCCAAAAGCCACCTCCTAAATGTCAGGTCTAGAAGCCTCCAAATCACCTACAAAGTTGGGGTTAGGTAAAATGGGGTATTTTGGGATGACCCAGATGGTCATATTTTGCCAATTTGGCCTCTATCACCCAGAATATGATGATGCTACCTACATGTTAGTGAAAGCGGGAAATGATAAAAGCATGATCAAAACTTGTTAGAATCACATGAAATTTAAATGACAACATATGTAAACAACCTAGAATCAGATGCAAAATAAAAATCAAGGAAATCTACCATATATTTCTAATCACTCCGGGGTGGGGCGATTAGGACTACGACAGTTTGGGGGGCGCCCGGGGGCAGGACGCCCGCCATTTGGGACTCTGTTTTGGCACCAATCCACTTGGGATGGGTCCAAAACCTCTTATGGGGTTGTGTCAAAAAATTTGGTGGGATATTGTGGCCAAATGTTTGGGTTTGGGTCCGGATTGCGCTTCCAATAATCACCCAATAACCTCCCTCCAAAAGAGAGATCAAGGATGTGAAAGCACAATCGATGGGTGAGGATATAATTTGGCAGCACTTCATTGCTCCAAAAGCTCCTCTCTCTATATTTTTTTGGGTGAGAAGACTCACCAATTTATAGACCTAGGGTCTCTCTCTTTGAATGCGCATGCGAGGGCGCCACTTGAGTTGCTTGTCCTATTTTGAGAGAAAATATTATTCCCTGATTTAGAGTCTCCTTGCATGAGGCCTCCAAAATCAAAGACATGCATGACTGAAGTCTCTCTCCTTGATTTGAAGTCATTCCTCGCAATTGCATGGCCTGAAGCTGCAGTTAACTGGCGGACCTATCGAGGTTTGACTTTTTGCTAGTCAAACATGATATTCATCCCTGGGTGGGATGAATACCAGTTTGTAATCATCCCAAGGTGGGACGAGTAGGGAGAAAAGTGCCAAAAAGGTGCCAAATTGACCTTTGACCTTCCAAACTACCGTGGGAGTGGTTAGGACCATTGTTTAACCTCTTGGGGGTTGCCCTAGGGGCTGTGTGTGTCAATGCGATTAGTGCTTGTTGTCACATAATCGGATTGGTGTCTACACATTTTTAATAATTTATAATAAAGAAATACATTTAAGTATATCAAATCATAATGACAAATTAGAAAGCATTGGTGTCTTCTCCCTTTCAAACAATTTTGTTTTAAGTTATCATTGATGATAACCTTTTATTTATCTTTCATGCTTCAAAGGATATGTTCTATAAGTGAATCATTGAATTTTATCTAAACCTATTGGTAAAAAAATGATTATATGAGGAAGGTTTGATCTATTCTATATACATTTATATCACATTATGTATTTGAACATCACCTTATTGTGTCATCCCTTTCCCAAATAATTGGTATAATATCTTCTTTTATATGACTGGATGGTGTCATTTCATATTGGCCTCAATACCAATGTAAGCCTCACCTTTTCATTATTTCATGAAGGATTGATATATTTTTTGTACCTTTATTAAGAGGACAATGCAATTCATAAGTAGGATTTATTGGACCATTTGTACATTCATTATGGCTAGGGATTTTTACTATCCCTAATATCTATTTGGATCCTAAAATTAGATTATAGGATGTGTTAGAATATATGATGCAATATTATTGGCTAAGGATGAAAATATTTATTTAATTGTATGGTTTCTCTAGATTTAATTCTACAAACATATATAATGTAATACTATGGGTATTCTTTATATAATCCTATAGATGTTGGTTATGTAATTCTATGACTATTCTATAAATAAGCCCATAGAATTTCTATAAATAAGACTACATGTAATAGTGATGTGTTAGAAGAAGCTAATTATTATGTAATATTGGATGATGACTTTTCATATCAGCTCTTATGATACAAGACTCATCTATCAATTATTAGAGGAAGGATTAATATAGTAAATGAGGCTTTAGCAAGAGCAAACACTAGAATTCATGATTAATATTCACTATCACACTTGACCATTTTTATGGGTGAGGATGATATCATCTCTAATATCTTCTCTTATTGAACCCTTAAATAATGGATGGGTGTTGAAATATGTAACATCATCTAATTGGTTAGGATTATAGTGTTTATATAAGCCTATGTACATTATTGATGTAGGTCTATAGGTGTTCACAATGCGTAGACACCAAAACCTAGCCATTTGTCCTCCATCCATGCTTTCCCACCATTTTCACCCACTATTCATATATATTTATATTTATATATATTTAATATTAATATTTTATATATATTTAATAAATATATATTTATATAAGTGAATTAATCCCAGCCATCCGATTTCATTTAATCTTGTCCGTCCATCCACATCAATCCATGCCACACCCTAAATTTAATATCCACCCTCCGATGTGCTTTTATCTCAGCCACACGATTAGTGTCATTGAAACCCTAGCATGCCCTAGGTTGGATTATAAATAGGAGCCATTTTGATGGCTCAACCCCTAAGCAACTTGAGTTTTTAGAGTCCTTGAGCAATTTGTACCCTGAGATTCCTTGAGTTTCATCTTCCCTTGGAGTATTCGAGTACTTCTACCTCCATCCTCGCTCATCGTAACCCCCACAGCCATCGCCATCCATTTCCCTCACTAGATCTGCTTCTATAGAATCTTTCCTCAGCCATCGAATGCCTTCGAGCACTTTCTATCATCGTCGAGCACCTCTGGGTGCTTCCATTGCTAAGCACCTCTAGGTACCTCCCTACTAGTCCCGAGCACCCACGGGTATTTTCTACAACCACTAGGCACCCACGAGTATTTTACGTAAGTATTCTGAGGACCTCCTAGCCTTCGAGCGATGCTAGGGCATCATCATACCTATCAACTACAACAAAATCTCACAGATCAGAAGACAGCAAGCAAGGTAAATCTATTGTTTATTATTTCATTTTATGCATTTTCATGTATGTTCACTCTAATTTGTAGTAGATAGTTAGGGTTTTACTATTGCTTATAGAGGGCCTCACATTGTGGAGCCCTCACAGGTATTACTAATCTAGTTTGTTGTGTCATTATGTGTAGATATGAAGGTGCTACATCAACATTGGATAGTTGTTTAAGCTGGAGTGGCTCGACATCGGATATCAAGAAGCCCACTCAACTCTATTGGGAGCAAGGATGCACCTGAAGACACCACCAACCTTGTTTTCTAGGGTTTCAGAGAACCCTAACCATTTGTAAATATATATAAAAAAGGATTCAAGGATCCACATTGTAACAATGGAGTTTTTAGGCTCCCCCCATTAATATAAGATCATCTATTGTGCAATTCTGGTTTCCTTGTGTTCAATTTATTTAGCATTGTTTGGTGTTGCATTTTTGCATATCTTCAAATGGTGATCATGGTGGGACCCCCTAAGGGTTTCTATTTATGATTTGCCTTACTAATTTACTTGCTATTTTCTATCATCTTGCAGGGTTTTTAGAAGCACAGATTTCATAGATTTCATTGGATCTAGGGTTTTTGAAAGTTCATAGAAGTTGCAGAAGGTGCATGAAATACCCAATGATACTCGAAGGCCATCCAAAAATACCTAAGTGCATTTCAGAAATACCCAGGGATATTTTACAGAGATCTAGGACAAATACATAGGTCATTTGTAAGTCTGCTAACCAAACCCTAGTTTTTCTATTTACGTTTTTTGGTTGTTTTATGTCTTTTTAGGATTTTGATATAAAAATAACTTCATTAATTAATATAGAAAAGAACATTCATATTAGCATGCATTTTAGGATTTAAATTAATCATTTGCATCCATTCACAACTTCTATTTGAAATTTTTGAGTTTTTATTATGTGAAAAATAAAAAATAATATTGCATTCTGATTGCATGTAAATCAAAATTGCATAATTAGTTTACATTATTAGGGTTAGAAATATCTATTTTTAGTGGTCTAAGTAGGAACATTATTCATATACCAAGAGTATCCTTATACTTGGGTGATTCCATATAGAGGAATAGATGAACCCCCTAAATATTTAGAGAGGGTCTTAAGCGGTGTACTCTATATCCTTTGGAGAAATTGGTATTATGAATAGTGGCTTCTGATTTAGACCATTGAAAGTGGTTATTTTTCTAACATTGTTTGAACACAATAGAAAATTAAAAAATTTTAAAATTAACCACACACTGCATGATTCACATTCAATAGTAGTGGTTGGATTTCATCACCAACCATTGCTTGAGATTTGGTGATGGTGGCATTCATCTCCATCCACCAATCTCTACCCTTAGAAACCCTAGGTCACCCTCAAGCAAACTTGTTGGATTTCATCACCAACAAGAATCTCATTGCCCCAACTTAGCCATATTTTTTACCTTTATTTTATTAATTCATATTAGTACATTTGAAACACACAAGATTGAAACCTAAGGAAATGAACTCACATTAAAATGAGATAACCAATGAACAAGGTAAGACACATGTGTTAAACAAACTTAGCATTGGTTGTTTGTTTTTATTGTGAAAATTTAAATTGGGTGTTTCATTTTATTGCATAATCTGTATTTTGATTTATTTGCTTTATGGTCTTAACAAGAAAACAAAAACAAGCATTAAATCAAGATAATCAAATGGAACCTTCATCCACCTTCCCAACCACTTCTGTGGTAGATTCCCTGAATGTGACATGCATAGATTTATCTATAGGTCCATCACATTCTTTGCCATCCATAACCTTTCATATGGCTATGCCCCAAGAGGAGTCAACCTCCCCTACCATCGACCATCACATTACCCATATAGACATGGCAAGAGTAGAAGCTCTCATGAAGTCTTCTAATTATGTCTTAGAGTCCATTCCCAATTCACCTAGACAGGATCCTACTTTACAGCAAGAGCCTATTTATTCCTAGCCACCATCCACCTTTACCCAGGTGTATACCAACCCTATTTTTGAGGCATCAATTGCACCTTCCTCCCATATGTCCATTCCCCAACCCTCATGTGCTCCTAGCACCTCATACACTTCCACTTACACCAACCCCTTGTATGAAGCACATGTAAATGTTGCTTCACAAGTTTTAGCCTCACAAGTTGCCATACCTAGTGTAACTTGTCCCCAAGCCACATCTTCCATACCATATACCTCCATACCCTTAGCTTCTGATAGAGAGATTAGTGAGGCATGGGAACACCTAAACAAATTTCTTAGACAACATCAAAATGCTCAACAACAAGTACAGGTGAACCCTAAGCCTTTACATAACTCTAGACTGTCCTTGTTAACCAGGGTCCATCATGGGCACCACAATCTTCTATGGTTTCTATCCCTATTCCCCCACCAAGCCATACCATCACCCATCCTATTCCCATTGGCCAGCCTAGCCATAACCCTCATACATCAACATCATTCCATAATTCCCCATATTTTCATCATCAATCTCCCATTCATCAATTTCCATCAAATTCACCTAGCCATCATTACCAATCTCATCATCACTTAGTCACTCCACAACATTTCTCCACTCCACCACAAAATCATCAGGTAATTCAAGGCTTCCACATTCCTAAGGAAGACCCTCGAATTAAGGCCATGCAAAAATAGATAGATCAATTGATACAATATACTCCTAGTTTTTCAAATCAGAAACCAACCTTACGCCAATTGATCAATCAACCAATTCATCCTTTGGTACCATCCCCACCATATATGATAGATTTCATGATACCTAAGTTTGACAAATTTAAGGGAACTGAGGATCCCAAAGAACATGTGAGCACTTTTGTACATGCATGCTTTAGAATTCAAAATGACAATGCTCTCATGCTTCAAAAATTTCCTCAAACATTAGGAGGAGATGCCATAGAATGGTATAATCAATTGCCAAGCCATAGTATTTATACTTTTGAGCAATTGATTGATCAATTATTTGAGTGTTTCATCTTAAATGTTAAAAATAAGATCTCATTATCTAATGTCTATGCTTTAAGACAACATGATGATGAATCTATCTATGATTTTAGAAACCGTTGGAGGGTTGTCATCACTAAATTGCCATTCACCCTACCAATGGATGAGCTAATTAAGTTATTCACCAAGAGTTGCTTAAAACCTATCTCTTGGATGCTTCAACTACGAACTTATCAATCATTTGAAGAAGCTTTAGCTCAGGCTAGTGTCATTGAGGAGATCAAAATCCAAGAAGGCATACTTAAGCCTAAAAAGAAAGAATGGCAAAATAAGGGCCAATACAAAAGCAACTATTCTGGCCAACCAAAATCAACATAGGCTACCCCAACCAATCAGCCCAATCAAGTTAATCAAGTGGTCATGAGCCAATCGGTAATGGCTCAACAACAATCCATGCAACAAACACCACAACAAATTGCTTATCATGTGGTACCCTCAACAACTCAAGCCATGCAGAACACAGTGCCAGCTATGGAAAACCATCCCCGATGATAGTATATCCAACAAAATCACCAATACACCCCCTTAGCCAAGTCATATGCTTCCCTTTTTGAAGGTTATATGACACAAACAAACTTGCTTTACCCAAAATCAGACCTGATGATCCCACCAAACATAGTAAACACTATCAGGAGCATCTATTTTATCCTTATCATAGGCAAAATGGGCATGACATTAACAATTGCCATTCATTTAAAGACATAGTTCAAGACCTCATTGACTTGGGGGTGATCAAGCTTGATAATCCCCTCGCTCAAAAAAATCAAAACCTTGGTATATTTCAAACACCACTTCCTCATCATGAGGAGGTGCAACCAAATGTAGGAGGGGCTAACACCAAAACTCCTCCTAATCAAGTCAATCATATCCAACAATACCAAGGGTTTGTAGGGGCCATCCATGTGGTCACTAGAGGTCAAAGGAACAACCAAAAAAGGCAACCACCTCAAGCAAGTGTGTCACAACCTTCTACATCACCACCCATCCAAGTTTCCCCCAATCCTTCATCACCCATCCATATCCCTAGCCAATAAAATCCTCCAAATCCACCCATCAATCATCCACCATGACCAATCATCTCATTGAGTAGCCGATTAACTACAAGTCTAAAAATAGCTTTCGCTAAATTATCAATTTATGAGTTAATTCAACAATCTCCTCCACATCATGAGGCATTAATGGATATTCTGAAATCCATTGAATTACAATCACAAGATCCTAATACCTTCAACAACTTTGTGGGGAGCATCCAAACATGCATGGAGCCTTCCATCACATTCTATGACTTTGATATTAAGCCAATCTCATCAGAATCAGTAGACCCTCCATTGCATATCATGGCTCTAATTGACAAGAAGCCTTTTAAAAGAGTCCTAATTGATACTGGTTCCTCTATCAATATCATCACCACATCCACCCTTCATCATTTGAACCTTCCTCCATCTCATATCACCAAGTCATCATTCACCCTCAAAGCATTTAATGATGCTTTATGTTCCATAATTGGCACTATTGTTTTACCCATTGAAGTAGGGGTCAAAATGTTGCACACCATGTTTCACATCTTGGAAGGATCCATGGCATACAATGTACTCCTTGGAAGACCTTGGATGAGGGAAATGAGATGTGTCCCTTCAATACTACATCAATGTTTGAAATATATTCATGAGGGACAAGTACATTGCATACCGATAGACATCGAGTCATTTAAGTATTGCAATTTCATTTCAAATCCTTATGAGTCCATGCTTCCTTCCACTCACATTTTTCTTTCACCATCATCCAATCCATCCACCACTTCACCAATCTCTTCATCAAAGGATCCCATTCCTGAGGAGCTCCCTATCACCAATCATCATCAAGCTTCCACACCCCCATCATCTTCATCATTGACTACATGCACATGTGGTCACAATCAATCCACATCATCAACATCATTGCCATCCACTTCATCATCATCATCCATTCAAAAACCTTCCCAAACCAATCCATCACCATCACCTAATGTTTCACAAGTCGAATTAATAGATTGTGAAACATCTCCATCTTCACCACTTCCCGAGCCATCATCTAACCATAGTCCTTCCATATCATCCCAAGTCAAGGTCCACCTCACTAATCCTGGTATTGGTGAATATGTGGTCCAAGACATCACCATCACACCCCTCACCATTCCTAATGCTAAGGATTTTGGTCACCCATGTGACCCACCTTTAGCCATAGGAGCAATATATAACATGGGTTCAACTCCAAATAGCATAAATTTTATATATGGGGGGATTGATTCTTCATCAAGTCTAACTCCCATAGAGGAACCCAAAGAACCAACACTTGCCAACATTCCAAACATGATAGGATTTCCATCTCGATATTTCCACATAGTCAATTGGTAAGGTCATGGCCTAGGATTGCATGAATAGGGAGTGCATCAACCTATCGATGTTCCATATCAAGAGGTGCATGACCATTCAGGTCTAGGTTACCACCCACTTTCCACCACCTCTTCTCTTGAACAAGCCTTCCAAAGGCTTAATCTCAATTCAGGAGAAGAAGCCCTCCATCCCGATAATTTTGATGATGAAATCTATGAAGAATTTGAACTTATGTCGATAATTTTGGATGAATCTGAAGAAGAATCGGAGCCCATCATTCCCCATACCGAACAAGATGAGTTTTATCTCAACATGTTCCCCATCCATGAGCCCATATTTCACTTGCTTCTTCCACAAGAGTGAGCCACCCCTACTGGTGAACCACCACCTCCATTCCATTAAGCCATTTCATAAGCCAACTTGTAACATATGTACATAACACAAAAATAGTGGTTTTCACCACTACCAAAAAAATAAAAAATAAAAAATCAATAAAAAATCAACAAAAATATTTTTCTTTGCATTGCACATGTATATATCATTTAGTTAAATGCATTTATTTGTGTTGCTTATTGCTATTCAGGTTAACCAAGCTCCTAGCACCGGTTCTTAGGTTCCATCCATTCCATCCAACCTTATCCACCTTGCCCATAAGTCAACATGAATCCTATTGATTTATTTACCCCACTCCATAATCCATACGATCCGACTAAGCCAATTCCAATTGACATAAGTCTCATTGATATGGACCGGATTTCCTCACCTCCATCCTTTATCAAATTTGTCTTATCCAAGGAATTTTTAAGGGCTTCCACCAACTACATTCCTCCATCCCCTCCACCTTCACCTTCACCTTCACCTTCAGATCCCAAGGTTTTCTAGGAAGAAATAGATGAGGATAAGCTAGAAGAGTTTGATGACATCTTAGATGACATTCATATGATCCCTACACCCCATCAACTTGAGGAAGGTTCCCACATGTCTATTGAAGATACTATCGATGTGGACCTTAGTTCAGACAAAGACAATCCCCAAATTGTCAAGCTTGGCAAAATTTTATCACCCGATGAACAAGAGCAATTTATTGCTCTCCTCAAGAGGAAGAAGGGCATATTTGCATGGTCCTATAAGGACATGCCTAGTCTTGACCCTAGTTTGGTTGTCCATAATCTCACCTTACAACCTGATGCTAAGTCGGTCAAACAAAAACTTAGGAGAATGCATCCTACCATGGCCCTCTTGGTAAAAATAGAGCTTCAAAAACTCTTAGACGTGAACTTCATAGTTCCTATCGACTATCCTGAGTGGCTTTCAAACATGGTACCCATTCGTAAGCCTAACGGGGTGATACATATTTGCACTGACTTTCGAGATCTTAACAAAGCATGTCCTAAGGATGACTTTCCTCTCCCAAACATTGATACTCTTGTCGATACCTACATTGGCCATGAAATGCTTTCACTCATGGATGGTTTTTTAGGATACAACCAAATTCGAATAAATCTTGATGACCAACACAAAACAACATTCACTACACCTTGGGGAACTTTTTGTTACAAGGTGATGCCCTTTGGCCTCAAAAATGTAGGTGCCACTTATCAACGTGCCATGACATACATTTTCCATGACTACATGCATAAGATTATCGAAGACTATGTGGATGATCTCTTGGCTAAATCTAAAACTTGACAAGAACACATTGGTGTATTGGAGAAAGTTTTTGATCGACTCCTAGAGCATAATGTAAGGTTGAATCCCAAGAAATGTGTCTTTGGTGTTACCTCGAGAAAACTTCTAGGATTCATTATCTCCAAAAGAGGCATTGAGGTGGACCCTAACAAGGTCAAGGCCATCATGGAGATGCCTCCCCCAACTAACTTAAAGGAATTGTATAGTTTACAAGGAAATATTCAATCAATCCATCATTTTATTGTACAAATTTCTGAAAAATGTAGGTCATTCAATCACCTACTACAAAAGGGGGTGCCATTCTCTTGGATAGATGAATGTCAAAAAGCCTTCGATGATATTAAGAAATACCTAGCTTCTCTACTAGTCTTAGCTCCTCCTCATATAGGGGTCCCATTTTATCTTTATATCTCAGCAATAGACTTTGCATTAGGGACAATGCTTGCACAAAAGAATGAAGAAAATTGAGAGCAAGTTGTCTACTACATTAGTCAAACATTGGTAAGCTATGAAACTAGATACGCTTATGTAGAAAAATTATGCTTAGCAGTGGTTTTTACCACTAAGAAACTTTGACATTACATGCTTAGCCACACAACTTATGTCATAGCTAGAGAAAATCCTCTACATTATATGATATCTCACACTTACAATAACACCTACACCACTAAATGGATAATGCTCCTTACTAAATTTGACTTGGAATTCATTAGCCAAAAATCCATTAAAGGTCAAGTAATAGCCGATCAACTTGGAAGCTCCACTACCTAGTGATCATCCTTTGATTATTGAGCTCCCAGATGATTTGGTATTTATTATCACTGAGCAAGAAGAAGATGTCATTCCAGAGGAAGATGTTGATATCACACTATTCTTTGATGGCTCTAAGTGCATGAAAGGTCAAGGTGTTGGAGTCATGTTTCATACACCATAGGGGGTACCTATCCCCTTATCATTCAAACTTGACTTCCAATGCACAAACAACACTACAGAGTATGAAGCCTTAATCTTAGGTCTTCAATCAGCTATAGCTATGAGCATTAAGCGTATTAGGATATTTGGTGATTCTCAACTTGTCATCAAACAAATCAATAGAGAATACCAATGCAAAGAACCTACCATTAAGCTTTATCATGAAGTAGCAATGAAATTGCTCTCTAAGTTTGATTGGTATGAAATCAATAGTTTACCATATTCGACTAATAGATTTGTAGATGTGATGGCCTCCCTTGGATCATTGATTCCAAAAGACTCCTTTGGAGAGGTACAACCCCTTATCATTTCAATGGTCTCTAAATATACAATTATTCATGTTGAGTCTAAAGATGAAAAGGATGTTTGCTTTATCCAATCAGATCCATATGAGCCTTGGTCAAGCCAAATAGTAGCCTTTCTCAAGTTTGGAACACTCCCATATGACATGTCTCAAACTACCAAATGCACATTCAAGAAAAAGGTAGCTCGTTTCATTCTCTTGGGGGACATGTTGTATAAACATGGTTATGATGGAGTCCTCCTTCATTATCTCGAGTCTAGTGAGGCACAAAGAGCCATAGTTGAAGCTCATGATGGTACTTGTGGTGGTCATTTTAGTGGAATGGCCATTGCAAAGCGTATTTTATGCATGGGTTATTATTGGCCCACAATGGAACGTGATTGTTGCACATATGTTAAACATTGCAAAAAGTGTCAAGAACATGCTAATTTAACTCATGTACCATCACAAGCCTTACAACCTATTCAAATCCTTTGGCCCTTTTCACAATGGGGTCTAGATCTAATTGGTAAAATTTCACCTCCTTCCTTGGGACAACATACATTCATCATCACAACCACTGAATACTTCACAAAGTGGGTTGAGGCAATTCCTCTAACCAGTACGATAGGACCTAGAATTGTGGAGTTTATACTTCATCATATCATTTATCATTTTGGTATACCCTCAAAAATCATTTCAGACAATGGTAAGTCTTTCAAGAACAAGGATGTTCAAGCACTTTGCGAGAAATATAACATTCAACATAGTTTCTCGACTCCTTATTACCCACAAGAAAATGGATAAGTTGAAGCTTCCAACAAGACCTTAATTGCTATTCTCAAGAAACTTGTCAAAGAAAATCATAGAGATTGGCATACACAAATTCCCTTGGCATTATGGGCTTATCGAACAAGCATCTGCACACCTATAGGGGCAACACCATTTTCATTGGTCTATGGAGCCGAAGCAATCATACCTCTTGAGCTTGAGATCCCTTCCTTGCAAATTTCTTTGTAGGAATTCATAGATGATGACACTGCTAGACAAGCACATCTTGACCAACTCACACTTCTTGATGAGAGGTGAGTCAATGCTTTAGAGCATTTACGAGTTTATCAAGACCGCCTCAAACGTGCTTACAATGCCAAAGTTCATCTACATGAATTCCAAGTAGGAGATCTTGTCCTTAAAGAGAACCAACAAAATACCAATGCATTATCGCATCTTCATGATAAATTCATGGCTAATTGGTTAGGTCCATACATTGTTACACAAAGAGTGGGTAATGGTACTTATAGGCTTGCTAGTCTAGAGGGAGAGGAAGAACCCGAACCACTTAATGTTATACACTTGAGAGCATTCTATGCATGATTTGATTTCTATATATGTATATATACATGGCTAATACACAAAAATATTTGCATACATTTCATTCATAACATTGCATTTCACTTGCATCTACATTTACAAAAACAATGCATTCACCCACATTTCATATTGCATTTCACATTTCACAAAATTGCATGTCATACATTGCATTCACATCCACATTTTGCATTCCATATTAGGGATCATTTATTAAGTTCAAGGTCTTAATTGGTCCAATAAAATCATGTTGCCTTAATCAGGGGCACCCTCACAAAGTCATCCACACAATTCCACCAAGTCAAATTGCCATTAACACAAACCACACTTCCATAAAAGTCCTAGGTGTTTTTGGTCACTCAACCACTCCTAGTGTTTTAAGAAAACTTCAAAATACATGTCGAGTTCTTTTTAGGACCATTGCACATATACACTAAGAAAATATTGAGTTTTAGGAATTGAATCCAAAACATTCTTGAACCAAACACAATTTCACATCTTAAAAACATCTTGTGTCAAAGAGGGATAACACCATACTTGGTATGAACCTCGAAGTGAAAAGGGTCATCCTTGCTAGTCCCATAATGCAACATAGTCCATAAAAATAGTGGTTCTCACCACTATCACAATTCCAAAAATAAAAGAAAGAGTAGGGAAAAATCCCTAACAAAAACTCTAAATATTTTACATCACACACCACTGATCATTGGGTTGTAAGGATCATACTACATTTCTAGTCAGACGGTTAGGTAGTCATCCCCAAAACTTAAGAGATCAAAACAAAAAATCATGGACTATGGAGTTAGCCTCCACCGGAGCTATAGATGCTTGACTGGTAGTGGAGTACGCTCATGCATGGTGACATATCTCTTTCAAAAGAGACCTCTGACCACTCATAAGGACAAGCTAGCTTCTTGGTTTCATCCATAACAGGTTTACCCAATTTACTCAAGATGAGTTAATGAACTCACTTGCACACACATTGGTTCTTGATTACCTCGAGTCATTACCATGCTCTTGATTTGGTAAATGAATTCACTGCACACACATTTGGTCCTAGAAGGATTAGGTAGTTTTAGTGAGTTTGTTTGATACCACTAGTATGTCTGAGTCTCTACAAAATAGTCATTTTCCATATCAACATCCATATCTTCTTCCATATCAACATCCATATCTTCTTCCATATCAACATCCATATCTTCTTCCATGTCAACATCCATGTCACTTCATGAGCCATTCATCCCATATGCCACCAAGTTTGGTGCCCTTGATTAAACAACAATGCTAGAAAATGGCCAAGCAAAGATCTAAACTATAAATGATCATTAGCACATCCATACATTCCACCTTGCATTAATCATCCATACATTCACCTTGCATTAATCATCCATACATTCCACCTTGCATTAATCATCCATAACATATCATATGCATTAATCATCCATATAAACATGCATTCCACAAAAGCATTCCACAAAACATTCACAAAAACACATATAACACAAAAGGTAAAAGCCATATATATATATGTATAAATATCACATGTACAATGAGTGCCAAAAGGCTACATACAATGGAGCACCAAGGCTCATATACAAAAGTGCATCTAAGCACTAGCTATACCCTCCAAGAGGACCCCTATGACCTAGGAGGAGCCTTAGACCTAGAGCTATGCCTAGACTCACTATACCTAGCACCCTCAAAGATAGATGAGGTTGGAGGATCTAGAAGTGGAATATGATGTTCCATCAACCTATCCTCCAATACCTTGATATACCTATCTCGAGATCGAAGATGTGCTATATCAATATTATGTTGATGCTCCCTCTCTGCTAGCTCTACCTAGAGCCTCATAATCCTTATATACTACTCTACCACCTACTACTCCAAATGCATCCAATCCTCCTCACTCCAATCTAGAGGTCCATCTAAAACCTCCTCCACATCCTCCCCATCTCCACCATCTCCCCCAATCTTAAGAGCCTAACTCACTACACCCTTAGCCCTCCTCCTTCAACTATCAGATCGAAGGTATCACTACCACTTAGGGGCCTCTTGGATCCCCTCATCCCTATCCTCCTAAGTCCCCTCATCCCTAGCCTCACCACCACCATCCCCATCTACTACTCCTTGAGGTAGTGCCCATGGTGGTTGAGCAATAAACCATACATCATACTCTATGGTAGTCCCTACATCCTCCACATCTAAGAGATCCATCTCCTCATCATCCTCAAAGACCACTCTCCATGGCTCCATGCATGGTAGCCCTATCTCCTCTCGATGTCTCCTATAGCACACTAGCTCATCGAGGACATCCTACCTCAACCCAAACTATCAGAGCACTCATGAGAACTGGAAGTACTCAACCTCACTTCGATGTCTCCCAACCACCCACCAAGCCTACCACACTCATCACAAGTGCTCTCCATCACTAATCCACCTACAAGCCCACCATAACCTCCATATCACTTGGGTGGATGTTAGTCCAACCCATAACTCCTAGTACCACTAGCTCATCCTCACTAGCTGACTTGATTATACCTCCTCAACCAATGCCCATCTCCTAGCATAGGGCTACTCCCTACCCAAGCCTACTATAAGTAAGCCCTCTAATCGAGCCACACTAAAGTGCTCCCATCCCCAACACTACAATAGCAAGCTACACCCCAACCCCTTCCTCCCCCACCTCATCACATCATATAACTCTCAATACACCTACACCAACAAGGTAGGAGCCCATGCATACACCTACCACCTAGTGAGCATATCACTCACTACCCCTATCAAGTTCCAAGGGAACCTACACCCAATACTATTTAAGGCCATGATATTGGCCAACATAAACATAACCAAGGCATGAAGGGGGTCCAACTCCTTGTCCATATACATGGACAAGTAAGGAATACCTCCACACTCCACCTTCACCCCTTGCCATGCATCCCCAAACATCCTCATCATCTCGATATTTTAGTTGAGCCCAACCTCAACTTGGATCCCCTCCACTAGCACCTTGAGGATGTGATATACATCCTCCAAGGTAATAGTCACCTCACCCATGGGGAGCTGAAAGGTCCCCCTATCTGCATCCCACCTCTCTACCAAGGTAGAGAGGTACCCCTCATCAGCCCTCACCACATCCAACCGTACAACCTCCACTAGCCCCACATCCTCCAACAACTCCCACTCCTCATATAAAACTACCTTCCTCATCCCAGGGATGTAAGGTGAGAACTAGTGTCGAGCCTCCAAAATCCTAAGTTACAACACAACACAAAATATTTATCAATAATTTTGCAAAAAAAAATCACAAAAATAAAAATTTGCACAATACATAATCAAAGGTATTACCTCAACAACCCACACTCTAGCTATAGCCCTAGCCTCCACACCAGCTCCCTCCACCACCATAGCTTCTATACTCCAAACACTTCACCTCACTTCACTCCACTCTCCCAGATGCAACTTCTCCAACTCCCAAATACACAAATGAGCTTGGTTTCTCATCCTGGTAGCTATTTATAGCTACTTCAGGTACCTTGAGATGCCCATGGGTATTTCCTAGTACACTAAAGCACCCATGGGTATTTACAAAATGCCCAAACACTAACAAGTATTTCTATGGACCAAAAGTGCCAATGGGCATTTGGCATCAAATTGCACAAAAGATCAAATTCTTCACAAAATAGTGGCTTCTCCCAACCAAATCACTCCAAATTTCATCCATGCATTCATTTCATCATTTTATCAGGTTTTGTGAAGATTCCAACTAATTTGGATGCATAATTTTTATTTGTGACCACATATTGCAAATTCACCAAACAAGTTACAAAAGCACCCCAAAAGGGTCCAAATATTCACAAAATGATGATCATCATCATTATCATCATTCATACATCATAACATCATCATTTCACATCATCATTTGCATATTTTCCAAGTGCCAAACAACATTCAAGTGAATCTTGTATATAGTGGGTTTTTCTATATACTTGGCGATTGTAGTGATTTGCATCCATGCAATTCGGTAAGATGAAAGATCTACCATAAGAACACTTGGTCATTTTCATCATCACATATCTCCTTGTTTGAAAGCATAATCATATTTGGTACTTCACATTTTGCGTGAAACCTTGCCAAGAACAATTTGCACAAAAGCTATCATTGATGGCCTAGTTCATGGGGCTTAAAACATGGACAAAATCAAATCTCATCATTTCACATTTCCTTGACAGTCATCATGGTGACTGGCTTTAGCTAGGGTGATTGGTTCTGATCATAGGAATTATCTGATAGTCACTAGTTGGCCCTCCGAAGTTGACTACTTTTACTCTTTGCATTTTTCATCTTTGCATATCAATGATGCCGGAAGGCAAATTCTTCAATAACATCGAATCACCCCAAATTTGGGGTAACCACATTTGGTTTTGACTTTCCCACAATGGGATACATCTTACATGATCATGGCATCCACACTTGGCAAAATCCCTTCATATATTGGGGCAAAAATAGACACATTTCATCACATTTTCACAAATCCCACAAAAAACATGAAAAAAACACATTTCATCACATCTATCACAAATCCCTTCATCTATTGGGAAAAAATAGATGCATCATATCACATTTTTCACCACTCCCCTTCCCACCATTGGGGCAAAAATGGTATCATTTACATATCACATCATCCATCATTCATTTGCATAAATTTTTCAATTGGCTCATGAGATTCATCCACAAACTCATTCACCAATTGAGGGGGTAAGCTACGCAAAACTCAAATTCTTTTATTCTTTTATCTTCAAGCTCATGTTCCACATCCCAAGAGAAGTTGCTTCTACACCTGGCCAAAATAGGTGTCTCATGTTTTTGCACTGCATTGTGTTTCATGCAACATAGTACAAAAAGGGGCATCTATAGACACCAAAACCTAGCCACTTGTCCTCCATCCTAACTTTCCCACCATTTTCATCCACTATTCATATATATATATATATATATATATATTATATATATATTTAATTAATATATATTTATATAAGTGAATTAATCCCAACCATCCGATTTCATTTAATCCTGTCCATCCATCCACATCAATCCATGCCACACCCTAAATTTAATATCCACCCTCTGATGTGCTTTTATCTCAACCACACGATTAGTGTCATTGAAACCCTAGCATGCCCTAGGTTGGATTATAAATAGAGGCCATTTTGATGGCTCAACCCCTAAGCAACTTGAGTCTTTAGAATCCCTGAGCAATTCATACCCTAATATTCCTTGAGTTTCATCTTCCCTTGGAGTATCTAAGTACTTCTACCTCCATCCTCACTCACTATAACCCCCACAATCATTACCATCCATTTCCCCTCACTAGATCTACTTCTGTAAAATCTTTCCTCATCTGCCGAATACCTTCAAGTACTTTCTATCATTACTGAGCACCTCTAGGTGCCTCCCTTCCACTACCAAGCACCTTTGGGTGCCTCCCTACTAGTCATGAGCACCCAATGTATTTCTACACAGTACACAGGGGCATTTTACGTAAGTATTCTGAGGACCTCCTAGCCTTCGAGCGATGCTAGGGCATCACTTGCAACCAATCTCATAGATCAAAAGAAAACAAGAAAGTAAGGTAAAGCTATTGGTTATTATTTCATTTATGTATTTTCATGTTTGTTCACTCTATTTTGTAGTAGATAGTTAGGGTTTTACTATTGCTTATAGAGGGCCTCACATTGTGGAGCCCTCACAGGTATTACTAATCTAGTTTGTTGTGTCATTGTGTGTAGATCTGAAGGTGCTACATCAGCATTGGATAATTGTTTAAGCTGGAGTGGCCCGACATCGGATATCAAGAAGCCCACTCAACTTTGTTGGGAGCAAGGATGCGCCTGAAGACACCACCAACCTTGTTTGTTAGGGTTTCAGAGAACCCTAGCCATTTGTAAATTTGTATCAAAAAGGATTCAAGGATCCACATTGTAACAATGGAGTTTTTAGGCTCCCCCATTAATATAAGATCATCTATTGTGCAATTTTGGTTTCCTTGTGTTCAATTTATTTAGCATTGTTTGGTGTTGCATTTTTGCATCTTTCACTATGTAAGCCAATGAGCATTCTATGTAAAATCTTGTTGGTATTATATATGTAATAGTAAAAGAGTTCTATATATAAACATATGGATGTTCTATATGTAAGGCTATGAGATATAGTGGTTTATTAATCATAAGAAAATTTGATTTAATGACTTGTATCGATCACCTCAACTTAGGATTTAAATATATTTAATATATTGTAATTTAGCCTTTAATGCATGTTATGTCATATTTCGTACTTTATATTAATACCTACAATTAGTAGTCCATAGTATTTTGAGTTATGTGATATCATGGGGATGCCTATAGTGTTCCTATTTTGATTATATCTACATTATTCCATTTCACCTATATGCTCTATCTAGTTGTGATGAATGCTATCCTTTACGATATTTTTGAAAATAGTTCTAAAATTTAACATGCCCTTGTTGGTCTTCTTCTTATTATTCTTTCTCTTAATTTTGAATCTTGGGATAGAGTCTCTTGTTTGTGGTACAATCATAGGTTGTGTTGTTTAAGCTACTTTTAGAAATAATATTTATGACTTTTGAAACACTAGCTATAGAAATCATTGCTTGGGAATTTATTAACATTATCAATGCTACATAGGACTACTCTTTAAAGGTAAATTTACTTGTACTATTTTTTGTATCCATCTCTCTTTAATATGCTAGTTTTTCAAATAATACGTCTCTTGATTCCTTACATTCTAATGCTTTCTTTCAATGAACTAATATATGATTATTTATAATTAAAAAATTGACGGCAAAAAATTATTCATCAATTAGTGATCAAGTTGGACTGCTTAATTAATTAATGGAAAGGTTTTCCTAGAAATAATAATATAAAAAGTTGGAAACATTGATATATAAAATTAGTGATCATGTGTCAATGTATCAAGGTATTGAATACTTAGTCCACTTTATTTTTCTTCTTCTCATGGTTCTTCAATATTTTGAAGGTGATGTCAACAAATTTTTGCTCCTCTTGAATGAATTGAGCATTTGTGGATCAATATTCATGGGTTTGGGGTATTTCGAACTTGATCAATTTTGGTCTTTACCTTCCTCTAATTACTCTTAGCTATTTAATTAAATTATTATAAAGTAGTAAACCAAATACCTTATAACCCTTAGGATATGTTTTACCTTTTCAAGAATTAGCATACACATATATAATAAATTAATAAACGTACTTTGATGAAATGAGGTTGCTTGATTTTAAGTAAGTTTGAAAAATATATATCTTTTCTATTTGTTATTAAACCCTCAAAAAATGCACATAACTAGAATTCTATGTCGATTACACTAATTCAATAATGTATAAATCCTCTCCACTTAATGAGGATATTATTGGTTATTAATCATACTTTTTTACATGTTTGAGTATGAAACTAAGTCTATAACCATGTCTTATTTGATACTTTTTTAGGTGGGTTACTTTAATTTAGCAAAATTATTATTGGGAGGTCCTAGTAGATGATCATCTCTAATGGTTACTCGTAACTCTTTTTTGTGTATAAAACTGAGTTCTTGAATGTTATTCATTATGCTTAAACACATATCCTTGTAGATTTAGGTCAAATTGCACATTCAACCATCATTGAGCATGAAATGCAATTAAACATTCCATTTTGACCTAATTACTATTAATATCAATTATAGAAAAGTAAAAATAAGAAGACAACATATTTTTATATGTTCACAATTTAGGCATAGGTATCAAGGTGCCTATAAATACTTGAGGTGTTTCCCTTGCATTGAGATGGGAATCATTAATTCATCTATTGTTGTCAACTCATACATATCCATTCCTTAGATATTTATGAATAGTTGTGGCTAGTTGACAATTAATCAAACTTAATATATTTTCTAGTTTGGATAAATCTATTACAAAATATTATATTATTTGATACATGCAAATGTACCCCCATGGTACTTTATGGTAAAAATGTAAAAATATAATAGATTAGGATTTTAGTCTATAGCTTGGATGAGTGATTAATATTTCTTATTTATGTGAGTGTAATGTGCAAGATATGCACAAGTGTCATGCAAGTAAGAGTGGAATTGTGTATTGGAAAAATATACAAAATTATCATGTATGAAAGTGTACAAATATGTAATGTAAGGATGTGCACAAGTGTATTGTATTAGGAGTGCATGTAGGAGAGTAAGAGTCTTGTAGAAGTTTACCAGTGTCATAGAGTCAAGTAGTGCATGTAATAAGAGAGTAAAAAATCTAGTATACAAGTGGAAAAATGAGAAGCTAAAGGTCAAGAATATGATAGTTTGCATCTCCCAAATATATGAGGAGTGAAATAGACAAGTCTTGAATATTCACATTTCTTTGTCTATATTATGGATATAAATATCCATATAATGTAAGAAAAAATAGTTTGTAGAAATAACCATAGCAAGCACTGATAATAAAGCATGTATATTGATTTAAAAAAAAAAAATGATGTATTCTTCATGCATGTACGTGAATTATTTTGGCCATTTAAATTCATATTTAATAATAGATTTAATGTTATTTTAGTTCTATTAGCCCAAATATATATTTTATTTCCCATATATATAATTCAACTCTTGATTATTGATATTGAGACCTATTATTTTATGGCTTAATTATATTGGAACCGATAATAATTTAAGATAATATAACCAAAAATCCAATAATGGTATAAAAAATACCACTTAACTCTATCCATTTTTGATAGAGATATATTTTAGAACCACCATAATATTAGATTTTGTCCACTTTAAAAGTAGTGAAGACTTGGAATCTATTTTAAAGGTCTAATTGAGTAGATATTGAGGGGATAGATAAAAGTCACCCTAATTTGGATATTGGGGTATATCCACTTGGTTCTGAAAAAATCAATGAAGACAAGGACTAAACCAAATAGATTGAGGATCCACTTAGAAGAAATTTAGATGTAAGAAGACATTCAAAATCACCTTGATAATAGTTATATTATCTATAAAATAGGAGAATACTTTT
Organism: Wollemia nobilis; assembly: GCA_028583015.1. NCBI lineage: Eukaryota > Viridiplantae > Streptophyta > Pinopsida > Araucariales > Araucariaceae > Wollemia > Wollemia nobilis. The sequence goes on from JAQPPZ010016612.1 coordinate 4,207,055, forward strand.
ATTCTTAGTATTGACCTAAGACACCAGAGATAGGTTTTATAATATTGAGAAGCATCTTTGATTCCATGAGATAAATAATAATTTAAGCTTCCAAGAGATATAGAAGCATCTAAGCTTCCAGGAGATAAAGAAGTATCATATTTTATAGAAGTGTAGAGAAGCATATAAGAATCTTGAGAACAAAGAAGAGAAGCAACATAAGCTTCCTAAGGAGAGAAGACAAATAAAAGAGCATAGAAAAAGTAAGCATCATAAGCTTCTAGAGATAATAAAAGAGGAAGAGTAGAAGTTTTGGTTAATCAAAAAACCAAAAATATTAGGCTGACTAGAAACTCATTATCACATTTTATTCTTGTCATTGAGGATATTTAATTTTCAAGGAATTCTAAGAGTATATACTTGATGTGAAAGAAATAAAGTGAGAAAGCACTATCCAAAAAAACTACTATAGTGCTAACAAAAAGAGATATAAGTTATATTAAAGAGCATTTTCTAGAAGAATATTCAAGTATTTTTAGAAGTTCTTAGCAACATCAGAGATAAGCAACACTAGAAAAAATAAGAGTTATATAAAAACATTATCTAGAGCAGCAATAAAAAAAGAAAATATAATCTAGAGTTGGAAGAGAAGATATATACATTATCAAAGCAATGTTGTTTACAGTGGCAATAAAAGATATATGATTTAAAAATGAACACTATCTAGTACTTGAGAACCAATAAGGTATTGTTATTAAATGGAGATTAGAGAGCGCTAACAGAAAACCATGGTGAAGAGACATAAGCATTCTATCCAATAGAAGTGATCCAAGTGTGCTATGTAGCAAAAGTGACCCAAGCATGTTATCTAGCAAAAGAGACTAAGTGTGCTATTTAATATATAGAGATAATTCTACCTATTACAAACTATATTATTAATAAAAAAATCATTCACCAATATGCAAAAATATCAAATCATTCACCCACAAATAATATCCACAATAATAATCCACACAATGAGATACATATAGATAATATCCTTGAGGTAGGAAAACACCAATAATACACCTTAAGGAAGGAATATATCCATAATATCACCCAATATGAGAGTGCTACTTAGAGAGGGAAAAGTCCCATAAGCCACTTCATGGGAAAATACAATTACATATGATTGATCTCCATGATGATTACAATGACAAATATCCTTTTTTTATATACCCATATTCTAGTTCTACTTTGGGGATATGACTACTAATTTAAAACCATACTATACTATACTATAATATAATATTATAATGTAATAAACCTTTGGTTATGTGTGTCCTGTACCAACCCTTATACAATATAATATCATATCCCCATATATTTATTCCTAGGTACCCTAACATTCCACCCTCCTTACAAAAGTTTTTCCTCCAAACATATGAAGAAATAAAATAATATTATTTGCTAAGTAGTGTTAGCAACCAATACCAATATCAATCATCCATCCATCCTAGTGAAACTCTGATTCATGATGGTCTTTTTTGATGTTGGTATACTGTTTTCCTACTCGAGTACCAATATTTGCTTTGTTGGCTCCACGCTTTTACTGCTCTATTATGATAAATTCAAATGATGGGCCTATTTGTTTCTTAATTTGTTTTCACCACTCTAAAAACTATGATTACTATGATTTCTCTATCAAACATTGCCATACTTGGTACCTTTCTGATTCCATGTAGAACCATAATATTATTATCCTAAGCCATGCCTCCAAGCTTGTTTTTCCTAGTGGTATGGATGGTGTTATGATGCAACCTTAACTTGATATCCCACCTTATTTTATTTCTCAACATTTGGATCCACTACATTAAATTATTCTACATGATGTTCTTTCATGTTCCCTTTATTTGGTGTATCCTTGTGTTCTTCTATAAAAGCTTCGTTAAATTCTACTAGTACTATATCCATGGACTTTGTTGCTATTACTTATTCCATGGACACTGTTACTACTATGTCCTTGGATTCTGTTTCAAGTTCTTCTATTTGTTCTTCAATTTTTTTTCAATCATTTATTGTTCTCTTGCCATAACTACTTCATGTTTCTCCTTGAATCCTTGCTTTATAAGCTAAAAAATATCTTGGAATGTTATCTTCTTTTTTCTATACCATAACTTCATAAATTTATTTTGCACATTAATGTTAATAGTACCCAAAATCAACCTAAAATTTAGAATCATCTTTCTTTCTAATAGTATCAAAAGAATAGTACCTAGACAATCCAACCAAGGATAACCTAGAATAATACCCACATCATCCATATCAATAACATGAAAATGTAAATGCAAAACATATTTATACATGGTGATTTTCAAATCTTCAAATATTTGAACATTCTCACCTTAAGTTGTATGTCCCGAATTGTTGTTGCTTTAACCTACAACCTCTTAGGCAAAAACTAATGATGAAATTATAACAACTACTAGGATTAATGGAGATAATAACATTCTCCTTTTGAATGCATCCATGAACATTCAAAATAGATTTTTTAGATGAATTTAGATCCTTCTCTTGATTTTGTAAATCCAAATATGTGACTTCATTCTTCTTACTATCTTCCTTAAATTTTGTTATTTCTCCTTCTTGAGTAATTTTATTTATTTTTCATTGTCTTCATTCTATTTCTTGAAAAATTCTCACTCTCCTTTCATTTTATTTCACTCATTTTGAATCCCCTTGTAGTTTCTTTTTATTTTCTTTGATAATATCCATTAGGCTATCTATCTTTTTATCCCTTACCTCAAGATCTATATTACAAATATCTAACTTTCTTTGTAATTGAATAAGTTCCTATTTACTCAAGAATGTTGGTTCTATTTCTTTCAATGTGCATTGATTGTCCCTACCAAATTTTTCCACCCATTTTAGAGCTTCCCATTAAAAATCCATGAAAACCAAAGAATACCATGCTTTCATAATAATGATATTTTACTATTTTTAGCCACTCCCTCACATTAATATCATTTTATCTAGAAAACCTTTGTAATATCGTGAGTTCACATCCATAAAAATGATAATGTGAACTAGGGTTTTACAAAAATATATATCTCTCAACTGATTTGGAGCTAAAATTGCACATAAAAAATTATATTTGCATTTTTTATTCAAAATAAAACAAATTTTAACTGATTTGCTTACTCCGATTGATAAATATTGTCCTCCAAAAAAATTGGTGAGTTGAAAATTTATCACTGCCCTTGTTTTGAATGAATGATTTCACAAGGTTGTATCTAACGTAATACTATTCAGATTCCTTTATATGACCACTCATTTTAAAGCTCTTCAAATTCCACATAAAATGATCCAAGAATTTTCTGAATTAGAAAAAAAAATTGAAAAGATATGGCTCTTGAAATATGATATATTTTTCAAAAAAAAATCTTCCCTAAGTCTTCAATCTACAAAGTAAAAAATATCCACTTTTCTAGAATTGTTGCTCTGATACCACTTGTTACAAACTATATTCATCAATAAGCAAAAATATCAAATCATTCATCCATAATAACAATTCACACAATGAGATAGAGATAGATAATACCCTCAAGGTAGGGCAATGCTAATAATACTCCTAAAGAAAGGAATAACTCCATAAGATATTGTTGTTATGCTTGCACAACACGCTCTAGTATGCAAGGACTGGGCATCCATTTTTCAAATTTTTGTAGGTCTTCTCTTATTTTTCTTGGATTTTTATGTAATTTTCAATCATACAAAACATAGGGTTGAATAATTTTAAATATTTCTCTAATTTTACTATGTCTTAAGCTTGTTGTGATGATTGTTGCCATGGTTGTGTTTATATATTTCTTCTATTAGATGCTATTTGAAAAGAGCTATTTGAAAATTATGAATTGGATATGCTCTAAGGAGAATTAATGCCTAAAATTATTTGCTTTCTACAAGTTGTCCAAGATGTCACTACCAAGGTCACCCTTAGGAAATTATTAGAAAATGATTGTGAGTCCAAAAATTAAGTGCAAAAATTATTCCGATCATATGTTTGACCATGCAAAAAGAATTTAAAGGTATGGATGTTTAAATATATTAACAACTCAAAATATTATGTAGATTTTGAAATCCTAACACTTCAATGAAATAAATTTTTTTGTTTCTATACTATTGAAAATCAATTTTTGACTATTGGAAATTAATTCTAGACTTGTGAAAATCATTTTTAGGCAATTAAAAATCATTTTTGAACAATTAGAAATTATTACCAAGCTTTTGAAAATTAATTTTGAGCAATAAGAAATCATTTTTTGGGCAATAAAGAATCATTTTTGGGAAATTAGAAATTGTTTCCAATATTTTGAAAATTAATATTGGGCAGTAAGAAATCAATTTTGGGTTATCTAAAATTATTTCAAAATAATTAAAAATCATTTCGAGGCCATTAAAATATAAAATGCATAATGATGGAAGCTAATAAAACCAATAAATAACATCATATCCAAAATTTGATGAGCAAGGTGCAACCAAAGTATTGTCATTGTTGTCAACACAGTCAGGTTGATCAGTTGATGCAATGGACAGGAGTTCATTGATGAGCAAGGTGCAGCCAAAGTATTGTCATTGTTGTCAACATAGACAAAGGATCGGTTGATGCAATGGACAGGAGTGCAGAGGTCATTAGATGGATCGGTTGATGAAGTGAACAAGAGTTCAGAGCAGTTAGAGCATGTACAATGAATTTCCAAGAAGACAGAAGTGGCCCAGATTCAAAGGATCAAAGAAAAAGACAAGTAAGAAAACTGTCGCGATATCGCAACATGTTTTCTGTCGCGATTTTGTGACATATCGAAGGAGAGAGAAAAAGTTGGAAAAGCTGTCGCGATATCGCGACATGGCTGAGGAGAGAGAAAGCGCAAGGAAAACTGTCATGATTTCGTGACATGTTGGAAGAGAGAGAAAGCGTAAGAAAAACTATCATGATTTCGTGACAAGTTGGAAGCAAAGAAGGCCAGTAGAAAAATTGTCATGATTTCGTGACATGTTGGAAGCAAAGAAGGCAAGAAGAAAAACTGTCATGATTTCGCGACATGTTGGAAGCAAAGAAGGCAAGAAGAAAAACTTTCACGATTTCGTGACATGTTGGCAGAGAAAAAGCCAAGTGGAAAAACTATCACGATTTCACGACATGTTCGAAGAAGAAGCGCATGTAGGGAAAACTGTCGCGATTTCATGACATGTTCGGAGAGAAGGTGCAAGCAAAGAAAACTATCACGATTTCGCGACATGTTTGGGGAGAAGAAGCTTGAAAAGAAAAGTGTCATGATTTCACGACAATCTGTAAGAGAGGCAGTACGGACGAAAATGTGTCACGATTTCGTGACATGTTTGAGAGAAAGAGCTTGCAAGGAAAAGTGTCACGATTTCGCGACAATTTGCAAGAAGAAGAGCTAAGGAGAAAAGATGTCATGATTTCGTGACATGTCGGGTTTTTGCGATCCGATGAGAAGAAAAGCGCTAAGGAGGAAAAGTGTCATGATTTCGTGACATAATGCAGGAGAGAGAGTCCGATAGAAAAAGGTGTCACGATTTCGTGACATGCTTCATTTTCGCGGTCCAAAGCGAAGAGAAAGAGGAGAGAGAAAAAGGTGTCGCGATTTCATGACATGTATTTTCGGAGGCCAAAGCAAAGAGAAAGTGCAAGGAGAAAAAGTGTAGCGATATCGCTACATGTATTATCATGGGCCGAAGCAAAGGTAAAGTGCAAGGAACAAAAGTGTAGCGATATCGCTACATGTTGGGTTTTCATGACCTGAAGAGAAGAGAAGAGCTAAGGAGAAAAGATGTCACGATATCGTGACATGTCGCATTTTTGCGACTAAGAGAGGAGAGAGAATGTACGGAGATAGAAATGTCACGATATCATGACAACAGTAGAGAGGAAGACTTCGAAGGATGAAGTGTCACGATTTCATGATAGAAGCAAAACGAAAGAGCATGGAAGCAGAAGCATCACGATTTCATGACAAATTCAAGGAGGAAGAGCTCAAAGGCGAAAGCGTCATGATTTCATGACATGTTTCATTTTCACGGGCGTAAGGCAGAGAAAAGCACAAGGCAGCGAAAGTGTCACGATTTCGTGACATGTTCCATTTTCGTGGTGCATGCAAAGAAGAGTGTACGACAGCGTAAAGTGTCACGATTTCGTGACATGTCATGTTTTCATGGGTGCATGCCGAGAAGAGGACTAGGAGGCAAAAAATGTCACGATATCGCGACATGTCTTGTTTTCACGGTCAAACGCCAAGGAAGAGTTAAAGGGGCAAAAATGTCACGATATCGCGACATGTTGTTTCTGCGTGACTTAAAAAGCAGAACCCAGCCGAAGTAAAGTTAACTGAAGGAAAATGATAGTTACAGATGCATTTGTAGAGGAAATACATGCAGCCAAAATTAGAAGAGTTAACTGAAGTCAGTTCATCAGTTACAGGTGCAGTTACAGATAGAAATCATGCAGTTAAATAAGAATAGTGAACTGAAGTAATTATGGCAGTTACAGGGGTAGTTACAATGATAGTAAATAGAAGTCATTACTGCAGTTACAGGAGCCATTACAAAGAAATATCATGCAGCAATGGTTACTGAAAGTCATCAGACGAAGACCACGAGTTGGACAGAGAAACGTCTCGAAGCCCAAACAAAGAACTGTTCTATTAATAAGATTGCATGTGAGAATAAAGGAGTCGTTACTATTAACAGGCTGCATGCGTGAATATGGAAGTTAAGAATAGAAATAGAACATAGTTATAAAAGGAGATTTGCGTGAAGTAGTAAGGTTGAGCTCTATGCGGGAAGTGAAAGCAGTGTGTTGTCAAGCAGAGGAAAAGTGTTGTGAAAAAGGAAGAAAAAAGAGAGAGAGAGAAATTGTCGAGGAAAGAGTGTTACTGTATAGAGGGATAGTGTTGTGGGCTATTACAAAGCTAGAAGAATGCTGTAAGAAGTACAAAGTTGTGAGAGCTGCAAGAGTAAGCTATAAGAAAAGGTTGTAAGTGTGCAGTAAGTGAGTTGTGAGAGTGTTGTAAGAGTGCAGTAAGTAGAGAGCAAGAGTGCAGTAGATAGAATGCAGCAGATAGAGTTTTGTAGATAGAATGCAGCAGATAGAGTGCAACAGATAGAATATAGCAGATAGAGTGGAGAGAGAGAACTACTAAGAAAAGAGCGGTGGAGAAAGAGAGCAGCTGATAGAGTGTGATTGAGAGAGTGTGGTTATAAGTGCGTAGAAGGAATATGTGTTTCCTGAATTGAAAGAGAGGTTGGGTGAGCTATAGACCAGTGAGGGTCTTGTAAAAGTGAAGGCATATTTATGTCAATCTAAGATTCAAAATAGAAATCCAAGTTGGTGCTTGGAATCAGGGGTTGGTGCTCCTTCCAGTTGGTGCTGGTAAATTAGGGGTTGGTGCTCCTTCCAGTGGGTGCTGGTAAATTGATTGTAAAGTTGGTGCTTTGCAAAGGCTGGATTTGGATGGGAGTCCAAGCAGTCTATTTTTGAGGAGTAGCCAAAACTGGTGAACCTCGTTACATCTTGTGTTATGTGATGCTCTCTTGTGATACTTGCTGTTTCTAGTTTTAAGCTTTCATTTTTAGATTTAAGAGTTGTAGATTTGAAATTAAATAGCTACACTGATTCACCCCCCTCTTAGTGCCATTGTAAGACTAACAATTGGTATCAGAGCCAAGTTCCTGAATAGGCTAAATCAGCTAGGGTTGATCTTGGATTAGTACACAATGGGTAAGAAGAATAGATCCTCCTCCAAAAAGGCATCTCAGCCAGTTTTAGTTCTTGTGGAAGAGAAAACTGAACTAGAGAAGGTAGAAGAAGTGGATTCTAAAGTATGCAATGAAAACCTGGAGATTGAAGTAGATCTAGAAGGTGAGTTGATTGCCGCACTTGAAGAGTTGAGTATAGAAAAGAAAAAGAACAAAAGAATGTCCAAGAAGTTAGAAGAATATGGGGATGAGATTGAAGATCTCTTCCTACAAGTTCAAAAGGCCAAGAAATCAGAAGAAGCCTTGAAGACACACCTGGATGATGAGGATGATGTATGCAGCACAAGTAAAGAGGAATCTAACAAAGTTATTGTTGATCTAAAGCTGCAAGTAGAACAATACAAAAGGATTGAAGATATTCTCAGGTCTCAAATCAATGAGAAAGAGACTATTTGCTGCCAACAAGAAGGAGAGATTGTTTCATTGAAGAAACAACTAGAAGAGGCCAATATAAGTCTCAAATTTGAGAAGAGCACAGAGTTGCTAGATACAATGATAAAGCAACAAAGAAGCTCCATGGCTAAGTTTGGTCTTGGATATGAAGCTGAACAACCTTCATCCTCCAAATGTGTCGAGAAGAAGAAGCTCACGGCTGAAGGATCGAGGCAAGGAAAGTATGAAGCTGAACAACCGTCATCTTCCAAATATGCAGAGAAGAAGAAGTTCAAGGTTGAAGCTGAATCTTCAAAAGGAAGAAAGCATCAAAGAAGATCTACAGCAAAGCAACCACAGCAAAAGAGGTTCTCTCACTCTCACTCTTTTAATAATAATGCTTTTAATGGCTATTGTTCTAAATGCAACTGCTATGGTCACAAGGCAATTTATTGTGGACTGAACAATAGATCAAAAAGTTATGCTGTTAAAAACACATCTGCTTTCCTAAGTGAACACCCTGTGCAATGTTTTAAATGTAATGGCCATGGGCACATAGCAAGGTTTTGTCCAAGCACTTATGTATCCAATCTAAGGCAAGACCATAGATTTCATCATACACACAGAATGCAATGTAGACAGGGAATAAAACATGTGCAATGTTTTAAATGTAATGGTCAAGGGCACATAGCAAGGTTTTGCCCAAGCACTTATGTATTTAATCTAAGGCAAAACCCTAGATTTCATCAGACACAAAGAGTGCAACACAGACAGGGATCATATCATGTGCATAAAAGAAAGGAAAATCTTCATCCTTCAAGGATGCACAAGAGACAACCCCGCAAGAGAAATGTTCAAGTTCACGAACAGGGGCAAAATAGGGATGTAGTTGAAAAACTCAAGCCCAAGTTCAAGAAAGTCTGGAGAAAGACAGAAGAAAGGGAATCGTGTCTCCTTGGACTGAAGGAGACTACTGCGCTATTGCACTAAGCCACTCCAGGTGGCACATCCTCAGGGGGAGCAATCTTAAAATTTTATTTTAATGCTCCTATGTATTTGGCCGGTTATCTGAGGATGAAAGGCAAGTAGTCGGGAAATTGTCGTATAGCTGTTAAAGTGTGTTTTCAGTTCTTGTAGTTGTTTGTGGAGGTGTCGTGAAGGGTAGTGATTGAATTGAGAGTCGTCACCATTGGTAGTATTGCTTATGTCATTGTTGTTCTGTTGATGGTTCTTACTGCCACTGTTCATAGCTATGGATTATAACAGTTCAGATAAGTTGGTTGAGTGGAAAGAATGTTTGCCCTAGCTGCATATATGTGTTTCGATAAAAGCAGTGTGTATTTGTTCTACACTTTGATGTGAAGATTGTTAGATCTTTCATGATGCCTTGGTGAATATATTTAATTCACAGACAGTTTCATTTCAACTGTTGATAAAATGCCAATCCAAGGTTAAGAAGTATGAGGTTGAGTAAGGTGCACTATGGTTGGCCATAAAGTGTTTGACAAAATGTCTTCTCCTGATTTGCATAGTTGAAAGTAAGGTGTGATCTGCAGTAACTGTAGAAAACTTAGATCAGGTTGTAAATATAAAAAGGAATTTGGTTGTGCTGTAGTACAGTATTTGATGCTTACATAGAGTTGGTTGATGCATGCTTCGACTAAGGTCTGTGATAAAGGGATGTTCATTAAGGTGATTGGTTGAGTTGAGATTGAGATTTAAGTATAGAACATATTGAGTCTCTAACAATTCTCTTTATGCTTCTATGAGGTTGATGAATCACATTGGGTCTCTAACAATTCTCTTTGTGGGTTCATGCTAAGCAAGTTTTTCTTGATGAACTTGTGAGCTGATTTGGACAAGTTCTAGTGAAGACTTGTGAGCTAAATTGGATAGGTTCTAGTGAGGACTTATGAGCTGATTTGGACAAGTTCTATGTGAGCTTGTTAAGCAGGTTCTGTGTGAGCCTATTGATAGAGTACAGAGAACAGAGTCTCAATGGATAGAGATCCAGCAACCAACACAGTTGAAGATAGATCTGAGTAATGCCTATTATGCTTATCATGATGTTGTCAAACAGTGAAATGAAGTGGTCACATATTCCCAAGAATAGTCTAAGAATTGACTAGCTATCGAGATCAAATTCTCAGGGGGAGCATTTATGCATCTGTTTATCATATTGCTCATGTTTATGCTTTTTGCTAACTGTAATAATTTTTGCCTGAGAATGTTGTGCATGGACTCAAGGGGAGTTTTGCAGCCACCCTTTGGTATTATTGTCAAAGGGGGAGAAGATTTACAGGTAATTGCACACAATTACGTGTGTTGCCAACAATTCCAAAGGGGGAGATTGATGAGCAAGGTGCAACCAAAGTATTGTCATTGTTGTCAACACAGTCAAGTTGATCAGTTGATGCAATGGATAGGAGTTCATTGATGAGCAAGGTGCAGCCAAAGTATTGTCATTATTGTCAACACAGACAGAGGATCGGTTGATGCAATGGACAGGAGTGCAGAGGTCATTAGATGGATCGGTTGATGAAGTGAACAAGAGTTCAGAGCAGTCAGAGCATGTACAGTAAATTTCCAAGAAGATAGAAGTGGCCCAGATTCAAAGGATCAAAGAAAAAGACAAGTAAGAAAACTGTCACGATATCGCGACATGTTTTCTGTCATGATTTCGTGACATATCGGAGGAGAGAGAAAAAGTTGGAAAAGCTGTCATGATATCGTGACATGGCTGAGGAGAGAGAAAGAGAAGGAAAACTGTCACGATTTCATGACATGTTGGAAGAGAGAGAAAGTGCAAGAAAAACTGTCATGATTTCGCGACAAGTTGGAAGCAAAGAAGGCCAGTAGAAAAACTGTCACGATTTCATGACATGTTGGAAGCAAAGAAGGCAAGAAGAAAAATTGTCATGATTTCATGACATGTTGGAAAAAAAGCTTAAAACTATCACGATTTCGACATGTTGAAGAAAACAAAAACTGTCATGATTTCTGACATGTTTGAAGAAGAAGTGCATGAGAAAACCATCGACGATTTCGTGACATGTTTGGAGAGAAGGTGCAAGCAAAGAAAACTGTCATGATTTCACGACATGTTTAGGGAGAAGAAGCTTGCAAAGAAAAGTGTCATGATTTCGTGACAATCTGTAAGAGAGGCAGTAGAACGAAAATGTGTCACGATTTCATGACATGTTTGAGAGAAAGAGCTTGCAAGGAAAAGTGTCATGATTTCATGACAATTTGCAAGAAGAAGAGCTAAGGAGAAAAGATGTCACGATTTCATGACATGTCGGGTTTTCGCGATCCGATGAGAAGAAAAGCGCTAAGGAGGAAAAGTGTCATGATTTCATGACATAATGCAAGAGAGAGAGTGATAGAAAAAGTGTCACGATTTCGTGACATGCTTCATTTTCGGTCCAAAGTGAAGAGAAAGAGGAGAGAGAAAAAGGTGTCACGATTTCGTGACATGTATTCTTGGAGGCCAAAGCAAAGAGAAAGTGCAAGGAGAAAATGTGTAGCGATATCTATTATAAGAAAGGTAAGGACAAAGTGTAGCGATATCGCTACATGTTGGGTTTTCACGACTTGAAGAGAAGAGAAGAGCTAAGGAGAAAAGATGTCACGATATCGTGACATGTCGCATTTTTATGACTAAGAGAGGAGAGAGAATGTACGGAGATAGAAATGTCACGATATCGTGACAACAATAGAGAGGAAGACTCCGAAGGATGAAGTGTCATGATTTCACGATAGAAGCAAAATGAAAGAGCATGGAAGTAGAAGCGTCATGATTTCATGACAAATTCAAGGAGGAAGAGCTCAAAGGCGAAAGCGTCATGATTTCATGACATGTTTCATTTTCATGGGCGTAAGGCAGAGAAAAGCACAAGGCAGCGAAAGTGTCATGATTTCGTGACATGTTTCATTTTCACTGGTGCATGCAAAGAAGAGTGTACAGCAACGAAAAGTGTCACGATTTCATGACATGTCATGTTTTCGTGGGTGCATGCCGAGAAGAGGACTAGGAGGCAAAAAATGTCATGATATCGTGACATGTCATGTTTTCGTGGTCAAACGCCAAGGAAGAGTTAAAGGGGCAGAAATGTCACGATATCACGACATGTTGTTTGCATGACTTAGAGCTAAAAGGAGAACCCAGCCGAAGTAAAGTTAACTGAAGGAAAATGATAGTTACAGATGCATTTGCAGAGGAAATACATGCAGCCAAAATTAGAAGAGTTAACTAAAGTCAGTACAACAGTTACAGGTGCAGTTACAGATAGAAATCATGCAGTTAAATAAGAATAGTGAACTGAAGTAATTACGATAGTTACAAAGAAATATCATGCAGCAGTGGTTACTAAAAGTCATCAGACGAAGACCACGAGTTGGACAGAGAAACGTCTCGAAGCCCAAACAAAGAACCATTCTATTAATAAGATTGCATGTGAGAATAAAGGAGTCGTTACTATTAACAGGCTGCATGCATGAATATGGAAGTTAAGAATAGAAACAGAACACAGTTATAAAAGGAGATTTGCATGAAGTAGCAAGGTTGAGCTTCGTGCAAGAAGGGAGGAGCGATGTGTTGCCGAGAGAGGAAAATGTGAAAGATGTATAGAAGAGGAAAGAGGAGAAGAATCTGAGAGGAAAGAGTTCTATGATATAGAGGTATAGTGTTGTGGGCTGTTACAAAGCTGGAAGAATGCTGTAAGAAGTACAGAGCTATGAGAGCTGCAAGAGTAAGCTATAAGAAAAGGTTGTAAGTGTGTAGTAAGTGAGCTATGAGAGTGCTGTAAGAGTGCAGTAAGTAGAGAGCAAGAGTGCAACAGATAGAATGCAATAGATAGAGTGTTGTAGATAGAATGCAACAGATAGAGTGCAACAGATAGAATGCAGCAGATAGAGTGGAGAGAGAGAACTGCTAAGAAAAGAGCGATGGAGAAAGAGAGTAGCTGATAGAGTGTGACTGAGAGAGTGTGGTTGTAAGTGCGTAGAAGGAATATGTGTTTCTTGAATTGAAAGAGAGGTTGGGTGAGCTATAGACCAGTGAGGGTCTTGTAAAAGTGAAGGCATATTTATGTCAATCTAAGATTCAAAATAGAAATCCAAGTTGGTGCTTGGAATCAGGGGTTGGTGCTCCTTCCAGTTGGTGCTGGTAAATTAGGGGTTGGTGCTCCTTCCAGTGGGTGCTGGTAAATTGATTGTAAAGTTGGTGCTTTGCAAAGGCTAGATTTGGATGGGAGTCCAAGCAGTCTATTTTTGAGGAGTAGCCAAAACTGGTGAACCTCGTTACATCTTGTGTTATGTGATGCTCTCTTGTGATACTTGTTGTTTCTGGTTTTAAGCTTTCATTTTCAGATTTAAGAGTTGTAGATTTGAAATTAAATAGCTACACTGATTCACCCCCCCTCTCAGTGCCATTGTAAGACTAACAAAATTTGGCTATAAAAAAATGAGCTAGACTTTTAAAATACCGATGTTATCATCAATAAGAAAAAATTCTAAGATAGAAGAAACTCAAAATTTCAATAAGGCATGGAACCCGACATAGAAGAAATTTTCAAATGTTAGATGCAAGACACTTTTGGGTAATGACATCAACACTTCCCTAGTCAAAACTCAATACTCAAAATTTCACTAAGGCATAAGTGAAAATTAAGCCCAACAATGAGACTCTAGCACCCAACTATTAAAAGTTAAACCTAGCATTTGGAAATTAAAACCCAACATGTGTTTTGATAGAAAATTAAAGATATTAGGTAAAGTATCATAAAATTTAAAGAAAATAAATTACCCCAACCATTGAAGAATTTGCTTTGGAAATGAAATTAGCATTTGGCTATTACAAGTTAATATTGAAAATTGGAAATTTTATCGGACACTTAGAAATTGAGACCTGACAATTGAAAGCCACCTTGACTAATTCCCTAAAAATTGACAATACTATAATGCAATAAAAGCATGATCAAAAATACAAAAATTAATATGATCTATCTATGCAATGCCAAAAACTTAAGAAAATACAAAAAAATTAAAAATTAAATTAAATATAATATCAATGTTCTAACCTTTGCTTTTTTTTGTTATTTAATATAATATTTTTTGGTGGCGGAATGGATACCCCTGCCTCCTTGGGTCTTACCCGAAAGTGGAATCCCTTTTGGGATGTTTTCCATAAATTATATATATATATATATATATATATATATATATATATATATATATATATATATATAATAAATATTTGTTGATGGACACATTAAATATGGTGGACATAATGGTGGACATGGAATTTTAATGTTGATTGGACAAGTACAATCATGCAAGATGAAAGATATGGGAAATCAATGATCAACCTATATTTTGCAAAGTAATAGAGAGTTAATGAGGCATGGTCATTCCATCCTAAGCATTGTATAATTTAAAAATCTAATGAGATATGGTCATAGTATAGATGAAATACAATCTCAAGGGGTACTTCTTGGAATTAGATAGTAATTAATTGTAAAATATAATGCTAGGTGAAGACCAAAAATTATATAAATAATGGTTCATTAGTTGGTTGCAAAGGTAAAAAATCATATGTTAGTTGGCCTCTTTATTTCTGTTTTGTATTTTTTTTCTTGTATTTAGATGGAATTTTTGAACCAAGATTTAATTATTCTAAGATTTGCTCTTGTAATCCACCAAAGTGGATAAAACTAAATTCATGTACTCAATAAATATATTTATAATATAAGGCTTTTGAAATTTGTTGTGTATAGTATGCACATGATGATGGAGGTTGCACTCAATTTGTTTCACAGTCTATTGCTCCTTCAAACATTGCATCATCTTGGAACTTAGGCTATGTGAGAAATGATCTAGTTGAGATTGGTTTAAATTAGATTTATTACTTTACTAGATCAGAATGAAATTTCAAGGCAATATGAGCTTGTTTATTATTATTTATTTTATTTTCCCCTTAAACCTTTGATTTTTCTTTGGACCCTATTTAGATTAGGAGTAGATTATTTTTTGTTTGAAGTATTGAAGTTGGTTTCCTATAGTGTATTTTTAAATTTCATACAACTTCAATAATCATTTTTTCTATATCTGTGATAATAATATTAAATGCAATGAATTATATTGATTAGGAAATCATAGTATATATAGCTTAAAATTTATATTTTTTTACCCATTTTAATTCCACTTAGCTCACATTTGTTTAAACATCAACGTGGTGGAATTACTTTTAGATATTTAAGTGTTTGGTTTCAAAATATTGTGTCCAAAAAAGTTTCTTTTGAGTCATAACCATTAAAGGCCCCTTGAATGTACAACTATCAATTACATTTGACTTCATCCACATCGGCCAATATGTAGCATACACAAACCTTGGGAGAAAATAGTTTCCCTTTCAAGAGGGAATGGCTCACTATCCAAAGTATGTTGACCCACCTTTAATAATGTATCATTTGTATGCTCAATAGAATTGGTTCTATATGGAGAACCTAATGCTAAAATTTTCTTGGCGTATTAATTTTAGTATACATATTGATTGTTAAACTAGAACCTAAAGTCATCATCACTAGGTCCAAGTCATCTATATGAGGAATTGAGTTTATTAGTCTTTCTCCATAAATATGATCAAAAGTTTAGAAAGGTAGACTGAGTACTCCTTTGACTACCAATAGTTCCCCTAGAGCTATTACCCTTATTATTTATACTTTGACCATTCCCCAAAGGCCGTCGACGGTAGCTCTTGCTCCATGGTTATAGGAAGTAACCTTTTGAACATACTAGGGCCTGCACATGATATACCTAAAAATGTTGAAAGATATCTCCCTTGATATACACATGATGGAACAATATTAGTTGAAGAGCATATAAAAGCATACAAATATTTCTTAATATATTTGTAGATTGAACATGAGGATGTTGTTTGTAAAATATTTCCACAAACATTGGATGAGTTTACATAGACTAGTATATCAGTTTATCTTCAAGATCTATTACAACCTAGGCTCAATTAGAGGTAGCATTTATTAGCCATTTAATATTAATTATTGATCCAACTATGGTATATCATTTATTTTATTATATCCATATAGAACCTAGAAAACCCTTGAGGCCATTCAACACTAGGTTTTGTAAGTTATAAACCCAATTGGCGATCCCTTACATCATCATAAATCACATAGTCATCCAAATTTATCTTAGGTATTTGGACACATTAAATTCTATGTTTGTGATAAGAGATCCTCAAACCACATCCTTATCCATAGCATATAGTGAGGCTCTAATTGTTTTAGTTTCGGTAAATTATATTTACTTAGACAACCAAGAGCTTATAATCAGATATCATTGATAAACCAAGTCCTTAAAAAAATACCTTCCCATGTTGAACCCATTACCAAGGTCCATGTATCCAAACTATAATCAACTGTTCAATCTAGCTCCCTTAAATCAAATGATGCCTAATATGAGCAATCAACAAACAATTCCAACTCTGAATAATTAGGTGACCACAAACAATGTTCTCAATATTACATCTCCAAAAAATAATAAACCAACTTTACCTATACTTTTAAATATATTTACACCTATAAATAATATAAAAATTTAACCTAATAAATCAAATCCTAAGACAACATAAAAATGATGGTTCAAAAATTGATCAATGATATGATTCAATTACAAATATAATTTTCTCAAAATACACCTACAAATAATAACACTTAGAATATGAAATTTAAAAATAAACTGACCAATCGTCGATGGAATACTCACCCAAATAATGGAGGATTTCCAAATCCTAATGGTAATAAAAATCAGACAACCAACAACCGAAATACTTTAGTAAATTTAGTAGATTTTACTTTATCAAATTAGTGCAAGGTCCATTTCATTATTCAAAAAAATGAAATTAACTATCCAAAATTTAAAACTACATTTGATATTATCAAAAAATATATGGAAAATTTAAAATTGGTTCCCACGAATGAGAATGTTGGGAATCAAGCTAACCATAATGCAGGGACAAGCATAGTTTTAGAGATATATTTCAATATTATATGAGGATGAATATGATGAATACTTATAATAAGAGGTGCCTTATTGATAATTTCAAAGAGGTAATAATTATATTTTTGAAGTAAAGGTAAAGCACCAATGACTTCTTCTACACCTCCTAAAAAAACCTCCATCCCACCTAATGAGTAGGCCAACAAAAACCTAGTCCCACCTAAGGGTCCCATATTACTTATGTATCCAAAATATAACATGTAATTACCGCAAAAAGATAAAATATTAGAGTAGGAAAGCACTTAGCAATTGAGCCTCGACAATTGAAAGCTACCTCAACTACTACCCAAAAAAATTAATGATGCTAATGATCCTATAATGTAGAAAATCATAATCAAAATCTAGAAAATTACTATGATCTATGTATACAATGTCAAAAACATAAGAAAAATACAAAAACTAAAAAATTAAATTAATAATAATATTAAAGTTTTAATCTTTAGTTTTTAATTTTTTTTAGAATATTTTTTGGTGGTTACGTTAAATATGGTATACATAATGGTGGATATGGAATTTTAGTGTTTAATAGGTAAGTACAATTTTTCAAGAAAAAATATATGGGAAATCAATGATCAACCTATATTTTAAAGAATAATGGAGTGTTAATGATATATGGTCATTCTATTCTAAGTGTCATGCAAATTAAGATTTAATGAGACATGGCCATAGTGTGACTAAAGTGCAATCTCAAGGGGTACACCCCATAATTAGATAGAAATTAATTGTAAAATGCAATGCTAGGTGAAGGCCAAAAGCTATATAAATAATGTCTCACTAGCCGATTACAAAGTTTAGAAACCATCTATTAGCTGGTCTCTTTAGTTTTCTTTGTATATTTTTGCTTGCAGTTGGATGAAATATTTGAACCAAACTTCTATTAATTTGATCTCTATTCTTTTAATACATCAAAGTGGATAAATATTAATTCATGTGCTCAACAAATATCTTAATAATATAAGTATTTAAAAAAAATCTATGCTCAATTTGAGTATCTTGATGGTGGTTGCACTTGGTTTCACAATCTATTACTCCTTTAAAAATTGCACTATATCAAAACTTAGGTTGTGAGAAACCTAATTAGGTCAATATTAGTTTAAGTCATATTTTTTTCTTTACTACCCAAGTGTTGTAGGTGAGTTGGAGAGGAGAGGGCAATCCTCCAAGGGAGGTCCCAGGTTCGAATCTCCACCCTACAAAAAATTTGAATTGGGTACCCAAAATCCAATTGATAATGTTGGTGCGGGCAAGGTTGGGTGCGACCCCGGGTGAATTTGACGGTGTAGAACCCCCTGTTCATGGTCTCTTAGACCAAGGTGGCCCCTCAAGGGGTTTTCGCTACAAAAAAAAAAAAAAAAATAGATTTGTTGCTTTACTAGACTAGAACAAAATTTTTGGGCAATAAGAGCTTGTTTATTTTTATTTTTTTTCTCTTCCCCTTAAACCTTTAATTTTTCTTTGGACCCTATTTACATTAAAATTATATTAAGCATTAAATATTATTTCCTATGGTGTATTTTAAAATTTTATACAACTTTATAATCATTGTTGTTATATATGTGAGATAATAATATTAAATACAATGAATTTTTATTGATTGGGAAATCATAGTTTACACAACATAAAATTTATATTTATTTTCCCATTTTAATTACACTCAACTAATAATTTGTTTAAGCATCAATGTAGTGGAATTATTTTTATATAGTTAAGTATTTGGTTTCTAAGCTTTGTGCCCAGGAAATTTTCTTTTGAGTCATAACTAGTAAAGGCCCCTTGAAGAAAAAGCTATCAACAACCTTTGACTTCATTTGCATTGGCCAAGACCTAGCATACCCAAATTTTAGGGAAAAAGGTTTTCCTTTTAAGAGATAATAAGTATTTATTCTAAGTATGTTGGACTACCTTTGACAATGTATCATTTGCATGCTCAATAGATCTCCCAATATGAGAGTGCCACTTAAAGAGAGAAAAATCCAATAAGCCATTTCATTGGCAAATGAGATCACATATTAATGTACCAATATTCTAATTCTACTTTGATAAGCTGACCTTGGGTTATAATACAATCAACCTTGGGTTATGTGTATCCCATGCCAACCCTTATACAATATAATATCATATCCTCATATATTATTTTTTGGTAGTTGAATTGGAAAGAGGGTTTTTAAAGGGCCCCAAAATCTTATTACAAAGTGATTACAAAAACCATCAGGTTCAAATACCAAAAAGGAATGTCAAGGCATGTAAAAAGTGTGGTTTCAAACATGTACAAGCAAAATCAAATAACAAGGAACATGGTCTCAAAGGGATAATCCAAAAAACAAAAAAATAAAATTTAAACTGAGAATCCTACCTAAAATTTGAGTTGGCCAAACCACAAGCGAAAAAAAAACCTAGAAACCAAAAAAGTAGTACAAACAAAATAAACTAATATTTTGAGATTCCTACCCAGTGGAATCCTGCTCTAGAAGGGTCCGGGGGAAAGAAAACCAGAATCCTACCTAAAAACTAATATGGCTAAACCACGATCAACAATCAAAACAACTGATAAAGCATAAAATTCAAATTAAACTTAAGATTTTAGTATTCCCATCCAGGAGGGGCACAATATGGAATCCCACACAGGAAGGACCTTGGAAGTGGGAAACCAGAAACCAAAAAAATAAATAGTAGGAAAACCAGATTTGAAAACCTAATTGATGGTATCCCGAGTAAAGTACCAAGAACAAAGAAATTTCACCAGGGATTAACCATCAGTTGCTAGTTGTAGTAAAGGAGGATCCTATCTAGGAAGACCTAGGACCATAATAGACTTTACCAACAAGAGAATCTCATTCAAATGCATAGGAAAACCATACTAGTCCAGAAAGGAAAAACTTGACCACGAGTGAAACACCGATCCATCTCAAATTTGGAATAAGATTACCTATCAAAATAAGCAACATTCTCCAAGCAAGCTATTAGGTAAATCTAAAATCCCAATGGTAGTAAGAATAATCCTATGGCCTAGAAAGTGGATCAGACACTATAGATATTGATAGACCTTGATATCTCTTTACGAAGGAGACTAAAATGGAAGCTATAGGAAAAAAGTCTAGAGACACTAGCCACAAAAATGACCCAAGAATGGAGCTAAATTGAACACAAATACTGCCAAACATAGCTCGATAAATATAGTAAATTATGAAGCATGAGGTCCCAACCCTAAGACCTTTAAAACTATAGAACCGAACCACCAATAGATGACCACCTCATAAAAAAATGTACACAACCCCTCAAAATTCCACATAGGGATAAAACCATATAGGCAAAATCCATAGTTACACAAAAAATCATAGGGTACCACCCCAATATTGAAAGGACAAATTGTAGCAAGAGGCTCTGCTAGAACACCAAAAACCAAACAAACACTAGATCTGTAGAGAGATCCCATAGGCATTGTAAACCTTATCTAGAGTAGTAATGGATTATTGTATGTAGATGCTAAGAATGGGGTCCCCCTGAAGCCACAAAAAATGTAGATAAGGATCCCAAGCAACAAGAACATATAAAAAAATCCTAAAATTTCTTTTGAAAGCCATAGCCCCCCAACTAGGCTAGCCAAAAACCAACCAAACCAAAGGCACCTAGGATAGGGACTATGAAACGATCCAAAAATTTGCAAAAAATAATTCAAGCATGAGAAACAAGACTGGAATATCCAATGGATCCCGTAGGCCTAGAAAAGATGCAAGCTAGGAGTAGGGGAGTAGGCAAATGGGACGGGGTCATCCTGCCAGGGCAAGAGCCTCCTACAAGCACTACTCTTAATTAAATGCTTCTTTGCTAACCACATCAAGTGACCCATATATCCATATCCCCATATATTTTTTCCTAGGTACCCTAACATATTCAAGCATGCTATCCAACTAATGTGATCTACACTAGAATCCAAGAATGTTATAAACTAGAAGATATTCAAATTGGAACCTTAGTGTTATATCACCTGAGACTACTAGAGCTTTGAGAAATATACTTTACAAATTCAAATTCCATCTAATTTAAGTATTATTTAGTTAGTGTTGGCATTTTTGCTACATTATTTTTATTATTGATTTTTCATGCATAAGATGTTGAAATTCTCACTCCTATACAGGTTATGATGCAAAAAATGCCTAAGTCCGAAGACTATCGTGAAATCACGACAAAAAATAGCATGGAGAACCAAAGTTGAAAACCGTCGTGATATCACGACATGTCGCATTATCGTGAGTCGGTTGAGGAGAGAGAAATCAAACGCAAAGTTGTCACGATTTCACGACGTGTCAAAAAATCACGGTCAATGCAGTCAACAACAGCAGGGGGTAAAACTGTCGCGATATCGCAATGTGTTGGATTTTTGCAACTTAATATTGCAACATCGCGACATAATATTGCACACGGTACAAAATTTGAAAGACGTAGTGAAATCACTATGTGTTGCGTGGTCATGGCGAAGTGGAGACAGAAAGGCTTAAGACAGAACCTGTCACGATTTCACGACATTTGTGGGATGAAGCTAAGCAAGACAGAACCTGTCGCGATTTCATGACATTTTTGAGGCTAAGGGCAAGAAAGAAATTGGTGTCATGATTTCATGACATTCATGAAGATAAAGGCTAGCAGCAAGGAAACATCACAATTTTGTGACACAGTGAGCAAGAAAGACCAAGTGCAGAAAATGGTAGCGATTTCACGACATGATGAAAATCGCGATGAAAAGCAGCAAAGTCCAAGGAGACAGAACCTGTCGCGATTTCGCGACATGATGGAGATGAAAGAACTACATAAGGAAGAATGTCACATTTTCGTAGGTTAGAAGCAGGACCGTACATAATGCATGAAATTGTAGCAAAATCGTGACATGTCAGATTTTCGCAACTTAGAAGATGAAACAAAGATGTCGATGGGAAAACGTAGCGAAAGCGTGACTTGTCTTGTTTTCGCGATGTATAAGTGAGACACAGCCGAAAGAGATGAAGTGTAGATAAATCGCACAGTGTCATGTTTTTGTGATTTGAAGTGGCTAAAGAACAACATGGATGAAGAACATCACAAAATTGTGCATTGTCACATTTTCACAGAGACAGAGCGGAGAAAGAGTATAATGGTACAGAACGTCACGAAATCGCACAGCGTCGCATTTTCGCGGTTCAAGGTAGTGAAGGAGACAAAAAAGTTGAATACGTCATGATTTCGTGACATGGATGATTTTTGCGCTTCCAAAGCGATAGAAGTGTATAGAGCAAAGATACGTCGCGATTTCGTGATCTGTCACATTTTTGTGACAAGTTACAGTTTCGTGCCAGAAAGCGGTTCAAATGGTCTAATGAAGTTTTGCAATTTTCGATGATTAAAAGCACTCTAGAATTAATTTTTTTTCTGCTTTTCGATGTGAGAAAGGTATAAGAACATGTTCAAGCCATCAGAATTAAATATTTTCATTATTCGAAGCGGCTGTTCATAGTTTTTCTAACGGTTTCAAGCATATTTTCAAGAACGATAATTTAATGAAAGCAACCGACTCCTTGTTTTGAGGCTGGTTTAAGGGGATGATTTCCTTATTTCTGTTGCATATTGTTATAGATCTTGAGGAGTTCTGTTGCATATTTTTAATGTCGTAAAGAAGTAAGACATCTATATAAATCAATGTAGATCTTAGAAAAAGGGATCGGGAGTTTGAGAGACATTTTGCTGAAAAGATTCAAGCTATTTGGATAAATAAGAAATATTTGGCCTCTGATTTCACAAACATATTTTTGTGTAATGATTTCCTTCTATTACATGTATTTCTCAGTTATGCTTGTCTTTCCAATCTACTGTTAGATTCAAATTCTGCATTTGAGTTTGAATATTGCTTTGAATAAAGCAAGTTCCGGAATGCAATTCTGAGGGTTGTCTGTGCAAAGTCGTAAGTGGATTATGTTGTATTTTGAAATTATATGTTGTTTATACACTTGAGGTTTAATTATTGTTGAGTTTCTTTCCCGATCTAAAAAATTCGGCCTACGACTATATTTCCCATCTCTTTCCATATATTTCCTATTCCTTTCTGCACATTTGTAATTCCTTTCCAGCAACTTTAATCTGAAAGCAAACTTAGTTTTAGTAAGGGAACCATCCCTCTCTAGAGATTGGTCTGGGAGACATCTCTTTCTCCTAGCCTTTCAATGTTGGCCAGGTCTAGGGTGCATAGTTTTTAGAAAATCCTTTCCTGTGACAGATTCGTGACCAATAATTTTTGGCACGCCTGGTGGGATAGACTTTTTCTGTCTCAAAATCTCAAAAGATCCATAATCGATGAAATTGTAAGTTTCATTGTTTAACACCTGGAGGTATCAAGATTTTGATGAGCTATCTTGACCTCATAGCGGAGATGTGTAAGTTCATCTGGCGACTCTGCTAAGATGAAGATCTAAATTTCTTGATCGTGGACACCTACATTTTTAAAAGCTAAAAGAAGATAATGAAAAGGGTATTTTGTCCTAGATGGGATGATCCTGGCCCTCTGAATCTCCAAATTCAGCACAAGATTCCCAAAAGTGCCCTGAAATCCCTAACAAAATATAATGGCACCTAAGGAATGGCCTGAGAGCATGTTGAAGCTATTGCTGCTTTGTCAACCCTACATGATATAGTTCACAAAGATATTATGCTCAAAATTTTGGTTCTGTCTTTGCAAGGAAGGGTGTTACAGTGGTACAAACTACTCAGGCGTCAAAGCATCAGCTCATGGGATGACTTAGCGGGTGCACTAATCAAAAGATTTGATGAGGATCTCTTTTATAGCTCTTAGGATCCATTTCAATTCTTCATGTACATCATGAGAGCACCTATGGAGAGCATGATAGACTTCAATGTCTGATTTAGCAAAATTTGGAAGAGAATTCTAGAGATGATCTGACCAACACCCGCCCAATCCCACTTCTTCTATGTTCATGCTTTCCATCCGGACTTAAGCCTCCTCTTGCTGCAATCAGGTGAATGAAGGTTCCATCAAATATTTGAGGAAGCATTACAAGCAGAGCAAATTTTGCTCCTATCAGGAAAATTACCATGGGGAGAAGCTCCATTACCTTATCCAATAGTCACCACTCCTATCTACCCTATGTAGTATTCATCATGGCAGATCCCACATACTATGCAGGGGCCTGAAATGCAGTTGTGTGGAACTCAAGGGGCAGCTTTCATCCAAAGCCAACGATGGGAATATGCAAGTACTTTCCCAGTAATGAACAATATGGTTGTTTACAATGTCTATCAGGAGATGGGTGAAGGAGAGAAACAAATTCAAGTTCCAGAACCTGAGGAGGGCATAACCATGCACAACATGCAAGTATTTAGCCAGAACCTATTGAGTATGCCTCATCAAGAGGAAGAGCCTGAAGAGATCCTGAAAGTAGATTTATCATCAGAAAGGTTCTGTGATCGCATCCAGGAGTTGGAGGATCCTGTACTCAGCTCACAGCCAGTGGAGCCTTCAAGATGGTGGTATTGGCTTCAGTCGTTACTACAACTAGTACCCATAGGTGCCCTCCATGTGGCAAATTTCTTTGCTACATTATTTGTCGATTGTATGAGTACTGGCATGCAGGATAACTTGCCCATGTCTGCAACATGGAGAACTTTAGGAAGAGGTCATCCCAATTTCAAGGACTGACTCAAGTATGATCAGATCTGGTCAAGACACTGTAGATTTATCGGATAACCCCCTGAGACTGGGTTTCTGGTGGCGACATGCCAATCATGTCGTAAACTATTGTACATATATAAAAAAAAAAAATAGAAAAGAGAAAAAAAAAGTATTGTTTATTGTTTTCCTTTGTCCACTTCAGCTCTTTTTGCATGCGAGCCTACATATACGTATTTCTTTTATTTTTTCTTCTTTTTTCCCATCAGTTAGTGGCTTCCTCTCTATTTATTCCCTTCCAATCTTCATTCCCTCATTCTCCTACTCCTTTTTCTTCTACAATAATCAAGCCACTGTTGTTGTTTCTTTTCCCCTTTTCTCATATTCTTGGTTCTTCTTTTCCTTTTCTTCTAACTACATTGTTTTTTTAAGAATTTATCCACAGTTCATTTCCCCATTCCATTCTTATTCCATAGCCTACACATTTACTGACCATCATTCTGTTTATTCCATCCACTTCCATTTCCCTTTCATAGCAGCCGGTAGCACAGAAGCACTCTGTTACTGTATCTACCGCCTCACTCCATCCATTCCATTATTCCATCATTTTTCATTTCCATTCCATGGTCAGTTCAGCCAAATACAAATTTACTTGAAGTTTCAGTAATTCAGCAAGAGTTGTTGCAGCAGTCTGCTGAGATGTACCCCATTCGTCAGCTTTCTGTTCTCAGTTTTTCTTGACTCCATTGCCCAATGGATCCAGGCCTAGGATTCATGCATACAGTAGAACTGTATAGCCTGCAAGTCACCAAGAATGTTGGCATTTTTGCCACATTATTTTGATTATTGATTTTTCATGCATAAGATGTTAAAATTCTCACTCCTATATAGGTTTTGATGCAAAAAATGCCTAAGTCCGAAGACTGTCGCGAAATCATGACAAAAAATAGCATGAAGAGCCAAAGTTGAAAACCGTCGTGATATCATGACATGTCGTGTTATCGCAATTCAATTGAGGAGAGAGAAATCAAATGCAAAGTTGTCGCAATTTCATGACATGTCAAAAAATCACGGTCAACACAGTCAACGGTAGCAGGGGGTAAAACTGTCATGATATTATGACGTGTTTGATTTTAGTGACTTGCGATGGCTAGGGAGCATAATGTTAGAAGGCGTAGCGAAATCATGACATAATATTGCACACGGTACAAAAGGTGAAAGACGTAGCGAAATCGCTACGTGTTGCATGGTCACGGCGAAGTGGAGACAGAAAGGCTTAAGACAGAACCTGTCATGATTTCGCAACATTTACAGGATGAAGCTAAGCAAGACAGAACCTATCGTGATTTCATGACATTGTTGAGGCTAAGGGCAAGAAAGAAGTTGGCATCACAATTTCGCGACATTCATGAAGATAAAGGCTAGCAGCAAGGAAACGTTGCGATTTCGCGACATAGTGAGCAAGAAAGACCAAGTGCAAAAAATGGTAGCGATTTCGTGACATGATGAAAATCACGGTCAAAAAGCAGCAAAGTCCAAGGAGACAGAACCTGTCGCGATTTCGCGACATGATGGAGATGAAAGAACTACATAAGGAAGAATGTCGCGTTTTCATGGGTTAGAAGCAGGACCGTACAAAATGCATGAAATTGTAGCGAAATCACGACATGTCGGATTTTCGCGACTTAGAAGATGAAACAAAGACATCGATGGGAAAACATAGCAAAAGTGTGACTTGTCTTATTTTCGCGATGTATAAGTGAGACACAGCCGAAAGAGAGGAAGTGTAGCGAAATTGCGCAGTGTCGTGTTTTCACAATTTGAAGTAGCTAAAGAACAACATGGATGAAGAACGTCACGAAATCATGCATTGTCACATTTTCACGAAGACAGAGCAGAGAAAGAGTATAATGGTACGAAACATCGTGAAATCGCACAGCGTCGTGTTTTCACGATTCAAGGTAGCAAAGGAGACAAAGAAGCCGAATACGTCACGATTTCATGACATAGATGATGTTTTGTGGTTCCAAAGCGATAGAAGCGTACGGAGCAAAGATACATCACGATTTCATGACCTGTCGCGTTTTCGTGACCTGTTACAGTTTTGCGCTAGAAAGCGATTCAAACGGTATGATGAAGTTTTGCAATTTTCAATGATTAAAAGCACTCTAGAATTAAATGTTTTGCTGCTTTCCGATGCGAGCAAGGTAGAAGAACGTGTTCAAGCCATCATAATTAAATATTTCCATTATTCAAAGCGGTTGTTCATGGTTTTTCTAACGGTTTCAAGCATATTTTCAAGAACGATAATTTAATGAAGATGACCGACTCCTTGTTTTGAGGCTGGTTTAAGGGGATGATTTCCTTGTTTCTATTGCATATTGTTGTAGATCTCGAGGAGGTCCGTTGCATATTTTTAATGTTGTAAAGAAGCAAGACTTCTATATAAATCAATGTAGATCTCAGAAAAAGGGATCGGGAGTTTGAGAGACATTTTGCTAGAAACAATCAAGTTATTTGTGTAAATAAGAAATATTTGGCCTCTGATTTTGCAAACGTCTTTTTGTGTAATAATTTCCTTCTATTACAGGTATTTCTCAGTTATGCTTGTCTTTCCAATCTGTTGTTAGATTTAAATTCTGCATTTGAGTTTGAATATTGCTTTGAAGAAAGTGAGTTCTAGAATGCAATTCTGAGGGTTGTCTGTGCAAAGTCGTAAGTGGATTATGTTGTATTTTGAAATTATATGTTGTTTATACACTTGAGGTTTAATCTTGCTGAGTTTCTTTCCTGATCTAACAAATTCGGCCTACGGCTATATTTCCCATCTCTTTCCATGTATTTCCTGTTCCTTTCTGCACATTTGTAATTCCTTTCAAGAACTTTAATCGAAAGCAAACTTAGTTTTAGTAAGGGAACCAACCCTCTCGGAGATTGGTCTAGGAGACATCTCTTTCTCCCAGCATTTCAATGTTGGCCAGGTCTAGGGTGCATAGTTTTTAGAAAATCCTTTCCTGTGGCGAATTCATGACCAACAGTTAGCATAGAACATTGTAAGTGTTGCAGTAAAAATTGAGCATTGAAAGAGGATTCACCATAGTTGGTAAGTAAAGTTCATATGTTACAACTTTAAAGCATTAATTAGAGGTATTTTTGGATTTAAGTGCTTTGAAAGAGGAAAGGTATGTTAAATTACCTTTCACATCATTATTATTTGGAGGGAGTTTAAGTTGAATTGAACTTGATCTTTATAAAAATTTTTAGGTAGGAGTTATAGGGTTTTCTACCCTAATGATTTTTGAAATATATTTATTCTTTCAAAACTTGATATTTTGAAACATTTGAATTTTTTAAGTTTTGGAGTGATAAGGATTTCTTCTAGGATTTAAGTTTTGAATTTAAAAATTTGATTTTAAAATTGAATATTTAGAAAGTTAGAAGATTTGGATTTGAGAGAAAATTTAAAATTTGAGGATGTTTTTTTGATTTGAAAATTTAATTTAGTAGGAATTTAAAAGCATTACTTCATAAAAGGTTTAGAATTTTTTTGAAAAATATAAAATTTACAAATTTATTATTTGAGTGATTATTTGAAAGTTTTTTTAATTTGAAATTATTAACTTTGGAGTAATAATAATTTCAAATTCAAAGGAATTGAATCATTGAATTGTAAAATTTGATTAATATTGAAAAAAAAGGGAATTCCATAATCAGAAAGAAAATGTTAGAAGTTATAAATTCTAGAATTGGTAAATTGATTGAAAAATCTAAGCACAAGGTAGATATTGAAATACAATTCATATATAGACAAATAATGAGTGAAAAATTTCAAAAATTTAAACATTATTGGCATTCAAGGATTATTGAAGCAATTGATAATTTAATGGATGATATTATGATACCTATTGATATAGGTAGTATAATGTATATGACATTATTGTCACTTGAAATTTATAAATATGAAAGTAAAAAGAAAATAAGAGTTGATTAAAATTCTAAAAAATAATAATAGAGATTACTCATGAAATAATTGAATCAAGTGAATCATCTCAGAAAATGGTGTTTCATTATGCATATAATATTAATATTCCAAGTCCTATTTTGGTTCCCTACTTCCTTGCTTCCAAGTCCTTAATATCAAAATAAGCAGGGGACTTCCTTGGGAAGTCATGTTCTACTTCCCTAATTTCCTCCTCCCTGGTCCTGTACCAGTTCCCTGGAACTTACCTATCTCTTCCTTCTTAGCTAGCTAGTTTGGTAGATGATCTACTTGGTGTGGGAGGCCACTTCTCTTTTTTCTTCCCCCTTCCATACATGTTTGAAGGGTTCCTTTGCATACCTCTGATATGGTATGTCCTTGGGACCTTCCCTAGGTTTTTTGGATTATTTTAGGGGTTTTTTCCTTGGTTCTCTTAGTGTATCTATATTTTTGTAGGTTCCTACTTGGTTTCGAGATTCAGTGGTTCTTCGGGTGTGGCAGACTATGGATTTGGAATAGTTGCTTCTTGAGCAATTTTGTATAATATCTTTTTGGTCTTGGCTGGGATGATGTACTTATTCCTATGACTCTACTCTTTGGATTTGTGGATGTGGACTTATTGAGGGGTTATCAACATTTTTTATGGCTTTGATAGGGGCCTCTGTGTTTCTTGCTATTGTGATCCTACCGGTATTCCTTTTTTGGTCCCCAAAAATTATTCATTGGCAATGATTAAGGTTATCAGGGATTTCTTGCTGCATTTTTTTGGTCTCGGTTGCCATGTACTTAACACTTGTAGCTTGTTCACCCCATGGCTCCTTCCTTTTGGGTTCCATGGGAACTTCCTCTTCTATTTCCCATGGATGGTATTTCTTCTTCTATTGCTTCCTCTAATTCTACTGGAATCTTTGTAGCTTGACCTCTATGCAAGGGGATTTTATGGCCTATGAAGATCCCCAACTTGTTGTTCCAATTTTTAGACCTGTGTAGGATGTTGTTGTATTGCTTCCCCTCCCTAGTCCTATCCCAGTTCCTTGGCACTTCCCTGGCCCTTTATTATTGGCTAGCTGGTATTGTAGATGATCTCCTTGGGTTGGGAGGTCACTGATCCATTTTATAACCATTTCCATACCTTATGGTGGGGTTATTTTGGGTGCCTTTGTTCTGGGATGTCCCTGGGATCTACTCCATCCTACTATTTAGGGTGGTTTTTTGTAAAGCAATTCTGGTTTTTCGATGTTGCCTTGCTAAATTTTGGTTTTTGCCCTGTGCGGTTTTATATTTTCTCTTCTTTGGAGGGTTTTTTTTTTTTTTACCATTGAAAGGGCTATTAAAATTTATTTCTAAGCAAGAGTGTTCAAACTTAAAAAATTATTGCCTTTTCCTTTTTTCGCTTAGCGAGTTTTTCGAATTCATGGTTGGGAAGGATGTTCTTTTTAACTGCTTTGGGCATGTTTTACTTAAACCTTCCCTTAGGCCTTTCGTAGGGCCTTTCCTCTGGCCTATCTGGTGACCTTTCCTATGACCTTGCTTGTGGTATGGACCTATTGTAATAAGGTTTTGGGGCCCTTTCAAAACCCCTTTTAATGAAATTTTAACTTACCAAAATAATATTTATATTCCAAATTCATCAAATTTAGGAAATTATTATGATGCTCTAGGTGATTTTTTTGACATTACAAGAAATCATCATGATTGGAGTAAAGCAAAAATGAAAGAAGAACATGATACAAAGGTCAAAGATGAATAATAAAAAGTCTTGCACTTAAAATATGTAGATCTACATGAATCAAAGAACAAATACAAAGAAGAAAATCAAGTAGTTATGAAAAAAATAAAGGTTTAAGAACCAAAGGATGAAGGAGAATTCATAGTAGAACTCAAGAAGAAAGTTGAACATGAATCTCAAGAAGAGGTTCATAAACAATGCAAGGTCACATGAAGATAAATATTGAATATTAAAGACTAAAGTCTTCAATAATAAAATAATGTAATACAAGGGGTGTTGGAGAATATTACATTATTTGGTACACATAAATGTACCTCCATGGTACCTTTATGGTACAAATGTAAATATGTAATAGATTAGGGTTTGACTCTATAGTTTATATGAGTGATTTATTATTACTATTTATGTGAGTGTAGTGTGCAGGATATGCACAAGTTTTTTAAGTGAGAGTGCAAGTATATATTGAGCGAATGTGCACAAGTGTCTTGTATTAGGAGTACGTTTATACTTGAGAGAATAGGATCAATAAGTGGAAAATAAAAATATTGTATTCTTATGCTATAAATGTTTTGATAATAGACACATATCAAGAGATAATGAGACAAATATTATTGAGAAAGTGATAAAATATTTGCTCATAAAATAAACATCAAGATAAAGCAAGGACACTATATTCTAGTAAAATCTAGGTTAAATTAAGATTTTTCTACTCCCATAAAGTTGCCAAAAAAACCCTCCATATCATGATATGGAAAAAGACGTGGAAGTTCACTCAAATAAACCATTAGAAGAAACAAAGAAAAATGCAATGGATGAAGTAAATTATACAATATCATATTTAGATGTATTTAAGGATGTGAAGGAAATTGCAAAGAAAAAATGAAAGAAGAAGATGAAATAGGTCAAGTAATATATGAAAATAATCTTTATTTTCCTAAAGTAGTGTAAAATATTTTACTTACAATAAAAATTAAATTAGAGTAGATTTTATCCTGTACACTCTATAGTTTCAAGAGTAGTATTATAAAAAAAGAAGTAGAAATAAAATCAATAAAAATTCAAGGTTTTTAGGGAAGCATAAGACATTAAGTACTATAAAGGATGGTCCTTCCACTTTAAAGTTTCAAGAGAAACATAAAGAAGATACTACTAAGGCTATTCTATATATTTAAGATTATCCAAGGTAGAATAAACATAGAGATGATAAGTCTTATTAGAAATTAAAAAAGAAGAAGATATTGATGAATATGGAAATGTTTGGTGTGAATGAAAAAAGAGAGGAAGAACATTAAAGCACGAAAAAAAGAGAGATATCAATATGAGAAAACAAAAAATAAATATGGTATGAGTTAACACAAAGTGGGCATAATTCCATTAATACATGTAATATGTGATGAATGAAAATAATTCTTTTGAATATTTACATATGAGTAGCACCCTTACAAAAGAATTTTTTTGTGGAGTTAATATAATTTTATAGTCTTACATCTATTTTTAACAAAAAAAATGAGAATATGTAGTGAGGAATGTAATGATACACTAAAAAATATTTATACAGTAGGGGATTTTTTATATATTTATGTTATAGGAGATTTTGCAGGTAATGCAACAATATGGTATAAGTGAGATGAATAATTGCTAGAAAATATCAAAGTTTGAATTTGTAAGTGTATACATTCCAGAAATTATTATTCCTCATTAAAAATATTTTAAGGACATTAATATACTTGTGAAATTCAATTATTATTCACAATTATGATCAATATCAACATAGTTGTTAGAGTAATATTCTATTAACTTGGGATACTTACAATTTACTCCACTAGGTAAAAGAGTATTTACATTTATATTTTACTATCTAGATATTTATTCTTCTATCCTAGGTTAATCTCTAAATATCCTAGGTTAGTGGTTATGTTAGACTTCTCTACCTAGGTTAGTGGTTAGCATCACACAACTCCCTACTCTATTGTTAGAGGGTAGTTAGTGCTATTTCCTAATGTTGTTAGATAGTCTATTTATTTAATCATAGAATTTCTATTGTAATAGTTAGTTAATTAATTGATCATTGTTTTTCCACTCACTCACTTGATCACATTGGTATCATCGCAGCCGAGTGGCCTAATACGAGCTCCGCTCATTCCACCCAACCTAGACTTGGCATGGTCTTCGAGGGCCCTACTGGCCCTCAGGACTTGCACGGATCTTGAGGTGGCCCATAGGTTCACATCATCGAGCGGCCACGGGAGAGGGCCCATAGGCCCACATCATCGGGCGACCACAAGAGAGGGCCCATAGGCCCACATCACCGAGCAGCCATGAGAGCAGGCCCATAGACCCTGA